>CM068580.1:66738531-67338531 GCA_035048485.1 Pteria penguin | reverse complement strand
AACGAAAGCATTGAGGGATCACTTATACGTCACATCGAGTGTGACATGGGGCTTCAATATTTACTGCCTCATCCAGAAGATATCAAGGCCTACACCAACTAGCCATCAGTAGAATTTGATCTTAATGCCTCTTGGCCATGAGCCTACTGACTAGCCATCAGTAGGACTTGATCTTAGGGCCTCTTGGCCATGAGCCTACCGACTAGCCATTAGTAGGACTTGATCTTAGGGCCTCTTGGTCACGAGTCAACCGACTAGCCATCAGTAGGACTTGATCTTAGGGCCTCTTGGCCATGAACCTACCGACTAGCCATTAGTAGGACTTGATCTTAAAGCCTCTTAGCCATGTGCCTACCAACTAGCCATCAGTAGAACTTGATCTTAAGGCCTCTTGGACATGAGTCTACCAACTAGCCATCAGTAGTACTTGATCTTAGGGCCTCTTGGCCATGAGCCTACCGACTAGCCATCAGTAGTACTTGATCTTAAGGCCTCTTGGCCATGAGCCTACTGACTAGCCATTGGTAGGACTTGATCTTAGGGCCTCTTGGCCATGTGCCTACCAACTAGCCTTCAGTAGAATTTGATCTTAAGGCCTCTTGGCCATGAGCCTACCAAGTAACCATCAGTAGGACTTGATTTTAGGGCCTCTTGGCCATGAGCCTACTGACTAACCATCAGTAGGACTTGATTTTAGGGCCTCTTGGCCCTGAGTCTACCGACTAGAATCAGTCGGACTTGATCTTAGGGCCTCTTGGTCATGAGCCTACCGTCTAGCCATCAGTAGGACGATCTTAGGGCCTCTTGGTCATGAGCCTACCCACTAGCCATCAGTAGAATTTGATCTTAATGCCTCTTGGCCATGAGCCTACCCACTAGCCATCAGTAGGACTTGATCTTAGGGCCTCTTGGTCATGAGCCTACCCACTAGCCATCAGTAGAATTTGATCTTAATGCCTCTTGGCCATGAGTCTACCGACTAGCCATCAGTTGGACTTCATCTTAGGGCCTCTTGGTCATGAGTCTACCAATTTGTCATCAGTAGAACTTGATCTTAAGGCCTCTTGGCCATGAGTCTACTGACTAGTCATCAATAGAACTTGATCCTTGGGCCTCTTGGCCATTAGCCTACCAACTAGTCATCAGTAGGACTTGATCTTAGGGCCTCTTGGTCATGAGCCTACTGACTAGCCATCAGTAGGACTTGATCTAAGGGCCTCTTGGCCATGAGCCTACTGACTAGCCATCAGTAGGACTTGATCATGGGGCCTCTTGGTCATGAGTCTACCAACTAACCATTGGTAGAACTTGATCTTAAGGCCTCATGGCCATGAGCCTACCAACTAGTCATCAGTAGAATTTGATCCTAGGGCCTGTTGGTCATGAGTCTACCAATTTGTCATCAGTAGAAGTTGAACTTAGGGCCTCTTGGCCATTAGCCCACTGACTAGCCATCAGTAGGACTTCATCTTAGGGCCTCTTGGTCATGAGTCTACCAATTTGTCATCAGTAGAACTTGATCTTAAGGCCTCTTGGCCATGAGTCTACTGACTAGTCATCAATAGAACTTGATCCTTGGGCCTCTTGGCCATGAGCCTACCAACTAGTCATCAGTAGGACTTGATCTTAGGGCCTCTTGGTCATGAGCCTACTGACTAGCCATCAGTAGGACTTGATCTAAGGGCCTCTTGGCCATGAGCCTACTGACTAGCCATCAGTAGGACTTGATCATAGGGCCTCTTGGTCATGAGTCTACCAACTAACCATTGGTAGAACTTGATCTTAAGGCCTCATGGCCATGAGCCTACCAACTAGTCATCAGTAGAATTTGATCCTAGGGCCTGTTGGTCATGAGTCTACCAATTTGTCATCAGTAGAAGTTGAACTTAGGGCCTCTTGGCCATTAGCCCACTGCCTAGCCATCAGTAGGACTTGATCTTAGGGCCTCTTGGTCATGAGTCTACCGACTAGCCATCAGTAGGACTTGATCATAGGGCCTCTTGCCCATGAGCCTACCGACAAGCCATTAGTAGGACTTGATCTCAGGGCCTCTTGCCATCAGTAGAACTTGATCTTAAGGCCTCTTGGACATGAGTCTACCAACTAGCCATCAGTAGAATTTGATCTTAATGCCTCTTGGCCATGAGTCTACCGACTAGCCATCAGTTGGACTTCATCTTAGGGCCTCTTGGTCATGAGTCTACCAATTTGTCATCAGTAGAACTTGATCTTAAGGCCTCTTGGCCATGAGTCTACTGACTAGTCATCAATAGAACTTGATCCTTGGGCCTCTTGGCCATGAGCCTACCAACTAGTCATCAGTAGGACTTGATCTTAGGGCCTCTTGGTCATGAGCCTACTGACTAGCCATCAGTAGGACTTGATCTAAGGGCCTCTTGGCCATGAGCCTACTGACTAGCCATCAGTAGGACTTGATCATAGGGCCTCTTGGTCATGAGTCTACCAGTTAACCATTGGTAGAACTTGATCTTAAGGCCTCATGGCCATGAGCCTACCAACTAGTCATCAGTAGAATTTGATCCTAGGGCCTGTTGGTCATGAGTCTACCAATTTGTCATCAGTAGAAGTTGAACTTAGGGCCTCTTGGCCATTAGCCCACTGACTAGCCATCAGTAGGACTTCATCTTAGGGCCTCTTGGTCATGAGTCTACCAATTTGTCATCAGTAGAACTTGATCTTAAGGCCTCTTGGCCATGAGTCTACTGACTAGTCATCAATAGAACTTGATCCTTGGGCCTCTTGGCCATGAGCCTACCAACTAGTCATCAGTAGGACTTGATCTTAGGGCCTCTTGGTCATGAGCCTACTGACTAGCCATCAGTAGGACTTGATCTAAGGGCCTCTTGGCCATGAGCCTACTGACTAGCCATCAGTAGGAGTTGATCATAAGGCCTCTTGGTCATGAGTCTACCAACTAACCATTGGTAGAACTTGATCTTAAGGCCTCATGGCCATGAGCCTACCAACTAGTCATCAGTAGAATTTGATCCTAGGGCCTGTTGGTCATGAGTCTACCAATTTGTCATCAGTAGAAGTTGAACTTAGGGCCTCTTGGCCATTAGCCCACTGACTAGCCATCAGTAGGACTTGATCTTAGGGCCTCTTGGTCATGAGTCTACCGACTAGCCATCAGTAGGACTTGATCATAGGGCCTCTTGGCCATGTGCCTACCGACAAGCCATTAGTAGGACTTGATCTCAGGGCCTCTTGCCATCAGTAGAACTTGATCTTAAGGCCTCTTGGACATGAGTCTACCAACTAGCCACCAGTAGAACTTGATCTTAAGGCCTCTTGGCCATGTGCCTACCGACTAGCCATCAGTAGAACTTGATCTTAAGGCCTCTTGGCCATGTGCCTACTGACTAGCCATCAGTAGAACTTGATCTTAAGGCCTCTTGGCCATGTGCCTACCGATTAGTCATCAGTAGGACTTCATCTTAGGGCCTCTTGGTCATGAGTCTACCAATTTGTCATCAGTAGAACTTGATCTTAAGGCCTCTTGGCCATGAGTCTACTGACTAGTCATCAATAGAACTTGATCCTTGGGCCTCTTGGCCATGAGCCTACCAACTAGTCATCAGTAGGACTTGATCTTAGGGCCTCTTGGTCATGAGCCTACTGACTAGCCATCAGTAGGACTTGATCTAAGGGCCTCTTGGCCATGAGCCTACTGACTAGCCATCAGTAGGAGTTGATCATAAGGCCTCTTGGTCATGAGTCTACCAACTAACCATTGGTAGAACTTGATCTTAAGGCCTCATGGCCATGAGCCTACCAACTAGTCATCAGTAGAATTTGATCCTAGGGCCTGTTGGTCATGAGTCTACCAATTTGTCATCAGTAGAAGTTGAACTTAGGGCCTCTTGGCCATTAGCCCACTGACTAGCCATCAGTAGGACTTGATCTTAGGGCCTCTTGGTCATGAGTCTACCGACTAGCCATCAGTAGGACTTGATCATAGGGCCTCTTGCCCATGAGCCTACCGACAAGCCATTAGTAGGACTTGATCTCAGGGCCTCTTGCCATCAGTAGAACTTGATCTTAAGGCCTCTTGGACATGAGTCTACCAACTAGCCACCAGTAGAACTTGATCTTAAGGCCTCTTGGCCATGTGCCTACCGACTAGCCATCAGTAGGACTTGATCTTAGGGCCTCTTGGCCATGAGCCTACTGACTAGCCATCAGTAGAACTTGATCTTAAGGCCTCTTGGCCATGTGCCTACCGATTAGTCATCAGTAGGACTTCATCTTAGGGCCTCTTGGTCATGAGTCTACCAATTTGTCATCAGTAGGACTTGATCTTAGGGCCTCTTGGTCATGAGCCTACTGACTAGCCATCAGTAGGACTTGATCTAAGGGCCTCTTGGCCATGAGCCTACTGACTAGCCATCAGTAGGAGTTGATCATAAGGCCTCTTGGTCATGAGTCTACCAACTAACCATTGGTAGAACTTGATCTTAAGGCCTCATGGCCATGAGCCTACCAACTAGTCATCAGTAGAATTTGATCCTAGGGCCTGTTGGTCATGAGTCTACCAATTTGTCATCAGTAGAAGTTGAACTTAGGGCCTCTTGGCCATTAGCCCACTGACTAGCCATCAGTAGGACTTGATCTTAGGGCCTCTTGGTCATGAGTCTACCGACTAGCCATCAGTAGGACTTGATCATAGGGCCTCTTGCCCATGAGCCTACCGACAAGCCATTAGTAGGACTTGATCTCAGGGCCTCTTGCCATCAGTAGAACTTGATCTTAAGGCCTCTTGGACATGAGTCTACCAACTAGCCACCAGTAGAACTTGATCTTAAGGCCTCTTGGCCATGTGCCTACCGACTAGCCATCAGTAGGACTTGATCTTAGGGCCTCTTGGCCATGAGCCTACTGACTAGCCATCAGTAGAACTTGATCTTAAGGCCTCTTGGCCATGTGCCTACCGATTAGTCATCAGTAGGACTTCATCTTAGGGCCTCTTGGTCATGAGTCTACCAATTTGTCATCAGTAGAACTTGATCTTAAGGCCTCTTGGCCATGAGTCTACCGACTAGCCATCAGTAGAACTTGATCTTAAGGCCTCTTGGCCATGTGCCTACCGACTAGCCATCAGTAGGACTTGATCTTAGGGCCTCTTGGCCATGAGCCTACTGACTAGCCATCAGTAGAACTTGATCTTAAGGCCTCTTGGCCATGTGCCTACAGATTAGTCATCAGTAGGACTTCATCTTAGGGCCTCTTGGTCATGAGTCTACCAATTTGTCATCAGTAGAACTTGATCTTAGGGCCTCTTGGCCATGTGCCTACCGACTAGCCATCAGTAGAATTTGATCTTAAGGCCTCTTGGCCATGTGCCTACCGACTAGTCATCACTAGAATTTGATCTTAAGGCCTCTTGGCCATGTGCCTACCGACTAGCCATCAGTAGAACTTGATCTTAAGGCCTCTTGGCCATGTGCCTACCGACTAGTCATCAGTAGAACTTGATCTTAGGGCCTCTTGGCCATGAGCCTACCGACTAGCCATCAGTAGTACTTGATCTTAAGGCCTCTTGGCCATGAGCCTACTGACTAGCCATTGTTAGGACTTGATCTTAGAGACTCTTGACCATGAGCCTACAGAACCGTCTGAGCTACAACTACACAGTACAACCCCAGAGGAAGAATAATGTATTGTTATCCAGTTTGAATGAGTTTACATGTTGAAGAAAGTAAAAACTATAGCAGAAGCCACTTAGAAATGAGGTTAATTTATATGGGACTATTGGATTACTTGACCTATATCAAGGTAGCCAGTGTTTCCTGGTGGTGAGAGCCTGTCCGAAAACTGAAAGTAAACTGCCAGGTGTGGGTAGATACACTGATGTACCTTAATTTCATATCTGGGTATCAGGGTTAAAAATGTTTGAGAGTACTATATACATATATGTCTGACAAAAATACCAGAAAATTGTATTATTTATACGTTGAGCAAGTTTTTCATCAAATGTGGGTTTTTTTATTATTATTTCAGATGTAAATGAATGCCTTAATGACAACGGAGGGTGTGATCAAGTCTGCTCTAATATTGCTGGAGGCTACACATGCTCTTGCAACAAAATGGGCTATCAGCTGTTCTCTCAAAATGGTGTATCAAATTACACCATTCCATCAAAGGAGACTGGACAGAGAATCAATGACACCTTACATATAAATCATACATGTGTCTGTAAGTCATTTTCTTATTTGTCTTTTTCATCCATTTGTGTATGTTTATCAGTTAGTAAATTTGTCCTGCCCGTTTTTTCTCCTAGCATTAGTTTATTTTATCTGAATTTAATGAAGCCATATCTGTAGAGCATTGTGATATATATTATGCCATGCGTTGATACTCTTTTTACATCGCTTAGAAAGCTGAGCAACATACATTTTCAGTTTGTCCCTTGTCAGAGTCTCTGGTCGGAGTCAGACTTTTGAAATCATTGGATAGCAGACAATATGCGTTCGTTTGAACTCTCAAGTCTTTATACTGACAGTTGGATTTACTTGTATATATAAAAGACCCTTTCATTATTACTGCCGAACTGACATTTTGGCTGGAAAAATCATAACTCATTACTGTTCCCGCAAAATGATGTCAGAGACAATCAATTTTTTATTATGATGTCAAAAAGTTACATGTATACGATATCATTTGCCAACCAGAACTTCAGTCCCAGAGTAATAGTGAAAGGATCTATAATTTCGTAAATGACGGTTTGTAATTATTAGTGGTTTATCCAAATTAAGTATTCATATTTTGTTAGATCTTCACGTTTAGTTTCTATTTTTCAATTTTTATTTTTGTACTATATTACATCAGTTTAATTATATGGGACAAAAAATTCCATCCAAGCCATTGTTTCTATTAATTCTGACATTAGGGCCTCACAGGAACTCTCTGTAGCCTCTCTGAAAGGTACTCCGGTGTACCTTCTCAGAATAGACTAATGCCGAGTTTTTGATGAAACTTTGAAATTCTTGAATATTATCACAAAAAGCATGTGACTACAGACAAATATGGAGCTTTCAATTATAGAATTTCATTTATGACATACTAAGTGTATATTTGTTTTTTAAGTATTTAGTAGATATAACTGTTTTCCCTGTGGATTGTGTTCACTTATACCGGCATACGATGTTATATCGGTAATCCTTTTACTTTAAGTAATCTTAAAGAATATTGTTCAAATCACGTGCCTATGGACAAACAATTCCACTTAGATTTGAAGATTTCATAATAAAAGAAACGAAAGTTGGAAATGGCCTATTAGAGTTTTCACAAAGTAATTACATGTATGTCTAGATACCGGTACAAGTGTTCAGCAAACAAAGCAAATGACATTAAGATAATTGTTTACACAGACCATTAAATGGGCCTTCATCAACAAGTTTTATATCATTCCATAAATAAAAAAATAAATACATGTATGTCTATAAAATTTTATGCATAAAATAGACAAAATAATGATAAAAATAAATTTAGCTTTTAAGAATTTTGCTATTATGTATTGAGAAGAAATACAGTAGAACTACCAGTCTACTCTGTAAATAATACACAGGCAAAAAAAAAATAACTGTTACTAACTTGGACATTGAAGTTGCTGACTGTTAACGAAAAATTCACAGGTCACATAGTTAAAGGTAACTCTATAATACAGTATACATATTTTGTATATTTTGTGTTACATAATGTAGTAAATATATTTCTTGATTCATGGATTCTTGTTTGTAATCTTAGTGGTCAGTTGCCCTACTCCGGCCATGGTCAGTCATGCATCCTTGATGACTCAACGCCGCTTTCACAGGTTTGGTGACACAATCAGCTATTTTTGTGACCTTGGGTATGTTAAAACCTCTGGGGATGAAGAGTTTACTTGTGACTCTAATGGCCAGTGGACTCCATCACAAACTTCAAATATTCTTGTCTGTGGAAGTAAGTACATCTGTCAATAAGCTAAGATTTTATATCTTTTTTTTAAATTTTTGTTGTTGGATTTGACTCAGAAATAATTATATTTTGTTGCTAGGTGTTTACTTAAAATAGATAATAGATCTCTCATCTTGAAAATAAGATTACAGTATTGTTTATGCTTTGATTGCAATGATTTCTTGACATCATCATATTTTAGAGGATGTTGTGTAAGTGTTATTCATACTTAATTCATAGATACTTAACTATTGATAAAGTAAGAAAATAACTTACAACTTGTATATATACTTAAATACAATGTACCTAGAGGAAATATAATGGAATATCAAAACCCTCATAGTTAGATGTATTAATAAACATTGCAAGTGCATATTTGTATGTGGTAATTTTATACTTTGATATTTTACTTATGAGTTAAAACTGATTTATTAACAGGAGCTACATGTCCAGCAGATAATTATCAGTCTCTAAGTCTGGTAAATCCACCACAGTCAGTCAATCCATCTGGTTCTGTATCCTACATGGAGTATGTCAATATTACCTGTAATGTCCAAGGGCGTGGAAGTTTTGTAAAACAAAGACAGTGTTTGTACGATAGGCCATCCAATTCATATAAGCTATATGGAGCAGAGTATGAGTGTGGAGGTAAGCTAGTACCTACTATCTGTCTAATCTTCATATAAGCTGTATGGAGCAGACAGTGAGTATGGAGGTAGGCTAGTATGGAGCAGAGTATGAGTGTGGAGGTAAGCTAGTATGGAGCAGAGTATGAGTGTGGTCCAGGTAAGCTAGCATGGAGCAGAGTATGAATGTGGAGGTAAGTCAGTAGGGAGCAGAGCATGAGTGTGGAGGTAAGTCAGTATGGAGCAGAGTATGAGTATGGAGGTAGGCTAGTAGGGAGCAGAGTACGAGCGTAGAGGTAAGCTAGTAGGGAGCAGAGAATGAGTGTGGAGGTAAGCTAGTATGGAGCAGAGTATGAGTGTGGAGGTAAGCTAGTATGGAGCAGAGTATGAGTGTAGATGTAAGCTAGAAGGGAGCAGAGCATGAGTGTAGATGTAAGCTAGTATGGAGCAGAGAATGAGTGTGGATGTAAGCTAGTATGGAGCAGAGTATGAGTGTAGAGGTAAGCTAGTAGGGAGCAGAGCATGAGTGTGGAGGTAAGCTAATACCTTTCTAATCATCATATAAGCTGTATGGAGCAGAGTATTAGTGAGGAAGTAAGCTAGTAGGCAACAAGGAATGAATGGGGTCCATGTTGAACTGTATGGAGCAGAGTATGAGTGAGGAAGTAAGCTAGTAGGGAGCAGGGAATGTGTGTGGTCCATGTAAGCTAGTATGGAGCAGAGTATGAGTGAGGAAGTAAGCTAGTAGGGAGCAGGGAATGTGTGTGGTCCATGTAAGCTAGTAGGGAGCAGAGTATGAGTGTGGAGGTAAGCTAGTACCTGGTACCTGTCTAATATTCATATAAGCTGTATGGAGCAGAGTATGAGTGAGGAAGTAAGCTAGTAGGGAGCAGGGAATGTGTGTGGTCCATGTAAGCTAGTAGGGAGCAGAGTATGAGTGTGGAGGTAAGCTAGTACCTATTACCTGTTTGTTCTTCATATTAGCTGTATGGAGCAGATTATGAGTGTGGAAGTAAACTAGTAGGGAGCAGAGATTGAGTGTTGTCCAGGTAAGCTAGTATGGAGCAGAGGATGAGTGTAGGTAAATCAGTAGGGAGTAGAGTATGAGTGTGGAGGTGAGCTAGTACGTATTACCTGTTTGTTCTTCATATTAGCTGTATGGAGCAGATTATGAGTGTGGAAGTAAACTAATAGGGAGCAGAGATTGAGTGTTGTCCATGTAAGCTAGTATGGAGCAGAGTATGAGTGTGGAGATAAATCAGTAAGGAGCAGAGTATGAGTGTGGAGATTAGCTAGTATGGAGCAGAGTATGAATGTGGAGGTAAATCAGTAGGGAGTAGAGTATGAGTGTGGAGGTAAGCTGGTAGGGAGCAGAGTATGAATGTGGAGGTAAATCAGTAGGGAGTAGAGTATGAGTGTGGAGGTAAGCTGATAGGGATCAAAGTATGAATGTGGAGGTAAGCTAGTAGCTAGCAGAGTATAAGTGTGGAGGTAACCTAGTACGTACTATATACCAGTTTGATTTTCATTTAAAGCTGTATGGAGCAGAGTATGAGTGTGGAGGTAAGCCAGTATGGAGCACGGTATGTGTGTGGTCCAAGTAAGCTAGTACCTGTCTGATCTTCATCTGCATTACAGTATGTTATCATTTTCAGTGCATTTAAATAACCGTTAAAGTTTCAATGCTGTCTGACCAGATTTTCATTTTTATATATAAGGAATTTCTCTATAATATATGTAGATTAGATTATGAGCATAATGTGGTTTACCAAAATCACATTTTCCTGTTTGAATTCTTCTTTAAGATAAATTTTTAAAGAAAATTCATTACAGACTGATATTAGAGTGATTCATATTCTATGGAAAAATCGAATTGCCAGAAGATAGAAATAATTGTATTGAGATGAATGAAAAGTAAAGGTATAACAGATTCAGGTTTATTACTGAATCTCGCTATAAAGTAGCTCAATTCTAACTGAACTCTGTATTTAATTTCTAATATTCTGCGAAAAATTTCTTCGATAAGAGATTTTGTTACTTTTAGTTTGAATACTTAGAACTTCCTATGGATTTCATGAATATGATATATGTATACAATGTAGACAATTATCAAATCTTTCACAGTGATAAACTGCGGTAGTCCAGGACAGCAACCAAACACAAACTATCCAAATCCAGCAACTACAACTTATGGTTCCAGGTTTGAGTACACATGTGGACCTCTTATGACTCGTTCTGGTAATTCTAGCCTGGGAAATGCAACAGTCAGATGTATGGTTGATGGAAACTGGGATTTTGGATCACTGCAGTGTTTAGGTAATGTAAAAGTACAATTTGTATAGAAGTCCTCATTTTGATATGTAATATTATGATATCTTTTAATATTATTTCATTGATATCCATAATGTTTCTTCAAACATGTCAAAATATATGTATGTAATAAGACAATGATTATTTCTGATCTCAGATTGCATACGGGTGGTATTGGCTCTATTACAATCATTACCTGGTTCCTGTGCAATGCCTGTTTTCAATGTAAATCATCTGAAAAAATATCATTTGAAAAGTACATCCAAGAACATTTCAGATGTATAGGTCCTTCTACATTAAGTGAGGAACTGATATTTTCTGGCAAATGAAAAAGTTGTGTTATTTATTTCTACTGTACCTTACAAAAAGTCATTTAATGAATAATTTCAGGATCAAATTGCCCTGACCCTGGATACCCTGCTGGTGGTTTCCAAACTGCAACCTCATATTCCCAAAATTCAGTAGTGACTTTTGGTTGTTCACGTAATGGATATACTCTCACCTACACAGAAGGAATACAGTGTATTCTACAAAATAATGCCCTTGCATGGAACAGAACAGACTTGCCTCAGTGCATAGGTTTGTACCAATCTTTACCATAAAATTTCAGTTCATTTTTGTACTTAGAATTCGTATTACTTGTATTATTCTTTCTCTGAAACATTCATTGGTGTCAATTTACTATAGATATTGTTTCCTTGAATATAAGGAACCTGTTTCAACAAATGGCGTGGACTTAGCTTGGCATAAATACTTGACAAGACTTAAAATTCAAACTATGCTGCACTTCATCAAATGGCATATCTCTACATCTAGGATAGATTTAGTGGAAATGTCAGCCACCAATCTCTACTAAGTTTTGGCATGAATCATTGTAATGACTTCCAGTCTTCTTTTAAAATGTTTCAAATTAGCCTAGTAAACGATATTATCTGAATTCAACTAGAAATGTAGTTTGACTTGCATAGATTTGCAGATATTGTGGTTTTTTTTTTAATTCTAATATCGTGTATTACTAGTTATATTATGTGTTACATAATAATATGGCAGGTAGATCTAACATATAAATTTTTAGATATTTTGAATTGTTAAAGATTATTGTGTTGAAGGGGGATTTGAAGAGGATTAGTATATTATTACATTGTCTTGTTTATTGTTATGTTACATTGACTGAGAGCAGAATGAGGATTCTCTTTGATTTTGTCCCAACAAGCTATCCCCTTGATTTCATAGGTCTATTTGGACACATACTACCTATCAGAGCAGTTTGATCTCTTTCATTTGATGAAGATTTCATGACATCATTATACATGTTTTCAAGCACATTGTGCGTAGATGAAAATGTGTAAGCTTGTGTTGCAAATTAAATGTGCTTTAACAGTTATATATCTTGTCATCTGTAAGAAGTACACTTGGTTTTACCAAAAGTATTATTTAATAGACTTTATGCATTCATATGTCTTGTGTAAAGTTAGTCAACTTGCTAGTTGGATCCTTACGTACACATGCACGCTGGATGATGAAACACACATTGCATATACAAGTAGACTTCCCCCTTTGGCATAAACTTTGGTCAGTTAAACGTTTACACATGCTGATGAAATGGGCTCCAGGAATAATATATTGTATAAACTGTACAGATGGTTTGTCTTATTAAAAATGTATAGTACATTTAATACTTAAATGTTTCAAGATTTTGTTTCAGACTTAATAAAAAGCAGTACTTAATAGTTAGATTGCCTCAGGTAATATTTACAAGAAGACTTTCCAGGAATGAACATAGGAATGAGCAACCTTTACAGTACTATTTTTCTTGATATTTATTTCAACTGATATCAAATTTTTTTTAAACATGTTCAAAGAAGGTTTAAAAACATTTCTCTCTACAGACACACAGAGTCCAGTATTGAGTAACTGTGAGGTGAATACAACATATGATGTTTATAGCACATTCACACTCAGACGTCCCTTTTCAACAGAGAACACTGCGATACTAAATGAAGCATACTTTCCGCTTCATTCCAACATGTCACGAAGAATAGAAAAGTCTCCATTAACATTCACGTACACCGTTGAGGATTTTGCAAGAAATTCAAAGTCTTGCACTACTACCATCAATGTTCGAGGTAGTTTTTTTAATATCTGTATACCACATTTATAGATTAAGAGTTATCTATGCATTATAGTCACTCAATGAAAAAAGTATTCAAGACGTAAGTGCCTAATGACAGGTGTTCATGTTGAGCATGATTTGTGTTCATTAGCACATACGTGTTTTAAAAAATTGATGTCCATTAATGTCCTATTGGGTCTTTTCGTTATGCAGAATTATTTCCCATTTGAGCAGGTATCTGACGTCAAACCCTTGTGATGTCATACAATGTCTATATCACTTCCCGTAATTTTACACCAGTTGCCATAGAACTGGTTGACGTCACAATGGTTTGACGTCAGATACGTCCTGCTCATATGGGAAATAACTCTGTATAACGAAAAGACTCAATAAGAGTATCATAAATAGTGAAGACATAAAGGCTCCACTGCCCTTACTGTCTATATTTTTGTGTCACCAGTAAAGTTATACAACATACAGGGATCACCTTCTCCAGTGTCTGTCCATCTCTCTGGTTATAGTTACACTTTTGAAAAATGATGGCAGAAGATGTGTGTTCCATTGAACATTCTAGTAACTAATGTGATAATAAGATATACTTAATATTCATCTACATATTCAAAGAAAAATATGACTGATAATCTAAAATTTATCAACTTTTTTATCATGCATGGATTGTAAAACCCTTCAGACTTGGTAGACAACTAAAATTCAGTTACACAATTATATGCAAAAAATCATAAATACATTCATTACAATTTCTCTTTTATATCATGTAAAAAAGCTGGCTTAAATATTACAATTTTCTTCTTTTGACCACTAATAATAAAAATCTGTAAACCACTTTTGCAGATAATGTACCACCAGTCGTGACTTGTCCTGCTTCCAGAGAGGAGTATGTTCTAGATTCTACTGTAAGGACAGTAATAACTGTCGATCCTAATTCTGTTACTGCAAGTGATTCCAATCCATCTGGTCAATCAGATCGTCCAACTGTCACTGTCAATCCACCTAACATGTCAGTATCTAGTGCAAGTGTGGGTATTGTACAGACAGTAGTAGTAACTGCCACTGATACTCAAGGCTCGATTGATCAGTGTTCATTCCAGATAGTTATTAAAGGTAAATATTTACATGATATAGATGAATGGATGGATGGATGGATGGGCAAACTGGTGGATTGATAGACGAGTGGGCGGAAATATAGATAGATATAGAGATAGATAGATACATAGATAGATACATAGATAGACAGATAACTTGGGGTGGGAAAGATCGGTTGAATATAAAAATTTAAATACTGTAAATCTTGTTTTGTGTGACTTCGTTTTCAATAGAATATCACTCCAGTTAAATCAGTAAGACATATAATTTATGTGAGAAGCAATATACATGTGTTATTTTGATAGTCAGATCAAGTTTTGTGACATTTGTAAGTTTGATAGTCAGATAGAATATAGTGCCATGTTATTTTGATTGTCAGATCTAGTGTAGTGACATGACTGTTTTGTATAGTGACAGTTCGAGTGTAATGACATGTGTTATTTTGATAGTCAGACAGATCAAGTGTAGTGATGTGTTACTTTGATAATCAGATCAAGTGTAGTGACATGTATTATTTTGATAATGACATATCAAGTGTAGTGACATGTATTTTTTTGATAGTGACATATCAAGTGCAGTGACATGTTTTATTTTGTTAGTGACATATTGAGTGATAGTCAGATGGAGTGTAGTGATGTGTTATTTTGAAAGTCAGATTGAATGTAGTGATGTGTTATTTTGATAGTCAAATGGAATGTAGTGATGTGTTATTTTGATAGTCAGATTGAATGTAGTGATGTGTTATTTTGATAGTCAGATCAAATGTAGTGATGTATTATTTTGATAGTCAAATCGAATGTAGTGATGTGTTATTTTGATAGTCAAATTGAATGTAGTGATGTGTTATTTTGATAGTCAAATCAAATGTAGTGATGTGTTATTTTGATAGTCAGATGGAGTGTAGTGATATGTTATTTTGATAGTCAGATGGAGTGTAGTGATGTGTTATTTTGATAGTCAGATGGAATGTAGTGATGTGTTATTTTGATAGTCAGATGGAATGTAGTGATATGTTATTTTGATAGTCAGATGGAGTGTAGTGATGTGTTATTTTGATAGTCAGATGGAATGTAGTGATGTGTTATTTTGATAGTCAGATGGAGTGTAGTGATATGTTATTTTGATAGTCAGATGGAATGTAGTGATGTGTTATTTTGATAGTCAGATGGAGTGTAGTGATATGTTATTTTGATAGTCAGATAGAGTGTAGTGATGTGTTATTTTGATAGTCAGATGGAATGTAGTGATGTGTTATTTTGATAGTCAGATGGAGTGTAGTGATATGTTATTTTGATAGTCAGATGGAATGTAGTGATGTGTTATTTTGATAGTCAGATGGAGTGTAGTGATATGTTATTTTGATAGTCAGATGGAATGTAGTGATGTGTTATTTTGATAGTCAGTCAATTTAGAAAATCTATTAGACCTACCTATCTTAATTATTTCATATTTTGATGGTTTTTTCCTTTTTTATTTGCTACATAACATGTTTAGATTAAATGTTTTGAAACAAACATAGATATTTATTTACTCTTGCTTTTGTTTTAGCGGAGAAATGCTCCCCCTTATCTCTTCCTAGGCCAGCTAATGGACAAAAGAATTGCAGTGTTTCTGGTACAGGCTACCAATGTGATCTCAAGTGTAATACCGGCTTTGTGTTTTACGATAACCCTGCACAAGTTACTAAAACCTTGACTTGTACGACAGGAAACAGCTGGTCTTCCACTGTGCCAGCATGTACACCAAGTAAGAGTTTATATTGTCTTTGTTTTGTTATTTACATAGATAAAATTAAAACATTTCCATCAAAATTGAACTCACCATAAAATATTTAAGGAAGAATTAATATTCCGCATAATCAGTTGTTTAGAATTTCAATAAAAAATTTTTTGACACCTGTATCTAATTTATTTTATCTTCTCCATTTAAAAATATTGCTGTAAAATCCCTTTCACATTCACTGTCGAACCACAATAGTAATAAGAACTAGAATTAAAGTTATGTTTTTGGCTGTCTATCATATTGATGTCTTATTAATTTTTTTTCTGTGACTCAAACAATGTCCCCATGACATGACATCTTCTGAGTGAGAGATCAGTCCACATGACATGACATCTTCTGAGTGAGAGATTAGTCCCCATGACATGGCATCTTCTAAGTGAGAGATCAGTCCACATGACATGGTATCTTCTGAGTGAGAGATCAGTCCACATGACATGGCATCTTCTGAGTGAGAGATAAGTCCCCATGATATGGCATCTTCTGAGTGAGAGCTTAGTCCACATGACATGGTATCTTCTTAGTGAGAAATCAGTCCCCATGACATGACATCTTCTGAGTGAGAGATTAGTCCCCACGACATGGCATCTTCTTAGCGAGAGATTAGTCCCCATGACATGGCATCTTTGCTAGATTGAGGAGTATGATCTGCAGTTAGTCCTAAATTCAGACCCTTCTGATACTGAAAATGACTGTTGTGGTAGTCATCAGGAATTTGTTTGCTATCAGTAGGCCTCCTAATGTTGTATTCAAATGGGCCTTCTCTAGATTAAAGGGATTGACAGACACTGATGGTCCAAATTTAAATCTAAAATGAAACCATAATAGTAATCTCATTCTCTTTTTATGTCTTCTCGTGCAGGATAATTCAGATTGATGTGATGTCTGAACACATTTTAACCCTTTAGTTTTTCATATAATCATTTAGGAGAGCATTTAAGTAAAGGATTCAAACTACATTTGTATGCGTATATGTATATGTATATACTGCATATATGTATGTAAAATGATCTTGCCTCAGATTTCCTTTGATGTAACATGTAGCTATCAATTTTCATTCATGATACTCTTGTTATTTGATTTTTATCAAATTGTTTGAAGACTTCAAGCTTGTTTAAACACTAGATATGTACATATCCATTGTATTTTCTTTTCAGTGACTACTATTGCAGAGTATCGTCAGATATTCACAATCACTTACACCAGATCCAATCAGAATCAGGACATTAATCAAGCTTGTCTAGGGACTTATGTAGCAAAATTTAAGGACTTCATCCCAGAGACTGAGGTCATATTTAGAACAATTTGTAGTACAGTTAATAGTACCAGTGTGGATATCATGGAGGAGGAAGTAGAAGCCAGATACATATCAAACACTCAGGTAGTCATAGGTTTATCTGTACATGTATTACATGTATGTCTGCTGCATACGTGGAGCTTAATGATTGTCTGTTCATTGGTTTCTGAATATTTTTTGTTCAGACACTATTCTGCAATTTTAAGTCCCTTTGAATCATTACACACCATCAAAAAATACTCGGGGGAAAGTGTCTCATTATCTATAATTAGGTCATGATGACATAATTTGTGAGTCACATCTACATGATTTTAACAATGTTCTGTGAAATCTCTCTCTGACACACTGTGTCATTGAAAAGGAAGCAGATAAGATAACCCATTTTCCTACCATATTTTGCAAACTTTGTGACCATCATTAAGGCTTACTTATAAAGTGCTACATCTTGGAGTTGAGGATGTCATAGTCCAAACGCAGGTCTAAATAACCAATTTTTTAGAGTAGTATAATTGTGCATAGCAAAGTCACAGCTAGGCTAACAGTAAATCAGTCTTTTAATCTGTTAATGCACCTATGAAGGAAGGGGTGAAGTGTTCCAATGGTAGGTCATGTCCTTAATTTTGATTTTGAGATTTAAGATCTTTACAGGTGATCATGGATCAATTGCACACATTCACTTCAATATTTCTCTCTTTGATCAACACTTTATATGTACAGTAATTGAAATTCACTGATTTGATATGAATATAATCTGGTTGGTCTGTTTATCAATATAATCTGGTTGATCTGTTTATCAATATAATCTTGTTGGTATACAACTGGAGAGTGGTCTTATGGTCCTTATATTCATACTTTTTTTTAATTATAAAGGGAAATATAGGAACCTATTTGTGTGTTATAGAGAATTTCAGTAATGTTTCAATAAGAATTCATTATTCTCCCTCACAATAAAGTTGGGAAAGGGATCATTCATTTGGTGCGTCTGTGTATGTCTGTATGTATAATCTGGAACCATGTCACCATGACAACAAGCCACTCAGCACATGATCATGTAACCTTCAAGCAATGCTGGTCTCAGAGAGAGATCATGTTGATTTTCAAAGTCATAGATCATGGTCACAGTGGATATGGAGTAAAAACCTTGTGAACATAATTGGAAACAATGCTCTCAGGAAAGGATCATCATCATTATAGCCTTAGTGAAAGGGATGGTCCCTATTGATTTTCAACTTTTCATAGGTCAGATGTCAAGATCAATGATGGAAATGATTTTTGATACTTCGTAGATGTTCTAGAATGCATTTTTCTCATAAAATCTTTGTCAAAATCAGTAAAGAACAAAGTTCAGTAACCTACTGTATTGGCTTAAATTTCAAAACTTTTCAGAAATGATTTTTGCCCATTATGAGATATATCTATAAAAACCATATCAAGCAACACAGTTACTGTATAGATCTGAAATGCAAGTAAGAAAATACATTTCACCCCCAAAACCCTGAAAATTAGTATCATTGAAAAAGATCAGTGAAATAAAGGAATATATTGATTATAAGAAATTCAATAAGGATATGAGTGCATGCATGACCCAGTGTCATGTTTTTGTCACTAGTAGTTTACCAAGGAAGTCTAGCATGAAATAAAATTTGGTTGAGCATGCTTTTTATATTTGATTGGTAAAGATAAATTCAAATATTAGCATTTCTTTGGCTATTTTGCATATCTTTGCTAATTTGGCGCATCTTTATGACATGATAAGAATGTTAGGCGACATCATTTTACATGAAACTTTTTCAAATGTCTTTTGACAGATATCCACAAGGACAAAAATACAAATCTTTTTGTATAATTGTACTTTTTTGCAAAAAATCACTATGCTGGAAGGGGTAGTAAATGACCCTAGTGATTTGTTACTTATGATGTAAAATAGAACTCTATTGATTTCAAAGAACATGGGCCAAGGTCAGTGATAAAAAACTGATGGACTTTCAGATCATGTGAGGGGATATCAAGTTATGCATTGACCTTATTCAGTTGTGATTGTGAAATACAATATCATCACTACTTAGCAAATACATGTATTTGTAGAAAGAAATGCCTCTCGTCCTTAGGGATGACAATTTGCTCTTGTTTTAGATTGAACTCAAATTAACAGTCACATCGGAGCCGAAATCATCTGCATCTTTATGTGGACAATTCATTCCTACTTCTATAGGATCAAACACATTGAAACTTATGACACTTCAAACAAACAATTGCACCCAAGTAATTGGTTCATGGACCAGATCTCCTAGTTCATTGACTGAAGGAACTATTTGTAGTGCTGGAAAGAAAGCAGCTACAGTTGGTGGAACTAAATATTGCTGTATGTAAATTAATAGATATATTTCCTTACTTATCATTTGGACTGTATTGCCAATGCTTCTCGAAAATCTATGATTGGTCTATTTGGAAGGCATTGTTGAATAAATTTCTAATCAAGATAATATATTTATAATATAAATCTGTCTATTGCATGATATATTATTTAGTTAGATAAACATGTAAATACCCACATACACATGGATACAAATTTTCTTTATAAGACATTGCAGTTATGATTTTGAAAACCAATATTTTACAGTGGAATGTCCCCAGGGAATGTACAGTACTGCCACTGATACATGTTCACCATGCCCGAAAGGATATTACAAAGGATTTCTAGGTAATGGACAGTGTGTACAGTGTCAGGCAGGTCAATCTACGTATGAGGTGGGCTCGATTTCATCCACGGAGTGTAAAAGTAAGTTTCAGTATAACTGTTTAGTACAGTCATGTATAGCATTTTGTAACCTCACTTTTTATCAGACCAGTGTATATCTTGTTTAATCTATTTAGATCTTAATATATTTTGTTTTATATTGATCTCTATCTGTTTGATAAATCCAACTTGAGGAATCAAATACTCTACGAATATTAGCCAGTGTTTAATCTAAGGAGTGGAGGAATCAAATACGCTACAAAGATAAGCCAATGTTTAATCTAAGGAGTTAATGAGATCAAAAACTCAAATTCAGTTCAGATACTTTTATTCAGATAACTTAGGAAAAGTCATTGGTTGTGAGAGTGTAAGGAAAGGTCTATAAACATAGTCTCTGATTGCAAAATGTATTTCCTATATTTAGATCATTTGAGTCAAAGACTCGATATGGTCTCTGATTATTCAGTGTATTAATGTGACTAGACCCTTAGAGCCCCAGACTCAACAGAGTCACTTATTATACAGTGTCTACAAGTGACTATACCCTTAGAGCCCCAAACTCAACAAATTCTCTTATTATACAGTTTGTACATGTGACTAGACCCTTAGAGCTCCAGACTCAACAGAGTCACTTATTATACAGTGTGTACAAGTGACTAGACCCTTAGAGCCCCAGACTCAACAGAGTCTCTTATTATACAGTGTCTACAAGTGACTAGACCCTTAGAGACCCAGACTCAACAGAGTCTCTTAATATACAGTGTCTACAAGTGACTAAACCCTTAGAGCTCCAGACTCAACAGAATCACTTATTATACAGTGTCTACAAGTGACTAGTCCCTTAGAGCCCCAGACTCACCAGAGTCTCTTATTAAACAGTGTCTACAAGTGACTAGACCCTTAGAGCCCCAGACTCAACAGAGTCACTTATTATACAGTGTCAACAAGTGACTAGACCATTAGAGCCCAAGACTCAACAGAGTTTCTTCTTAAACAGTGCCTACAAGTGACTAGACCTTCAGAGCTCCAGACTTAAAAGAATCTCTGATAATAAGAGTCTTCATGTGATTGACTAGCTTCATATTCTCTGATTATACATCCTCTGGGCCTTCTGACAATGAGATATTTTATGTTGTGTAATTTTACTGATTGCATGTTTTCGTTTCCATGCCATATTGGAAATAATTTATAAATGATACACATATTTTTCATATAAAGCAATTCGTCATACCATTAAGGTCAAGGTTTCTGTGGACTTTAATGGAATAGACAGTAGTCACATGCTTATATGATAATATTCAAGAATTCACAAATAGTCTATTTTTGGTCAGTCTGGTATTTGAACATGCCTTATCAATCAAATTCATATTTAATGTCATTAATACATGTACACTGGAAATGCTGCCAACTTGACCTTTTAGCTGTTAACAATTTATTTTCTTTTCAGATCAGTGTGGTAGTGGGACAGTTTCTTCAGATAGTGTAACAGCTCTTCCACCTTGTACTCAGTGCTCCAAAAATACATACTGGGTGGATAGCAAAACTTGCAACTCTTGTAACAACACCCAGATCACTCTACGGACAGGAGCAACAACATCTGGATTTTGTCTTGGTAAGTCTCTATGTACAATCATGATGTTCACGTAGCTTGGTTGATAATCATAATAGCAAGTTATTTATTCCGATCAATATGAAGTCATATAAAGTTAATCATTGATACTTATTGATAAGTAATTTTCTTTTCGGTACATGTATCAGTAATGTATTTTGCTTTCTTTTTTATTGGTAATTCATTATTCATTATTCTACTCCTGCAAACAAAGTCTTAGGTACATAAGAATCACCTAATCCATTTGTCCATTTATCTATCCTTACAGTTTAGAAGCTTTAAAGCTTCTTTGTTATATAAGTATAATTGCTATATACTATTGAAACTTCACAATTGTTACTCATGAGACAAAACAAAAGTTTTTAATGACATTGACAAGTTCAAGGACACTGTAAATGCATGATCTAAAATAGTGTACTGTTTATAAAACCATAGCTGTAGAGCTGCTTCATATTTCATATAACTGATACATGTGCTTATGACACAATGATGTGTATTGACTGTGAGCGAAATTCGTATCTCTAAGACCTATGACTAGTTTTGTTGTAGTAGTATTTTGCTGCTGCTGTAAGTTCTACTAGGATTTCTCCAGTTTGCTGTTCAATATGAGTCAGAAATATTATTCATCATTCAAATTTTTTCAGTAATCAATTCTATTTCATATGAATCAATTTTGCTTATTGATTATTCAGTTTTATTGGCAATTTTCCATTCTTTTCAAAGTTAAACAAATGCCAGAAACCTTGATTTTATAATACTTACATTTTATTGAGTATTCTAGAATGCATGTAATTATTTCTTTTTAGATCAGTGCACTTCTGGGTCTTATTCCTTTAATGGTCATATTCCTTGTGTGAAATGTCCACAGCACTATCAACAGTCACTGCCTGGTCGAACATTCTGTACAGAATGTGCACCATCTGAAACATCAAATGCAGATAATACAGCCTGTATTGCAATAAATGGTATAATTATTTCTAAAATATGGAAACTTAGAATAACTTGTAAAGGATGTACCATGTTTTCCTTTAATGGATGTATATATTGGAGATAAAGATGCTCTATATATGAACACAAAACTTAATAAATGATACTAATAAAAAAAATCAGCAACAATAGCAAATATACAGTAATAAATCAACATCAGTAAAACTCCTGTACTGAAATGTACAATAGCAAACATCAAGTACAAACCACTATCAATAAGCATCTTGTACTGAATGTACATTAGCAAACATCAAGTACAAACCACTATCAATAAGCATCTTGTGCTGAATGTTCAATAGCAAACATCAAGTACAAACCACCATTAATAAGCATCTTGTGCTAAGTGAGCAAAAACCAAACATCAATCACTAAATCTTCATTAGTAAGCAACCTGTATTGAATGTGCATTAAAAACATCATTTACTTAAAGCATTCTGTCCTGAATATACAATATAAAAAACATCATGTATTCAACCAACATTAGCAAGCTTCCTGTACTGAATTACACAATAAAAAACATTTTCTCAACCAACATTAGTAAAAATCCTGTACTGAATATACAATAAAAAAGAACATTATGTATTCAACCAACATAAGTAAGCATTTTGTACTTAGTCTAGATATACAATAAAAGCATCATTAACCCAACCAACATTAATAAGCATCTTGTGTTAGATATACAATAAAAACATCATGTACTCAAAGAAACATCTGTTTGAAAATATCCTGTACAGTAGAATGTAACTTATCTCTATCTCCAGAAAATCTTACCACAATTTACGTAATTGACACAGTTATTTAATTTTGTTACTGTCACATTCTATTCATGCATCAATGAATACATTCTTGTTAAACTTAATTGTCTTTTTAACCATGAAATTGTCTTTTTTAAACCATGATTTTAAGTATTTAATTCTCTAATAATATTTACTAAACTCAGTTTTAATAATTGTTGCATTATGGTCATTAATAATGAAATTCCAACACAATCAGGATTAAATCTATTTATTTCTATGATTTAAAATGGAATTATTTTGAAATAATTAGTATCCTATGAATACAATTTTAATCTATGTACTATACAGAAGTATTGTGATTTTAAATAGCAACAGTAAGATGTGCCAATGCCTGTTTGAATGGTGCTACCTGCTCTGTACAGAACCATGACTACTACTGCAGTTGTAGACCAGGATATTATGGAAGAAAATGTGAAAATATAGTGCAAAATTGTGCATCAGCTCCATGTTACAATGGAGGGCAATGTACAAATGGAATAAATTCCTTTAACTGTAACTGCACTGCTGGTGAGGTTTTAACCCTTTACTTGTTTATATTTAGGATAACAAGAAAGGCATGATTTATACAACCGTGCCTTTAATCTTTAATTATACCTATATTTTGAACTTTGTCATGTGTTTTATTTTAAAAGAACAGTTAATCAGGATCTTCCTGATAAAGTTAGCATTCTCCATTGGGCCTATCAGACATGCTTACCGCTAATTTTACAGAAGGTTCAGGTGAATTTTTCTGTTAAAGATTTGTCTGTTGTGCGTCCATCAATTTTGAAATTATGTATCCCATTCTAATTTCTGAAGAATCATTTTGCAATGTTAAGTCATACTCTTCACAGATAAAAATAGGTAAATTACATGAGAAGGAACCCATGTTGAGATTTTAATGACCCTTGAAATAGGTTAGAGGATTTCTGATTGACTTATGATGATGCCAGTCAGAATACCATCACATCATTAAAAGGGCCTAATGGGTCACCATGAGTCTGTCTTAACTCATAATTATGTTCTTATCAATCTTGTCTATGCTCCTAATTATATTCTTATCTTTCCGGTCTGAGCTCATATCTATGTTCTTTTCTTTCCCGTCTTAGCTCATAATTATGTTCTTATCTTATTAAGTCATAGTCAGACAACACTCATGAGTATGATGAAAGCTTCTTGAGTATGCGCACTTAATATAATATTTCAGTGGTCAAGGCTATTATAAAATAATTTCACTGAGGTCCTATATATATTTGACCACAAATTATTGTTTCCTAGCTGTTCTTTGTGTCAAGGTCCAGGTCATTATGAAATTGTTAGACTGAATTTGTATATATTTGAACAGAAATTAGCTTTTCTATAGCTGTTTTTATGTCATATAGTCAAATCTAGGTTCAGTTCAAATTCATAACAAACAAAAATGTTTCGACCGTTTTTATTTCATTTTCATTAACATGGAACTTGTGATCTTACAGCATGCAACAATATAATTGTAGAATTACTTACATTGCTATTGACCAACAAATAATAGACATGATTTGAATTATTATTGTTAATGTATATTTAAAGGTACAACTGGAACACGGTGTGAAACAGATATTACAAATGAATGTGATTCAAATCCATGTAAAAATGGTGGAATGTGTCATAACCTCAATAATTCTTACAAATGCCTGTGTTTGCCTGGATTCTCGGGATCAAGGTAAGTGGCAGGTATTTTATAATTACCTGTATCAAATTAAATTTGACAATCAAAGTAAGTGGTAGAGAGCATTATAATTGTGTATGCTTTCCTGGATTCACAGACTCCAGGTAAGTTGAAGGGTGCATCATACTTAGATGTGTTTACTTGGATTCTCTGGATCAGGATAAAAGGTAGAGTGCATCATAATTACCTGTTTACCTTAATTCTTCAGATGGAAGTAAATGGTAGGGTACAGTGTAGTTGCTTATGATTCACCGGATCTAGGTAATTTGTCACAGGGATACAATATAATAAGTGATGTCGACCTGGATATTCATTATTAAAAAAAAGTTTACTTGAATGTATTCATGTATTTTCAATGGTTTGTTACAAGTGACTATAGCCAAATTTTTGAGGGTTTAGTGGTCATCACTTATATCCTCTCTATGTATAACAAATTAGGTAAAACATATCCATTTTGAGTCATTTTTCGTCTTAGATGAACATATAATAAAGCTGCCAAGAGTTAGAAATACCAAAAGCAAAATGAAATTCATGTAATTCAATTGATGTCACATTTTAAAAGTTAAACATAACTCAATTTAGATTACAAATCCAATGATTTGAAAGTGAATGTATGGTATATATACGGTACATGTTATATCCCTTTTATATTTCCTCTTTATGAAGTATTTCATGAACTGAAAAAATTGATCCTTAATGGATTCCTTGTTTCTTTGACTACACCATTTAAATTTTGTTTTCCAGATGTGAGGGCAAAGAAGATGTTTGTACAGTTAACCCTTGTAAAAATAATGCAAGCTGTGTAAGCTTAGATAATGTACGCCGAAGATGTGACTGCCGGACGGGTTACAGTGGAATTGACTGTGAAAATATGATAGGTTTGTGGAATTTGATCATTACATTATTCTTTTGTTATCTTTTAAAAAATTCCTTATCTCAAAAGGTTTATTAAATGATAATTGACAAATAATGTTGCCAATACCTCAAGTTGATTTATATGTAAAATATTAGTACTTGATTTTGATCATTTCCATTACTTTCAGATTATTGTGTTTCCAATCCTTGTTTGTATGGTGGAACTTGTAACAAAGTGTTGAATGGATTTACCTGCTCCTGTGCCAGCGGGTATAATGGACTGCGTTGTGAAACAAGAACCAGCCCTTGTAATGTTAATACATGCCCAAGTGGAACCTGCGTTGATGACTACCAAATTGATAATTACAGATGTATATGCAATCCGGGATATGCTTATGGTAATGACTTCTTTGCATTTCTTTCAGATATAAACATGATGAAACAGGGATGAATAAATACAACAACCCTTCCCCCAAACACAAACACAAATAGATTTTAGGGGTATATTTATTGGAATCACGTTCTTTGTCTATCTATTAGTGGACACTTCTTCCACCCATCCTTTGAAGTTCTAGACTGAAAATAAGCACACTTTATCAGACTACACTAAATCAATTCTTTGTAATATCTGGGTTGAACAAGTAAACCTAAAATAAATGTCAACGGTTGTGGAGAAAGAGAAATGAGAACAGGTGCCCAACAGGAGCAGATGTCTCCTGTTTGGCTAGCCACATGAGAAAAGTCTGTCATAAGTCAATATTGGAAGTTAAACTAAAGCCTTCTACCAATTATCATCTTAATAGTTTGATATATATTCTGCATATTATGTCTGTTGCTGTGGAATGTTACACACTCACTTGCCTTGTTAAAGACTCCTTAGGTGTGGCAAAATTGAAGAAACTTTTCTCAGTTCTTTCTGCAGTTAAAATCTATTGAAGAGAACGATAACAGATTCCCACACAGAAATTTTTAATCAGCTCAAATTTCTTCAATTTCAATTTTTCAGTTTTCAAACAACAACTACAGCCAAATCTAAATTTTGTTGTTGTTGACCTTCTATTGCTACAGTTATTGTTCTTTGTCTTAGATTGCTGGTTATAGTATTATTCATCTTTGATGTTTAGACTGTTTCAGTTGTTGTTTTCTTCATCTGTGTGTCTCTTTCTCATGAAGTAGAATATGGTCATGAATAGATTATGTGATTGCTTTAAACATAAGTTAAAATTAAGTAAAGTGATTGAGGTCTGTTGAGTATAGTATCATTCTTGTTAATTTACCAAGGCATTAATTCTCCATAAGGATTTCATCATTACCCATGGCTGTCTTCTTGTACAACTTCTTGACTTGTGTATTTCATGACTTGATTGTTAATTACACAGGTGAGGTCTGCCAGTACAAGCTTGATCTTGACACTACACTTCAGGGATCATCTCCATCTCCAGTCGCTGTAAATGATGCTGATGAATGCCGTAAACGATGTGACACGTCGAATAACTGTGCTTACTTTACCTATAATGGCACACTCTGTCGTATTTATGACCATACAAATTCCCGTACAAAAAGTACAGAAGCAGGAACTGACCTTTATACTCGTACCTGTGTGAAACCAGATGGTAAGAATTTAATGTTAAATTGTCTCAATCTTATTCATAGATTGTCTGAAAGGTGTTTTTACTGCTACTCATTAGTTTGATTGAGAAGGGATTGCTTAGTATTGTCGACCATAATGATATGAATGACTTTACACATCATTTCCAGAAATTATTTATTTATTTTGATTAAATTAAGATTTGTTCAAGTCAGAGAGTTCCTCCTTCACGGATTATTGATCCTTATAATTGATTGATTGAGTATTGTTTTTTGTCACTTCACAATTAATTCTCGTATATGGTGAAGGTATCTGCTTGATGTATGGCACAAAAATTTATGCCCTTGCAACAGAACCACCTGAAGCAGTGAGGGATCTTCTATGTGCCATGCCTACCTTGAAACGGACCTCAGTTTTTACTGTTTTAGCTGAATGGTAGAACACTGATGTACCCATGGTAGGAGTTGATCCCATGATCTCCTGGTCACAAGCATAGTACTGTATCTACTAAGCTACACAGTGGCTTGATCATTAACGAAAATCCAACTGAAACTTTAATCCTTCCAGAATTAATCCTTTACAATTTTTTATTTTTATCAGTGAAGTTAAAAACCAGCTTTATACATGGTCTGATATTTGAAATAACCAAAATGGTATCTAAATTACATTATGTGATGTAGTTTTACTGCTTTATCAAAAGAAGTTTAGCAAAACTTTCCTTTGTACAGAAATCTTTATATTTATTATGAAGATTTAATGACTGAGTTGGCTAATCCTGGAACCCAGAGTAACCTATCAGCTTTGTTGTAACCTATCAGCTTTGTTGTAACCTATCAGCTTTGTCATAACCTATCAGCTTTGTCAAACTAGAGTTTAAATCCTAGTGGGTCACATGGGCATGTGTATTAATGTACCCACTAAAAGTTGTGGTTTTCTCTAGTTACTCTGGTTTTCTCTACCACAAAACATTGGTAGCCACATTACAGATGAAATAAACCTGGTTTGGCTTTATGCAGCAAAGACAGAAAGTATGCAGTAATTTTAATGCTCTAGGCAGAAATGGCCAGGAGCATCCCAGTAAAGTATTTGCTTTGTTTATCCTTTCGTTCATTTGTCATTCTGTCCTTTGGTCACATAATTATAACTACCGGGGTAAAGTTCCTTCCATCCGATTGAAATCAAATTTGGAAGTATGTATACTGTTATGCCAGTTTGATTCTAGGCCAATAAATCAAGGTCACTACTAGTAGAAACAGAATGCAATTATGGGTTTCCAGATGATAAATTAAGTTCATTGCATCTTATGCAAACCAAATTTGGATGTTCATGTATTGACTTTTATCAAAAAGGGAAGATTCCTTTCAAATTTAGGGCCAATAGATTAAAATTCATGATCACCACTGGAAAAAAAAAGACAAAAATTATTTGTTTTCAGATGAAACATTATCAAGTACCATGCATAGTATACAAACCATATTTGGATATATTAAAACTTATCAAAAGTGGAGTATACCTATAGATTGTGAGGTCAATAGAGCAAATGTCAAGGTCACTATTGATAAAATTTTTGCAGGAGTTATGGCCCATGAAACTTATGATTAAAACATATTAGGTAAGAACTTTGTTGCTGATTTAAAATTAGCATACACTGGGGACATGTGTTATACAAACATGATTTAGCTATCTATTAATTATTAAAAGTTGATCATATTATATTTTGAAACTTTTTTTGTAATATTGTCACATGTATCTGGATTTTTTTTAATAGATGACTATTATACTCCCTGGTATGATATGGATGACCCAAACAATGATAATGACAGTGAAACACGTGCAGCATTAAACATTGTGAGTACATAATACGACTCAGCACACAAAGTACCCTGATATTTGTTGGTAATTAGTGAGCATTCTGATAATTTGCACCTCATATCAATATATCTACATTGTGACATTGAAAACATTTGTAACATTTGTGCTTTTGCTACCTATGTAAACTCCAGTACAGTGTAAGACTATTCAAGCAGATGAAATGCACTGGTCATACAAAGGCATTGACAGCATGAAACTAGCATCATCCTGAAATGATACATATTAAAAATTGTAGCTTGTTGGGTTGGGTTTTAAAACATGTTATAAATTTATTTCATTGTTAAACAATTTATAGATAATAAATTTGGGGTATTTCACATTGTACATTCACATTTCATATTCACATGGTACATTCAAATGATTTGGACCTACATGTAATTCATAGAAAAGTAACATGTACTTATAACTATTAATTTTGGGGTTAATAATGAGAAAATGCCTTTCAATTTTGGTGTCAATAGGTTAAAAGTCATGGTCATCTCTGGTAAAAAAGACTGAAATTATTAGTTAGCAGATGATAATTCAAGTAATATGCATATTATACAAAACATATTTGGATGTATTAAATTTTATCAGAAGGGGAGGATTTTTATTGATGCTTGGGTCAGTAGGACAAAGGTCAAGTTTATTGTTGGTGTGCAATGACAACACAAAGGCATATTGAAAGCATTAAGTTAGCACCACATTGAAAGCTTTTATTACAAAAATTGTAGCTTCAGGGGTTGGGGAAGGGGTTGTTGCTTTCAGCTGAGGTGTTTTCTTAACATATTAAAACGTGTTATAATTTATTTTATGAAAATACAGATCATAAATGATAAATTTCAAGTATTTGAAACAATATAGGTATTGTTTTATAATTATGCAATCCGTAAAGTGTACTGAAATGGTATTTACCTACATGTAGCACTTAAAAATGTAACTCTTCAGTGTTGTTGTTGTTGTTGTTGTCATTGTTGTCATCCATAGACAAAACCTTAACCTGGATCATAACTTAAGCATCATTAGAGACAGTGGTTTAATATTTCACATGTGTATTCCTTGTGCCAAGACCTTTCATTTTGTTCCAAAATTTTCTACCTTGTGAATTTGACCTTGAAGATTGACCTACTGTGAAAAAACTTTAACCTTGGTCCTAATTTCTGAACAGTAAGAGATAGGGCTTAAATATTTCATGTGTGTTTTCCTTGAGACAAGACCTTTCATTACGTATCAGAATTTTTTACATTTTGATCTTGACCCTAAAGATTGACCTACTTAGACATAACCTTAAATCTGGATTATAAATTTAGAACTATTAGAGACAGGGATTTAATATATTATGAATTCTTTGTGCTAAGACTTTCCATTGGGTACCAAAATTTTTTACCTTGTGACCTCAACCATGATGTATGACCTACTTTTTAAAAAATTTAACCTCGGTCATTAATTATGAACAGTAAGGCATAGTGAATATTCCTTGTGGCAAGACCATTCATTACATATCAAAATTTTTTATGTTTTGACCCTGATCTTGAAGATTGAACTTTTATCTATTTAAATTTGGTTGCCGAGCTCTGTTGTCTGCTGACAAGTCTTGTTTCAATTTTAGCTTGGTTTGAATATTTGCCAAGGAACACGTCCATTATCTGCTGAATGCCGTAAAGTAGGAAGTGACGTTATGGCAGCAGCTACCGGGGATCAATTTTCATTGAACTGTGGTCCAGATGGTGTAGTGTGTCAAAACTCTGCTGGCAATCCATGTGAGGATTATGAAGTCCGATACAAATGTTCAGTTTCAGATGGTGAGATTTACTGCTGAGCCATTGTTCAGTTTAGATTATTTCCATTTTCTTTAAGTAAATTGAATACAAGTTTATGGACATTTAGTGGTGAAAATGGCCTTAAACATGAAACTATGTGAAACAGTTTTATCTTATGGTATACGCTGAGATGAATGTGTAAATAAAACTGTTAATATTATACTTATAGCTTGACACCCGGCTGACACCAGGAATGTCAATTTTTGTCCTGTTTTTGCATATGTGGAGAGAAATGCAGATTCAATTTAATTTACATTTTGTTCTGTTTGTATAATAGATCTACTGCACAGCATTAGATAATAGACATAGATTCTAATAATCTTTAATAAGAGGTGATAACTCCTATAAGAGCATTCATATGGCCAGAGACATATGTATACATATCTCTGATATGGCATCATCCCAAAGTTTACAATCATTAATGTCAGTACATGTACTATCTAGCACAACACAGATATTACTATAACTCAGAACTATAGTGAAAGTGACTATGTTTATGTCTTAATTTGTCTTTGAGGGTTATTATACATGGAATCCCTTACCTTACATGAAAATTTTTTTTTTTTCGCTGAGGACTGGAAATTCATTATGAGATATTATATATATACCAGTACATTTATACTTTTCAGTATTTGAGGGAAGTACTTGTGCTGCTAAACAATACTGCAACACAGAAGCACCAAAGTGTCAAAATGGAGCATTCTGTAACAACCAGCTAGGAGGGTTTTCTTGCATGTGTCCAAGTGGATACACAGGAAAACTCTGTCAACATAATATAGATGACTGTGTTGGAAATGCTTGTCAGAATGGAGCCACATGTATAGATGGAATCAATAGCTACACATGTAAATGTGTTGAAGGATACTCAGGTACTCCCTACACACCACATCTCAAATTATTCTTAAAAAACATGATGATAAACAATCATACGTTATTCTGTAATATTTTTACATATTGGTCAAAATGAATTTTACCAAGCAATCATATGAATTAATTTCAGTTTCTTTGTTATACTTAACCTACCCAAAAGTCTATATAATGTATTATTTTCATTTCATAGGGGATAGGTGTCAAACCAGCAACATTTGTAGACCCTGTTATCTATCAGCCAACTATATGTCTTGTGAACAGATAGGGAATGATTACAATTGTAAATGTAACCCAGGATATACAGGAAAAAATTGCACTGTAAGATATTAAAAGTCTTATTTCACAAGTAATAACAGAAATTATTACTAGACTTTTGACATGAAGAATGTGAACTTATACGATAATTTATTATAGTAATATAATGCTAGAAAATTGGAATTTTATTGGTAGGTGACTCTGTAGGTTTAAGCACTGTGCTGGAAATCTGTGATGCTACTAAGTCTAGGTTTATTTACTGGTCAAGGAGGAAGGTATTCCAGTGTACTTGATACAAGTCAGTGTTTGATCTTGGTATTCTGTTATATACCATCACTGGCCACCATCATCTAGGTGAAATGATGTGGTATAAAACAATGACAATCTTTCATTTCATTATTTCTTCACCTTTGCCATGAACTTCCCACAGGAGGACATAGATGAATGTGCTTCCAATCCTTGTCTGCATGGAGGGAGCTGCCAAAATCTTGTGGCTGATTTCCGCTGTAACTGCACTCAGGGATGGGAAGGCAAAAGATGTGAAATAATCACCCAGAAATGTACATCTAATACATGTGAACAGGATGCCACCTGTCAAAACATATTCAACGACTTCTACTGCAGGTTAGGATCTGTATATATATATATTACTTGTATGAGATAGTATGAATTCAGAGTTTGCGATAGAAGGAAGTGATATTTTCATGCAATGTCAAGTTTGATTTACATTAGAAATCAAGTGGGGGAATTAAAATTAACTTATTTTTTATTTTGCAAATACTCTACCTTATCTATCTCTTTGCGACTTCTCTACCTTACTATTCTAATAATAGTTTTTGCATTGCCTCATTGCAGCTGTGCCAACAATACTTATGGTGAACGCTGTGACCAATCTCCCAATATCTGCCGGGATGTAAAACCATGTCTGAATCAAGCCACCTGCTCTGGTAGTCGGAGTGAGGCCATCACATGCACATGCCCTAATAACAGTATGTCTTATCATAGTGGCTCTAATTAGTGATGATATCTTGGCAGTTGCTTGAATAGTGTAAAAAAAAAATTAAGTTGTATCTTTCTTTTATTTTTTATTTTGTTGCTAGTGAAGCAAAGTGAAACTCTTGCACCACCTTGTCATACCATCTGCACATCATTCACCACTCATTTATTTTTATTATCTTCAGTGGCAACACTTTTATACTTTGTACTTCTTTTTTATGGTAGTTATGCTGATCAAAGACTAGGTACAACTTCTGGTATTCTGATATCATGTTTTCTGTGGGCATATCTTTAAGAGAATGAAATATATGAATAAATGTAAACTATTCACTGATATCTTGACAGACTTCAAGGGAAATGGATGTGAGCTGATGGTTGACCATTGTGCCATAGCTGATAAATGTAAGAATGGAGGAACATGCAGGAACAATCAACCAGGCTTCACATGTAGCTGTCCGAATGGTGAGCTTATACTATATTAGTTTTTACTTTATTATTACAGTATGTGGAAGTATATCTAGACTTTATTTTTTGAGGGCCTTTGACAGCCAAGAATGTTAAAACCATGCAATGGAACCCAATGTCTGTCTGGTTTTTGTTCAATACCTGGTTCTAGCATGGTAAAGTGTGTATCTGCTGAAGGTTGAAGGTTTTCTCAAGTTTTGGTTCAATACCTGGTTCTAGCATGGTAAAATCTGCCACATGATGTATCTGCTGAGGGTTGATAGTTTTCTCAGGTTTTGGTTTGCTGCCTGGTTCTAGCATAGTAAAGTCTGCAGTGATGTGTATCTATTGAAGGTTTATAGTTTTTTCAGATTTTTGTCTTCACGAAATTCTGGTCACAGCCAATATAGATCAGATGAATCTGTTTTGGCCATAAACAGTAAAGACATAATATTTGACACAATCATTTTTTGTGATTACTGAGATTTAATCTGTATTAATGAAGTTATAATCCCAATTTTGGTAGAAAATATGAAATGAGTTTAATAGATTAAGTTTATTAAAGAGAGTATTCTTACTTATGTTTAAGAACTGATTTTAAAAGCTAGTTATATAGGAATAAAAATGCATTTCTTGATGGAAAAACTGCCTGAATGATGCATAGTGTAATTAGCTCTGACTAATAAAGTTCTCTGTTATAAATACATGTGAATATTTTTATTTCAAGGTTATGCTGGAACAACCTGTGAAATCAATATCAATGATTGCGCTGGTGTGACATGTCCGGGATTAGGCAGTGTGTGTATTGATATGATTAACACACATTATTGTAGATGTGCTCTAGGAAAGACTGGTGATGATTGTAGCAGAGGTCAGTTACCAATGATAATAAGCAAGCTTTCCAAAATGTAAACAATAATTCAATCAAGCTATTTGACTGTACTTTTCAAGAAATCAATTACAAATATACTTCATTTAAAATGTGTCAATTGAATATGTATAATTATTATAATTTTAATTAAGATTCTAGGATTCTGATTGGTTGATTATGAACCTTTAAAAATGACTTATGACTCAAAAATACAGCATGTGATAACTATTGACTGCAAAATGAAATAATGACCCGTATAATAAAACAATTAATTACACTCTATGAGGTCAATATGGGAAATTGATGACCCTCAATCTTAATTGTATATTAATCATGATCATGATTCTTGCACTTTCTACATAGGTCTCCATAATGTCAGTCAACCAGTCAATGTGTGATGTAATATTTGTTTTATTACAGACCTTGATACGAATTATGACATGTATTTCTATCTACCTGAACGGAATGGCTATGCATCATTACCTTATCCACTACGTCTGTCTGGTTCTGCATTCTCCATCAGTATGTGGGTGCGCTTTTATGAGGCCTCTCAGACAGGCACATTCTTCACATTTTTCACTGTACCGTAAGTTTGCAGTTTGTTTTTGTTAATAGTTTTTCTTTTTTCCCTTTAGATATCATGATCTAGGAGTTATAGTGTTTGGTCTGTCCTTCTTTGGATCTATTGCACTTTCAAGAATGTTATTTGTTTCTTATTGTTGTTTGTTATTTTACAGTTTATTTTTCAAGTAATTTACTTAACTTTTACTTACATCCAGAATTTTTAGGTATGAATTCAAATATATTTAAGAATTGTTAGAAATAGTTACAAGAACCCATGAATAAGGTTGATTCTTGTTTACTTGAAATATGAATAAGTAGAATTTAGGTTCTATATAAATAGAATTGTACTTCATGTATTCATTCTATTCTTGTTTCTCTTAGAGTAAACAACTGTATCTCTAAGTCAGTGCACTTTTTGCCCACTTAAAGTAAACAACTCTACCTTTAAATCAGTGCACTTTTGGTGTTCATAGATTAAACAACTGTACCTCAAAGTCATTGCACTCTTGGTCCTCTTAGAGTATACAACTGTTCCACTAAATCAGTGCTTTTTTGGTCTTCATAGAGTTAATAACTGTACCTCTAAGTCATTGCATTATTGGTCATTCTAGAGTAAACAACTGCACTTCTAAGTCATTGCACTTTTTATCCTCTTAGAGTAAACAACTGTACCTTTAAGTAAGTGCACTTTGGTCCTCTCACAGTAACCAGCTGTACCTCTGCTGTAAGTCAGTGCACTTTTGGTCCTCTCAGAGTAAACAACTTTGCCTCTAAGTTATTGCACTCTTGGACCTTTTAGAGTAAACAACTGTATCTCTAAGGCAGTGCACTCTTTGTCTTCTTATAATGAACAACTGTGCCTCTAAGTCATTACACTTTTGGTCCTCTTAGAGTAAACACCTGTACTTTAAAGCAGTGCACTTTTGGTCCTCTTAGAGTAAACAACTGCACCTTTAAGGCAATGCACTTTTGGTCCTCTCAAAGTAAACAACTGTACCTATAAGGCAGTGCACTTCTTAAATTCTATGAACAATTGGTTATGATAAAGACTGTTCATGGCTGTTGAAAGAAAGAATGTTATGGTCAATGCTTAATGCTGTTGATTACAGGGAAACAAAGGATGGGTATGTTGCAGAGATTAAGTTATCTTAAGCTTTTATCTGGCTTTAGGGTTGCTTTTACATGCAGTAATGGAGTTAAGTTGAGTTAGTTTAGTTTTCAATGCTCTCTGGTAGCCTCTGCTAACTGAATACAGATGATCTGCTTACTGAATACAGATGATACTGTTTGGAATACTTTACCTAACATTTCATATGAACACTCTCTAATAATAGTTCTTCAGTTTTTTGAAAACTACAATGATAAAAGTAAGATTTACAAAATTTTTAGACAAGTATTAATCAACAGATGTAATGAGAACTTTGATATCTTTTAGACATAAAATTAATTGTCTTCTGATATTTCAACATCTTGGCTTTATAATAAAATTCAAAACAAATGTGCTTTGAGAGGATGCATTGAGAATGATGTTGACTAATAGTAATTTTTCTGTTTGTATAACTGTTCACCATGTGCATCATAGAGCAGAATTTATCCCATACTGGGGACAATTATTTATTTTGCTCTACTTGTTTGTTATAGCTTTGATCTCACTTATTAACTTAAAGGTTAAAAACAATAGTGAAAAAAATCTTTGTTTTTATTTTATAGTGGAAACGTTTTTTCCAGAGAAAAGGTTGCTTTAGGAAATTTTATGCAAATTATATGTAGATTGTTCAGTATTCTGAAATTTATGTACCATAGAAGTTAATACTAGCAGTAAGCATGACTTTTCTCTCTTTATAGCTTTGATTTCTTTTAATTAAATACCTATACTCCTTTTTTACCAAAGATATTGTTTTACTTATTCCTGTCATTGTCAGAATATCATGAACAGTTCCAAACTTGATTTAACAGATCACACATAGCACGAGTTACTGTGGTATTTTATATTATGTCACACCTTTTCATTCTGCAGAGTGGAGCTTGTGAAAAGTTCTTCATGGAAAGTGTGATTTTAAGTGTAGCTATATCTTGTTTTGATGTTTTGTGACTGTGACACTTTCAATACAGTGTTGTTCCACTTTCATATTAGGAATACGATATTTAGACATTCTTGTATCACCAGTATGTATCATGAATACAAATTAGACATTTTTGTATCACCTGTATGTATCAGGAATAAAAGTTAGACATTTTTGTATCACCTGTATGTATCAGGAATACAAGTTAGACATTTTTGTATCACCTGTGTGTATCAGGAATACAATGTTTAGACATTTTTGTATCACCTGTATGTATCAGGAATACAATGTTTAGACATTCTTGTATCACCTGTATGTATCAGGAATACAATGTTTGGATATTTTTGTATCACCTGTATGTATCAGGAATACAATGTTTGGAAATTTTTGTATCACTTGTATGTTTTGGGCATTCATTGCAGTTGAAGTACGACAGACCTTCATATTTAGCGTTGTTATTCATAGAATAAGTGTCTTATTTTGTGTTTTCATGCAGGAATAAATGACAATGGCTGATGCATTTATTAGATATGATGCATGTTAGTGCATTATATCTCATAAATGCATCAGACATTGTAATTTATTCCTGCATGAAAACACAAAATATATGTGCTTCTAACACCAAAATATCATACTGGAAACTTCCATTTCCTATTTATAAACCTCATTAGCAAATCATTTTGGAGGGAAGTTATAAATTGAAAGAAACAGCCGGTGTCCAATGACAATGTAATGTTTATCCAGAATGACATTTATGTCATCTATGCCGATTAACAACAAGATAAGATCGACTGAATGAAATATATCATTTATTCCAAAGATGAATGACGTAATCATTAAGCAAACAATGTCTAACAAGGCGATCGCCTATAAACTACAATACACACAATGACTAGCGGCGATCGCCGTGTACCATGAAAAACACATAGAGTGTATATCATCTACAAAAAATGTGGGTGGCGTACCCAAAAATTGCGCCAAACAATGATATTATTATCAGTATTATTTAAAAGTAATGTGATAACACTCTGTATGATATACATCTAATTGTCGGATACATATGTAATGCCAAAAGAAAGGCGGATGAAAGGGGTGGCCGGCGGGCTGATCAAAAGTTATCGTGCAATTAGCTCAAGTCAAACAAAGAAACTGACGCTGAGCGCGACCTCTGTTAATTAGGCCAGCCGATATGCTAATGAGATATAATCTGATTGGTTAATTACAATGAAATGCGCTACTGGTCAGTTAAACAATAAACAATGGAATGACCAACTGGTCAGTTAGATAATGGAATGCGTTGGACAGTTACACAAAGAAAGCGCCGCTAATGTCAATCAGCATCATGTACATAAAGTATATTATTTTCTGAAATAATACGGTTACTTTCGTCGAATGTCAGGCACAAATAAGACTTTAATGATGTCACACAAGATTGGAAACGTCAGACATTTTATTATGACATCATAAGCATTACAATCAGAAGTCTGCCAAACATTGCTTTCTGTGCTGAAAAGTGGATTAAATATGGGGCGTTATGACGTCACCGATCAATGTACTTTATACAGAAATAAAATACATGTCTTGAAAGCTTTATCTCAGGCAGTTGCAGTGGCTGTGCATATAGATGACGATACTTTTTCACTTGCTATATAAATTTCCAGACTTTCAATTATGTTAATGTTAACAGCTTTCACCAATGTTGTGATGTAGTATCTTGCTTTTAACATTATGCAGAAAAGTCCAGAGCTCATGCTAAAGGTGGTGATTAAGGTGTGTGTATTAAGGTGCTGGTTGTCTGATTGTGTTTTGTTTGCACATCTTTTTCAGTAGTCCCCCTCCAGTAAAACTGAAGGGAACTAAAGGTTTCCATTCCTCTGTCTGTCCATCCATCTGTCCCTCTATCTGTCACATGTAAACTGTCTGGATTTCCCCTATTCATTCTTACAGTTGAAATGTAACTTGCTTTGGAACATTTATGTGATGAAATACAGTGCACATTTCACTTCGGTTATGGTTGCCTTGAATTTACAAGAGTTACTGCCTTTTGTAGAAAATCAGTCAATTTCTATGTCATCTTTACAGATAATGAGATAGGACGTGCTGGACATGCTGGAAAGCTTCAATGAAATGATTGTCAAATGTGTTTAAATTTAGTGATAGTTGTCGAACTTTTATAAGAGTTACTGCCCTTTGAGAAAAGAAGTTTTCCCAAGTTTTCTCTGGCATCTTCAAAGATAATTGGATGAAAGTTGTTGTGGATCTTTAATGTGGTGAATAACAGATCAATGTTTACTTTGGTTGTAGTCAACGGACTTTTACCAGAGTTGCTGCCCCTTTGCAGAAAATAAATTTTCCAATCATGGTGAGAGCTTGTCTAGGACATGTAAAGATATAGCATTGCTCAGAATGTTATTTGATCTGCATATTCATTTAATACACAAGTGATGCCAGCTTTTCCTTTCAGATATTTTATTGGTATGGTTGCCCCCTTATATTTGATTATTTCATTATTTGTAATATAAACTTAATGTTGCTTTCTTTTTTAGGAAAGCAAACACATTTACTGGAACAAAGAAATTCTTATCCTTGGATAATGCTGGTTTGAAAATTTTCCATGGCACTGCTCCTACAAGAAAGATTGACATAAACATCCTTAAAGTCAATGATGGAAAATGGCATTATGTTGTAATTACTTGGAACAAAGATACTGGCTTTGTTTTGAATCTGGACAGTGTGAAGCAGGGAACAGTGTCAGATTTTACAGAGTATATGGGATCTGACCTTGACATTTAGTAAGTTACCGATATACTTGTACTAGTATTGTAAGAGAGATTAAAGTTGTATACCCTACAATTCGGTATAATTTCAAAAATTAGGGCATGTAAAACAAAAACTGTATTTTTCTTGTATGGCTGAAGTTATTAACTTTGCGTTAATAACACTTTTTGTTGCTTCAAACCCCCAGAGATATCAAAATAAAAACAGAATTCTTCTTAAATAAAGTGGGTATTCCATAAATACAACCATAACCCGACTTCGCGCATGCGCAGTTTAATCAAAAACAAATACGACGAAGGGAGACTCCAGAAGAAAACGATTTCAGTAAATACTAACTTAAGTAGACTTGAATGCAGATTTTTAAAGTTATTCGTCAAGTTTATTCACCTCGCCCTCCATCAGTGTCCATGATGCGGCGGCTTCCGAATTAGATCACGTGATAAGTTGGTTGTAAACATTCTATTTACAAACATCGCATTTTAAACAGCCATATCTCGCTTAATAAGACGAATTTGAACGCAGAATTTACAAGGGGTCTTTTTTAATATGTTAAAGGCCTATATATGTAATCAAAACAATTTAGAATAAATTTACCTATAATATGCGAACATAGGGTATACAACTTTAAAAAAAGGTCAAATCAATAGGGTTACAATACAGGCTCATAGTATGGAAATTTCCATGAAAACATCAATATTAATTGTTAAAAGAATTATTTAGTTATATTAATAATAAAAAAAAAGATAAAAATCATGATCATTTTCACATATATGCATGTACTTGCATTTATCATCGATACAAACTTTATGTGTATATAAAAAATGTTTTTCTTTAAGTTTCTGGGTATCTCTGGGAGCAGAATACAACAACAATATCATGGTACAGAATGGTATGGGCTTCCGTGGCTACCTAAGTCAGCTGAATGTCTACAATCAAGAGTTGAGTTTTCAAAATGAAATTCCGCAGATTTACAAGGAACCAAGGAAAATTTTTAATGGTTTGGTTTTACGATGGAATGAATTTATTTACCACAGAGGTGTGCAGCCTGTCTATCCTTCATTCGCTTCACAAAACGGTTGTGCTGGCAATGTTTGTATTCAGAATCAAGGTAATTTCAATATGCAATTGATTTTGTTTTTAGGTAATAGTTACTTGCTTATTTCGAAGTCCTTATTCAATTAAGCATCTTGAAAGATCATTCATGTATAAATAAATTTCATCTTATCATGCCATGATCTCCAACTTAAAGCAAAAACCTACTTTATGATGTGAATCTGAGTTTTCCTGTAATTGTAATTAAGTACTTAGATTTAATAATCGAATTATTTTTGGATAAAATTAAAAATGAATTGAGAGTTTACTATCAATTTTTTTACCTAGCCCAGTTCTCTACCTGACGACAAGTAAACTTTGACCTTACTAGATTGAGGTGCTGATTTATGTAAAAATATGGTAAAACATGGTTTCCAGTTGATAACTGCAGTCCTGATCAGATTCTATATAAATTTGTACATTTGGTTGAAGTAAATAAATGAAGATAGCAAGTTTAAGTCCCCCACCAGCATAGCTTATAATAGGGACTCATAGGTGACATTCATTGCTTCAGCAATTTTCTCAGAATACCTGTTTATGCATGTGGTATTTTGATGGCATCTTTTATGTACAGAAGTTATACTAGTGCAGTACAGCTTTATCAAATGTTTTAACATGTTTACCTATTTTGACTTGAAGGTAATACTCCCCTGACTTACAAAAACTGCCCAAGTGATATATATGTCCTTGCAAACGATAGACTGAAAACAGTAACATGGCAAGAACCAGTAGCAGAGGGTGCTGCCACAGAGAAAAAGAAATATAACCCAGGTAAAATCACAGTAATATATTTATTTGTACTGTAAATCTGTTTGTGAAATAATAAGATCTGTACTTTAGTTCTTCTAGTAGCATTCACAAATTATTTAGCTATGTTTTGATCGGATCATGTTTTGCTTTCATGAGTTTGCAGTGTTTCTCAGTACATGGTGACATCAAATTTTGCATTTACTTGTTATTCATATGTAGTTGTGGTTTAACATTTTGCAACACAACAACACGACAACAATGGGTTTACATTTTGAAAAAATCATGAATATTACAATGAAAATATGTATATATATTCAAGTTTAATTCTTAACCTATCTTATAGTAGTAACATTCAGTGTTCAAATATAGCTAATTATTTTGAATATCATTTTAGGTGAAACATTTCCATGGGGGAAATTTGTCAATACATATGAAGCAAGGGACATAAGTGGCAGAAATGCTGTTTTCTGCAACTTCAATATATATGTAATGGGTAAGTTTTAAAAATAGACTAATAATGATCATGATAATAATGATAATGATCATGATAATAATAATAATAAATAATTATGTATTATTTAATACTGATACATGTAAATAACAAAGATGTCAACATTTTCTTAAAATTTATAAAATTCTAAATAAGGAGAGAGGAAGGTGATTTTGTTATTGTCCGGATTATAGTGTTAAACTTGATCAACGGATTTGATTCAGACTTTTAGTATATATTGTATGTATAATGAAACTGTCACCTGCACTCCCATCCTTCTCAAGATGTTTATAGAGTGGGACTTGTTCCTGACTTCTTGAGGGGTTTGATATTTTATCATGCTCTCTACAACCTATCAGGTTGTACCCTATCCATTCCAGCTGTATTCCAGAAATATGCTATACACATGTACCTTATCAAGGTCTGACCATAACTGATCTGATAAATTTTCCAGATAGCTCTATAGTGGGAATGAGTTTGACTTTCTATTTCCAGATAGATCTATAGTGGGAATGAGTTTGACTTTCTATTTCCAGATAGATCTATAGTGGGAATGAGTTTGACTTTCTATTTCCAGATAGATCTATAGTGGGAATGAGTTTGACTTTCTATTTCCAGACAGGGCTATAGTGGGAATGAGCTTGACTTTCTATTTCCAGATAGCTCTATAGTGGGAATGAGTTTGACTTTCTATTTCCAGATAGATCTATAGTGGGAATGAGCTTGACTTTCTATTTCCAGATAGATCTATAGTGGGAATGAGCTTGACTTTAGTGGGAATGAGCTTGACTTTCTATTTCCAGATAGATCTATAGTGGGAATGAGTTTGACTTTCTATTTCCAGACAGGGCTATAGTGGGAATGAGTCTGACTTTCTATTTCCAGATAGATCTATAGTGGGAATGAGTCTGACTTTCTATTTCCAGATAGATCTATAGTGGGAATGAGCTTGACTTTCTATTTCCAGACAGGGCTATAGTGGGAATGAGTCTGACTTTCTATTTCCAGATAGATCTATAGTGGGAATGAGTCTGACTTTCTATTTCCAGACAGGGCTATAGTGGGAATGAGTTTGACTTTCTATTTCCAGACAGGGCTATAGTGGGAATGAGCTTGAATTTCTATTTCCAGATAGATCTATAGTGGGAATGAGGTTGACTTTCTATTTCCAGACAGGGCTATAGTGGGAATGAGTCTGACTTTCTATTTCCAGATAGCTCTATAGTGGGAATGAGTTTGACTTTCTATTTCCAGACAGGGCTATAGTGGGAATGAGTTTGACTTTCTATTTCCAGATAGATCTATAGTGGGAATGAGCTTGACTTTCTATTTCCAGACAGGGCTATAGTGGGAATGAGCTTGACTTTCTATTTCCAGATAGATCTATAGTGGGAATGAGTTTGACTTTCTATTTCCAGATAGATCTATAGTGGGAATGAGTCTGACTTTCTATTTCCAGATAGATCTATAGTGGGAATGAGCTTGACTTTCTATTTCCAGAATGAGTTTGACTTTCTATTTCCAGACAGGGCTATAGTGGGAATGAGTTTGACTTTCTATTTCCAGACAGGGCTATAGTGGGAATGAGTCTGACTTTCTATTTCCAGATAGATCTATAGTGGGAATGAGTCTGACTTCCTATTTCCAGATAGATCTATAGTGGGAATGAGTCTGACTTTCTATTTCCAGATAGATCTATAGTGGGAATGAGCTTGACTTTCTATTTCCAGATAGATCTATAGTGGGAATGAGCTTGACTTTAGTGGGAATGAGCTTGACTTTCTATTTCCAGATAGATCTATAGTGGGAATGAGTTTGACTTTCTATTTCCAGACAGGGCTATAGTGGGAATGAGTCTGACTTTCTATTTCCAGATAGATCTATAGTGGGAATGAGTTTGACTTTCTATTTCCAGATAGATCTATAGTGGGAATGAGTTTGACTTTCTATTTCCAGACAGGGCTATAGTGGGAATGAGTCTGACTTTCTATTTCCAGATAGATCTATAGTGGGAATGAGTTTGACTTTCTATTTCCAGACAGGGCTATAGTGGGAATGAGTTTGACTTTCTATTTCCAGATAGCTCTATAGTGGGAATGAGTTTGACTTTCTATTTCCAGACAGGGCTATAGTGGGAATGAGTTTGACTTTCTATTTCCAGATAGATCTATATTGGGAATGAGTTTGACTTTCTATTTCCATACAGGGCTATAGTGGGAATGAGTCTGACTTTCTATTTCCAGATAGATCTATAGTGGGGATGAGTTTGACTTTCTATTTCCAGACAGGGCTATAGTGGGAATGAGTCTGACTTTTTATTTCCAGATAGATCTATAGTGGGAATGAGTTTGACTTTCTATTTCCAGACAGGGCTATAGTGGGAATGAGTTTGACTTTCTATTTCCAGATAGCTCTATAGTGGGAATGAGTTTGACTTTCTATTTCCAGACAGCGCTATAGTGGGAATGAGTCTGACTTTCTATTTCCAGATAGATCTATAGTGGGAATGAGTTTGACTCTCTATTTCCAGACAGGGCTATAGTGGGAATGAGTTTGACTTTCTATTTCCAGATAGAGCTATAGTGGGAATGAGTTTGACTTTCTATTTCCAGATAGATCTATAGTGGGAATGAGTTTGACTTTCTATTTCCAGACAGGGCTATAGTGGGAATGAGTCTGACTTTCTATTTCCAGATAGATCTATAGTGGGAATGAGTTTGACTTTCTATTTCCAGACAGGGCTATAGTGGGAATGAGTTTGACTTTCTATTTCCAGACAGGGCTATAGTGGGAATGAGTTTGACTTTCTATTTCCAGATAGATCTATAGTGGGAATGAGTCTGACTTTCTATTTCCAGATAGATCTATAGTGGGAATGAGCTTGACTTTCTATTTCCAGACAGGGCTATAGTGGGAATGAGTCTGACTTTCTATTTCCAGATAGATCTATAGTGGGAATGAGTCTGACTTTCTATTTCCAGACAGGGCTATAGTGGGAATGAGTTTGACTTTCTATTTCCAGACAGGGCTATAGTGGGAATGAGCTTGAATTTCTATTTCCAGATAGATCTATAGTGGGAATGAGGTTGACTTTCTATTTCCAGACAGGGCTATAGTGGGAATGAGTCTGACTTTCTATTTCCAGATAGCTCTATAGTGGGAATGAGTTTGACTTTCTATTTCCAGACAGGGCTATAGTGGGAATGAGTTTGACTTTCTATTTCCAGATAGATCTATAGTGGGAATGAGCTTGACTTTCTATTTCCAGACAGGGCTATAGTGGGAATGAGCTTGACTTTCTATTTCCAGATAGATCTATAGTGGGAATGAGTTTGACTTTCTATTTCCAGATAGATCTATAGTGGGAATAAGTCTGACTTTCTATTTCCAGATAGATCTATAGTGGGAATGAGCTTGACTTTCTATTTCCAGATAGATCTATAGTGGGAATGAGCTTGACTTTAGTGGCAATGAGCTTGACTTTCTATTTCCAGATAGATCTATAGTGGGAATGAGTTTGACTTTCTATTTCCAGACAGGGCTATAGTGGGAATGAGTTTGACTTTCTATTTCCAGACAGGGCTATAGTGGGAATGAGTTTGACTTTCTATTTCCAGATAGATCTATAGTGGGAATGAGTCTGACTTTCTATTTCCAGATAGATCTATAGTGGGAATGAGCTTGACTTTCTATTTCCAGACAGGGCTATAGTGGGAATGAGTCTGACTTTCTATTTCCAGATAGATCGATAGTGGGAATGAGTCTGACTTTCTATTTCCAGACAGGGCTATAGTGGGAATGAGTTTGACTTTCTATTTCCAGACAGGGCTATAGTGGGAATGAGCTTGACTTTCTATTTCCAGATAGATCTATAGTGGGAATGAGCTTGACTTTCTATTTCCAGACAGGGCTATAGTGGGAATGAGTCTGACTTTCTATTCCCAGATAGCTCTATAGTGGGAATGAGTTTGACTTTCTATTTCCAGACAGGGCTATAGTGGGAATGAGCTTGACTTTCTATTTCCAGATAGATCTATAGTGGGAATGAGCTTGACTTTCTATTTCCAGACAGGGCTATAGTGGGAATGAGCTTGACTTTCTATTTCCAGATAGATCTATAGTGGGAATGAGTTTGACTTTCTATTTCCAGATAGATCTATAGTGGGAATGAGTCTGACTTTCTATTTCCAGATAGATCTATAGTGGGAATGAGTTTGACTTTCTATTTCCAGATAGATCTATAGTGGGAATGAGTTTGACTTTCTATTTCCAGACAGGGCTATAGTGGGAATGAGCTTGACTTTCTATTTCCAGACAGGGCTATAGTGGGAATGAGTTTGACTTTCTATTTCCAGACAGGGCTATAGTGGGAATGAGTTTGACTTTCTATTTCCAGACAGGGCTATAGTGGGAATGAGCTTGACTTTCTATTTCCAGACAGGGCTATAGTGGGAATGAGCTTGACTTTATATTTCCAGATAGATCTATAGTGGGAATGAGTTTGACTTTCTATTTCCAGACAGGGCTATAGTGGGAATGAGTCTGACTTTCTATTTCCAGATAGATCTATAGTGGGAATGAGCTTGACTTTCTATTTCCAGACAGGGCTATAGTGGGAATGAGTCTGACTTTCTATTTCCAGACAGGGCTATAGTGGGAATGAGTTTGACTTTCTATTTCCAGACAGGGCTATAGTGGGAATGAGTTTGACTTTCTATTTCCAGATAGCTCTATATTGGGAATGAGTTTGACTTTCTATTTCCAGATAGGGCTATAGTGGGAATGAGTTTGACTTTCTATTTCCAGATAGATCTATAGTGGGAATGAGTTTGACTTTCTATTTCCAGACAGGGCTATAGTGGGAATGAGTCTGACTTTCTATTTCCAGATAGATCTATAGTGGGAATGAGTTTGACTTTCTATTTCCAGACAGGGCTATAGTGGGAATGAGTCTGACTTTCTATTTCCAGACAGGGCTATATTGGGAATGAGTTTGACTTTCTATTTCCAGATAGATCTATAGTGGGAATGAGTCTGACTTTCTATTTCCAGACAGGGCTATAGTGGGAATGAGTTTGACTTTCTATTTCCAGATAGATCTATAGTGGGAATGAGTCTGACTTTCTATTTCCAGATAGATCTATAGTGGAAATGAGCTTGACTTTCTATTTCCAGACAGGGCTATAGTGGGAATGAGTCTGACTTTCTATTTGCAGATAGATCGATAGTGGGAATGAGTCTGACTTTCTATTTCCAGACAGGGCTATAGTGGGAATGAGTTTGACTTTCTATTTCCAGACAGGGCTATAGTGGGAATGAGCTTGACTTTCTATTTCCAGATAGATCTATAGTGGGAATGAGCTTGACTTTCTATTTCCAGACAGGGCTATAGTGGGAATGAGTCTGACTTTCTATTTCCAGATAGCTCTATAGTGGGAATGAGTTTGACTTTCTATTTCCAGACAGGGCTATAGTGGGAATGAGCTTGACTTTCTATTTCCAGATAGATCTATAGTGGGAATGAGCTTGACTTTCTATTTCCAGACAGGGCTATAGTGGGAATGAGCTTGACTTTCTATTTCCAGATAGATCTATAGTGGGAATGAGTTTGACTTTCTATTTCCAGATAGATCTATAGTGGGAATGAGTCTGACTTTCTATTTCCAGATAGATCTATAGTGGGAATGAGTTTGACTTTCTATTTCCAGATAGATCTATAGTGGGAATGAGTTTGACTTTCTATTTCCAGACAGGGCTATAGTGGGAATGAGCTTGACTTTCTATTTCCAGACAGGGCTATAGTGGGAATGAGTTTGACTTTCTATTTCCAGACAGGGCTATAGTGGGAATGAGTTTGACTTTCTATTTCCAGACAGGGCTATAGTGGGAATGAGCTTGACTTTCTATTTCCAGACAGGGCTATAGTGGGAATGAGCTTGACTTTCTATTTCCAGACAGGACTATAGTGGGAATGAGCTTGACTTTCTATTTCCAGATAGATCTATAGTGGGAATGAGTTTGACTTTCTATTTCCAGATAGATCTATAGTGGGAATGAGTCTGACTTTCTATTTCCAGATAGATCTATAGTGGGAATGAGTTTGACTTTCTATTTCCAGATAGATCTATAGTGGGAATGAGTTTGACTTTCTATTTCCAGACAGGGCTATAGTGGGAATGAGCTTGACTTTCTATTTCCAGACAGGGCTATAGTGGGAATGAGTTTGACTTTCTATTTCCAGACAGGGCTATAGTGGGAATGAGTTTGACTTTCTATTTCCAGACAGGGCTATAGTGGGAATGAGCTTGACTTTCTATTTCCAGACAGGGCTATAGTGGGAATGAGCTTGACTTTCTATTTCCAGATAGATCTATAGTGGGAACGAGTTTGACTTTCTATTTCCAGATAGATCTATAGTGGGAATAAGTTTGACTTTCTATTTCCAGATAGATCTATAGTGGGAATGAGTTTGACTTTCTATTTCCAGACAGGGCTATAGTGGGAATGAGTCTGACTTTCTATTTCCAGATAGATCTATAGTGGGAATGAGCTTGACTTTCTATTTCCAGACAGGGCTATAGTGGGAATGAGTCTGAATTTCTATTTCCAGACAGGGCTATAGTGGGAATGAGTTTGACTTTCTATTTCCAGATAGATCTATAGTGGGAATGAGTCTGACTTTCTATTTCCAGATAGATCTATAGTGGGAATGAGTTTGACTTTCTATTTCCAGATAGATCTATAGTGGGAATGAGTTTGACTTTCTATTTCCAGACAGGGCTATAGTGGGAATGAGCTTGACTTTCTATTTCCAGACAGGGCTATAGTGGGAATGAGTTTGACTTTCTATTTCCAGACAGGGCTATAGTGGGAATGAGTCTGACTTTCTATTTCCAGACAGGGCTATAGTGGGAATGAGCTTGACTTTCTATTTCCAGACAGGGCTATAGTGGGAATGAGCTTGACTTTCTATTTCCAGATAGATCTATAGTGGGAACGAGTTTGACTTTCTATTTCCAGATAGATCTATAGTGGGAATAAGTTTGACTTTCTATTTCCAGATAGATCTATAGTGGGAATGAGTTTGACTTTCTATTTCCAGACAGGGCTATAGTGGGAATGAGTCTGACTTTCTATTTCCAGATAGATCTATAGTGGGAATGAGCTTGACTTTCTATTTCCAGACAGGGCTATAGTGGGAATGAGTCTGAATTTCTATTTCCAGACAGGGCTATAGTGGGAATGAGTCTGACTTTCTATTTCCAGATAGATCTATAGTGGGAATGAGTCTGACTTTCTATTTCCAGATAGATCTATAGTGGGAATGAGTCTGACTTTCTATTTCCAGACAGGGCTATAGTGGGAATGAGTCTGACTTTCTATTTCCAGATAGATCTATAGTGGGAATGAGTTTGACTTTCTATTGACTTTCTATTTCCAGATAGATCTAAAGTGGGAACGAGTTTGACTTTCTATTTCCAGACAGGGCTATAGCGGGAATGAGCTTGACTTTCTTTTGTGAAAGGGACTTTACCTAAGTCCATGAAACTTCTTTTGATTAAGAATTCTAACAAGACAAAGTTTATCCCAAAATATTTCATATCCAAAAACTATAGATCAAGGAAATAGGATAAAATATATGGTTTTATTTAAAATGGTATGAGTATTTTCTGACCGATCATACAATGAACAATAATTACAGGTGACCCCAAGGTCAGTGTTAGAGTATATGAATTTATAACATGATACCGTGTGTGGGATTTCTGGGTATATAGGTACCTTTGGGAAGTTGACATTTTCCTCCCTAAAAGGGTATTGGTCATTTTAGGACAATTGTAATTTATAGAATGTCCTTAATGAATCAATTTTAACAAGATATTCCTCTCACTAATATGGTAGATTCACTGTATTAATTTCCAGCTGACAATTGCACTCAACCAGCCAATCCCTACATGGGTAGGCAGACCTGTAACAGAAACTACTACCCATACGATGGCTGTTCCATTGAATGCTCTAGCTCATCACGGCAGATAGACAGGGACATACCCAAACTTTATACTTGTGGACGATCTGGAAGCTGGTACCCTAATCAGCCAGAAAGAAAACGGATTTATCCATCATGTGGATGTAGGTATTTCTTGGCAGGTTTAATATTGTATGATCATGGTAGATTTATTTTACTTTTCCTTTATTTAGGAAAAAAAATTTCTGCATTTTAAGAAGTTCAGAACAACTGTCATAGAATTTGATTTGGCTAAATTCCGTTGGAAATTGGTAGCAGTTCTTAGTGTGTGCATTCTTTTATTCTTAAAAAACAGTTTCAAATAGTTTCCAAATTGAGCATTTACTTCTGTTCTCAATACTTTGAATTTCACATTCCATCTTTATTTTTATTTCAGTGATTGCAGGAAAAGCTAAGAAGAGAATATTGATACAGCTATCCTACCCTCAATTGACTACGGCTAATTGTGGAGGAGTTACAAGCACACTGGAAGTTAAGATCAAAGAAACAATTGCAGCTATTAGATCACTATGGTCCAATAACATCGTATGTCAGCAGACGGATTGTTCAGATGTGGTTGTTGTAGTCAACTGTGAAACGGCGAATGGTAGAAGGAAGCGTCAGACTGTAGAGTCGTCACTCACAGTTGATATCACTATCCCACAAGCAGAGTATGTTCTATAATCTAGTCTCATAAATCTACACATGTATTAAAGTTGTGTTTGCTGTTAAAAAAGCATTCATTATATATAACAATCTTGTTTGGATTGTATATAAATGGTTTTGTCTGCTGTATAAAAGGTACTATAAACTGAATTATGATAATAATACATTGTGAAATGAGGTATTGTTACAAGATTCTCCCAAAGGATAGATAGATTACTGTTAGATGTTTTTATGATTTGTAAACAAAAGTTTTTGCAAGAGTAATTCATTTTAGTGCAACATGGTCACGTACAAATCCAACAGAAAATCTGTCAGCAGAGGATGCACTAACAAGACATGTGTTGGAAGAGAAACAGTTTGACTATTCAGTAAGAATGTAAATTTTAAATCCTTTGCCAAATTAACCATTTTTGTTTTTACAATGCGAAAAAACTTATTTCAACTTTGTTCGGCAAGTATATTATGAAAGATTCTTATTTATTTTCTGTGCAATATCATGTTATATTAATTGCTATTAAATCTCTTTTTGTAATATGAATAATAAATATCTTCCATTAGTATCCTTGGATCAGTGGTATATATAATACAACGTAGTACAAATCATTTGTAGGTTTCCTTATTTATAACTAAAGAAAGAGGGATAGTGTTTTTATGACATAGGGATTCAAAGTTTCTCTAGTTCAATTAATATCAAGTCCGGTTAAACCAACCTATGTAAATTATTTTCATCATGTTATGATAAAATCAGTTTATCTGCTATTAATCACTTACCATTATTTTCAGTCAATCATTCCCAATGGCTTTCTAGATCCAAATGGCTTTTCGTTGACTACTACAGATGTTTGCCCTGAACCACAAACCCCACTTGATTCTAACTGTGGTAAGTATAAAACAGGAGTATTAAAGGATGTAATAAAAAATAAAAATCTTTGATTGAAGTGCTTTGTTCTAAGGACATATTTAAAAGGTCTTTTTGAATGTAATGGGGGGATTTTTGTCAGTTATCGTTCCTGATCAAAAATAGATGCACACATAACATTGAGTTCAATTAGAAGTATAATAGCAATAGAAGTATATTGAATATTTCCTTTAAGTTTTTTTTCTCTGTTAATTCAAGAATTTGTATGCAAGAATTTGTTTCATATAAATATTTATGATACTTATAAATTTTACTTAAAGTATAACATTAATATCAATTGAAAATTTTCAAACTATAATCTTTCAAGCACCTCATAAGATGAACTTAAAGACAATCTTTTTGTAGTGTATTGTGGAGCAGGAAATTTCTTCAATGCTACAACAAAGATATGTGAAGATTGTCCAATAGGCACGTACCAAACAAATGATAATGCAACTTCTTGTCAACCATGTGCATCAGGTTTCACTACAGAATCCCCTGGGACATACAGTGCAAATGACTGTCATAGTATGTACATGTATTGATAGTAAAGAGTTATGCTAAATATTTATGTTTTTGTTTCAGCCCTATATTTATAGAAAGAGATGTAGAACTCTTTGTTTTATTCAAGATTTTAAGAGTAAATTCAGGAAACATTTGAAAACCACTGTATTGTGGCTCATCTGTTAAATGCAGTGTGTTGACCAAATGATTAAAGGAATAAAAATACAGAGAGTGAAGTATAGAGCTTAGATTCTTTAATGAGGACCATGTCAATTGTTATACATGTATATAGTTTGAGTTTTGAAATAAATATAAATTTTAATAAGAATTTCCAAAATTAAACCATCAATCTTCAAGTACAAAATATGGAAAAATATTTTATATTTACCCATTGATAGCAGTTGATAAAGACTTTAATGCTTATTAAAAACCTGGCATAAATTCATGAGAAAAAGAAATTGTTTAAAAAATATAATTAAGGAGTGTCATATAATATCACAAAGCTAATGAGCTCTGGATTCATTTCTTTGTAGCAAACTGTCCTATTGGGAACTATTTTGATTTGAAAAGTAATACTTGTCAAATGTGTCGAGTTGGCTATTATCAAAATATGACTGGAAAGTTTTACTGCGAACGTTGTCCAGCAGGCAAAACAACAAGACAAACCGGATCAACCACCTTCAGTGCCTGTAATGGTAAGGTTTCCTGACATACTTCTTTTTTATTTTTTGAGAACATTTTATTAATAATATATATTACAAAAGTAGTAAAATTTGACCATTATATGGCAGTAGACAATACGGAGTATCGCGACTTCTAAAATCCATCACGGTTTGAATTTAGTCACCTACTAAATCCATTGTTCTTGATGTGGGCACTTTGTGGGCAACTTGCGTCATAATTATATGACGTCATAACAATCACAAAGTGTGCGTGTATGTTGACGTTATTGTAGTTGCAATATCTCGTATTACAAAATACATTCTTACTTTTATTTATCGTAAAGTGAAATGCATAATCGTACTATTTTGATGTTCCTAGATGATTTAAATGAACAAATTTATGGAAATTAAAATCTATGCTGTCTATGTTCATTTCTGTTTTAGCTCAGTTCAGCCTATGTCTCAGGTGAGCTCAAAACAGAAATGAACAGAGACAACATAAATCTAAATTATCAAGTAATAATTGTGATAATACCAAAATCGTTTTAAACACTTTTGAATATTGCTTATATATGTTTTGCTTGGTGCTTGTTTAATATTTAGCCAGTGTTAGTTTAAACAGTATTTATTTCGATTATAACATTAAGATTATTTTACAAACATATAATGTATAGGATAAAGCAACAAGTTCAATACTTATATCAAGCTCTCTCCTAATTATATATCTATTATGATTGCATCTATGATATTTGACCAACATACTGATTTAATTTTTAAATGCTGATTTAAACCAATAATACAATGTATATGGTAGAATGGTAGAAAGAAAAAAAAAAAAAAGAAAAGAAAATGTATAGCTGGTGTTACTTCATGTTCATCAGTATGTTGTGCTGTTTCAAGTTCAGAATGATATTGGTGTCTTTAAAATAAAATCATGGCTTAACTATTAATCTTTTCACCTTAGTTGTGTATGACATTATGATGTACTATGACATTGTCACATCATATTTTGAAGTCAGTCTCACTGTGACCCGATGATCAGAATTGTAAATTAAATCTGTCTGCTTTAAACTGTACGCAAATTCACAATTGGTCAGTGTCACTGTGAGTCATACCCACTAAAATTGTGAATTTGAATTCTCCTGCAAAGTAATAGTGTGATACTCTGCTACACAAAAAATGAGGGGTTGGTGGGAGATTTTAAAATTTTTGCAAAGATTGTGCAAGTCAATGTTTGTTAATATGCTTATAAGTATATGCAATGTATTCAAAATGGATGCTTGCTTTTGATGGTGATTTATTGCCTTAATTATTGTAATGTATGTTAAAAGCTTCATGGAGCTCATATTGTTCTATTGTATCTATAATGACTATAAATAAGTCAGAAATATAGAATTTAACTTACGACATTTTCAACAGACACTTAGAATACCTTTCAAATTTGCAAAATGCAGTTTAGAATTAAGACTTTCTCAATGATGAAGCAGAATATTTACCCTTATGTGAGTAACACTCTCTTCCTTGCAGATGACTGCCCATCTGGTCAAGAACTGACAGATACTGGTTCATGTGTTAATTGCCCTATTGGTACTTATCGTACCCAAGGTGTCAATACAGTCTGTGAAAGCTGTGTTAATAGCACTACACCTACAGTTGCATCTAAATCCCTTGCTGATTGTTCCCTGGGTAAGTTATTGAAAATTGATATGTTAATTATTGTGAAAAAATATAAACTGCTGCTAAGTGTAACAATTGTGATACCAAACTTTCCATGAACAAAATCTCAAAAACTATGGGATGTGCACAAAATAATGCACCACTCTATGGATTACGCCACCCAGTATGTCAAGGGTCTATATTAATTTTTCCTTTACAGTATCATGTCTACAAGGTAGCTACAGAGAAGGGGACAATCCTGGTGTTTGTAAACCATGTCCAATAGGCACATATCAAGATAAGAAATGGCAGACATCTTGCAAATCTTGCAGTGTTGTCACTCCAGACAGGTACCGCACAGACCAACCAGGTTCAACAGATGTCTCTCAGTGTAAATGTATGTAGATTGTCTTTCTTAATAATTCTGTCATTATCATTTAATTCTTATGGATGAGATATGTTCTCCTTACTACATTAATTCAAACCTCAAACTCCATAAACAAGTTAATAGATGATTTCAAGCAATCAAAATCAGTGTACAATATATAATGATATAACTTCATTAGCAGCATTATATTACTATGTAGATTGCTGGAGAGTTATCTTGTAAAGCTATAGGCAGCATGCAGGTTTGATTGGTTAATAGCTGCTGTCCTTGTGAAGTTATAGACAGCATGCAGGTTTGATTGGTTAATTGTCCTTCATATTTTCAATATTCTTCATTTCAGTTTTCTGCAATTCTGGTTATGAAATAAAAGGATCTACTTGTGAAAGGTGTCAGATAGGATTCTATAAAAATAACACTGTCAATGGATATTATGTTCCTTGTTTACCTTGTCCTGGAAACAAGCGTACGTCAACAGAAGGCTCAATAGATCAAAGTGCTTGTACTATTTGTAAGTGTAACACTGTTATAAGGTTTATGTTTGTGTGGAAGGAGTTAAATCATGTGTTAAGTATAAATGTCCTGGCTCTGGTTTATTTATAGGCTTCAGTTTCGTGAATATACAAAACAAAACCACTTTTCATATATAATTTTTATCTGATTGCAAAGTCGGTCTGTAGACTGATGGTATCTGTCTATCAGTCTGTATGTCTTTTTGTCTATGTGTCTATCTATCTGTCTACATTAGTTTTCATTAACTTTCTGGTTTAAGTGAAATTTCAGAATTCAGATGAACCATAAACCTCAAATTTTACACATGAGATGACTTTCATTTGTTCTTTTGGTTTCACATGAAACTACGTTATCATGACTTACATTTCACAGTGGAGAGATTTTTCTGAAGAAGTTAATTTGAAATCAAGCTATACTGACTTAAGTGGGGTTTTTTTGTTTTGTTTTTATTGTTTAATAAAGGTGAAGATTATCTTTATTGGATTGATTGTTCAAGGACCAGAAAAATGTATGTTTTGGATATTTTTTAGTTTTGATTTTTTGTTTATACATTTATTTGAAAAGATGACCCGTGATTTTTCTTATCAGAATGGGCATTTGCTTACAATAATGGTTGAAAACTTTATTTGAAAAATACATAGACCCTATCTTAAATGTATCGTTTTGGCTGTTTTTTGTTTAAGATAAATGTGCAGCAGGATACCAACCAAATTCCAATTCTGATGATTGTATTCCATGTGCCTATGGTACATATCAGCCCCTCCCTGATCAAGAAACATGTAAAACATGCGACTCTGGTACAAGCACAAGAGTTCAAGCAGCAACCAACTCATCACAGTGTGAAAGTAAGTGTTCTCACCCACTCTATTATTCTGTCCTGATATAACAGAATAAGATATGTGGATCGTTACTTGCCTCAAAAATTACTTTCTTAGCTCACATTTTATAGATGTGGGTTATGATGTCCTGAGACAATTTCTGATTCTTTGATGATCATTATGAAGATTTGATTCATGCAGCATGTCTTTTGAAAAATTAAGCTATATTCATACATAACTGTATAATGATATATATTGTAATAGATAAGATGTAACTACAAATATACTTTCCTGAACTTTTTTCTAAACAATGTTTATGAAAGTCAGATGCAGATCCAGAAAATATATCCAGAGAGGATTCTCCAAATTAAACTTTTAGACAGAGTATCAAATTAAGACATGTTGTTCAGAATAAAATCATCTTTTAAATATTATAGAGTTAAAAAAAAAATTCATTTTGGACAAATATCTGGGTAGGTTTTGACCCCTGACCCTCACTTGTGGAATCTGTACACGAGAATGAAATTTATTTAGCCTCAAACTGAAAATAATTCAGAGTTGATGCAGTTTTTTCTAAGGCATGCATGCATTTCCTTTGAAGTTGGAATTCTGTTTATTTATTAAAAGTAAAATAACACAAACACTCTATATTGCAAATTTTCATCCTCACGACCTTTATCAAGCAATTTAAGAGATGACAAATATAAAGCTACGTTTTATGTACCAGACTTCTCTTTGGAGGACTGCTTAGAATCTTTATTATATATTTATAATATGTTTTACAGAGTACTGTGATGCTGGTCAGGAAGTAAATGCACTCGGCACCTGCATTAATTGTCTGATAGGTTATTACAAAAACAACACAGATTTCAAGTTCAATAATTGTACCAAGTGTCCACCTAACTATGTTACCAACTCTACAAATTCAATCAAGGCAGCAGACTGTGTTGTGCGTAAGTAGATTAAGAAACATAAAATATATCAGAAAAATTTATATTCATAAAATTTCACACATAATGTTAAAACAGAAATTTGGTGAATTTTCATATAAATATTCCCAGGTGATTGCCCGGCTGGTACAAGAAGAAATCCTACTGATACAGGATGTATAGGCTGTGAACTTGGGTTCTACCAGGACAAACCATACCAGACGAGCTGTAGATCCTGCGGTACCAAAGAATCTACACGTCAGGTCAACTCTACAAGATCTACAGATTGTGAAGGTATAAATACCTGAGGGAGAAGTATATCCTTAGCATTTTTTTTTAAATAAGAATGCTTTAAGTCCCTTTTTTCTTTGCATCCAATGATGAGACATGACACTTTCCAAACTATACATAACACATAGAACTTGAATTTGTGATTAGTTTTCTTATTTAGTCAATCTGTGTATTCATCATAGAATTTCAAATAGCCTGTAACTTCAGGATTCAATATTCATGATTTTTGCAATACAGAGTTACTGCCCATATGGGTAAGTCTCTGCCCTCATAATGCTTGTTATGTCAACAAATTCCCATGGAAGTGTCATTTTTGTCCCTTCATTTCCAGTTAATTTCACAGGGGTTGCCACAGAACTGGTTTACATCACAATTATTTCACATCGTATGGTAGATATACCACAAAAAAATCCAATACTATAGGTTGAATGGTATCATGATATATATATACAGTCAAATTTCGAATACTGATATCTCGAATACCTGGGATATCTCGAAGTCGAACGTCGGTTCCAAAAAAAAATCCTTCATTATTATTATGATTAAATTCACCTGGGATGTGTCCAACACTGATATGTCGAATACCATGCTTATCTCTAATACATTCAAGTCCCAAAGCTCTTATTTATCCAGTTTATCTTGAAGTTATTATTATTATTAACAATATTTCCAGTGGCATTTACCCCAGATGACAGTTCACTCCTGTAGTATGATTAATTGACCGTGTCGATGTTCAAAACTGCAGTAATAACATAATCGATCGTGTTCTTGCGTACCGTTTTATTTATACCAAATATTAGTAAATGATGATAACTTATTAAATTCGACCTTGAATTAAATAATTAACATTAACTGTAATTAGTGCTTTTTCATATCTGCATTTATTTAATGAAATTTCTTTACATCGTTCATTAATTTAATTTTATTACAAATCTGTGTGTACATCTACTGTATTTTTATGCAAAGTAACAGTAGTAAAATAAAATTATGACGTGTGTCTTTATCTTGTCTTATATGTTAGCCCATCCTTGGTTTTAGGTACAGTATAAGATAGTTATATCCAGTATTGAATTTAAATTAGGATATTTAAATACTGAAAAGAAAGCATGACATTTAACGCATTTTCAGTTTTGGAGTATATTTTCTTTATATATTCATAAAATATAAAAGGTAGGCAATTTAGATTAATTATTTAGGAGCAATATGTACATCTTCGAGATATAGAAGTTTGACTGTATACATATATATATTATGTATATAGAATATATATATCTATATATTTTTACAAACTATATTTATTTCTATATTGCAGTTTACTGTGACTCTGGGCAAGAGAAGGGTCCAAATGGTGTCTGTGTAAATTGCTCTGTAGGTTTCTATAAGGACAATAGCCTTGGCTTATTTTCGATATGTATGCCATGTAATGCATCTTTTATTACAACTAGTGCTGGATCTACATCAGCTGCAGACTGCAATATAGGTAAGTGGTCAAGTATCCATTCATTATTTACATGAACAAAATTTGCATTAACTTTATATCTATATGGCATAATCTGTGTTTATTTCAGGGATAGCCAACTTGTAACATTTAGTATATCAAGTGAGTTGAGAGGTATTTTGACAATAAGTGCTATCAGTACTTTGATTATTATGTGAAGTGAATTGTCACGTGTAATTTGACTTTTGTTTAAAAAAAAAACAGGTCTTATCCTTTATTGCTCTCGTTCACTTTTCTATCAGAAATTCCTCCTCTGTTACAGCCAACTGTTCTGCTGGCAGCTACCGGGATCAGAATAATAAGTGTGTTCTTTGTGAAAAAGGCAAATATCAACCAAACAAATGGCAGACATCATGCATTCAATGCCCTACAGACAAGACAACTCAGGTTCTGGGATCAACAGATGTATCAGACTGTCAATGTAAGGAACATCACTGTTAAAGTTGTCATAAATACTGTAATATATTTTCAAGTCATATCTATTTTAGCCTAGTTGCAAAACTTTGCTCTTAATTTGATGTTGGGTGAGCCTCACATAGCAACATTAAGATTTAGTTTTCAGGCTCTTAACTCCTACAACTTCTCACACATACTCCCCATGAGCTGAGGATGTGCCCTATTGATTTTGGAATCAAAAAGTTAAAGGCCAAGGTCATAGGGTCTTAAATGAAAATGGTTTCTAGGCTATAACTGTATTTACATTCCACCTATTGTTATGAAACTTAACACACTTACTCCCCATGAGTCATGGATGTGCCCTATTGATTTCAGAATCACAAGGTCAACTTCATAAAACCTTGATAAGTAACTGTATTTACATTCCACCTTAAGAAACTTCATATACATACTCCCCATGAGCTGAGGATGTGCCTTATTGATTTCAGGATCAAAAGGTCAAGGGTCCAGGTGAAGGAAAATGGTTTCTAGACTATAACTTATTTACATTCTACCAACTGTTATGAACCTTCACACACATACTCCCCATGATTTGTAGATGGACATGATTTCGGGATCAAGTAGTCAAAGGTCAAGGTCATAAGGCCTTGATAAATGTATGAAAACATTTTTTAATGCAGCATATTGCATCTTTGATGCAACATTCTCATTTCTAAATACAAATCAGATTTAATGCGAATTGTGTAAAAAGACACTTTCATATACATCTATAGTAAAATCAAGAATAATATATTTGGCATAATACATGTATTCCTGCTTGTATACCTGTTTTGCCTATGTATAGATTTGCCACCTATACATTTCTATTTATGCCAAAAAGCTATGTATACTGGTAAGGCTCTCCCAAGTTGTTTTAAGTTTTTATTTTTCATAATTTGCTTTACCATTATTAAAACTGTATAGAAATTTCCGATTACATTTATCTATCTACCTAAGATAATTATACTTTGACCAGGGTTTTTCTGCGAAATGTTTTAATCAGATAATCAAATATAATAATAAATAAAACAAAAGATTTTGATATGTGTTAACTTCTATGCCAATTTCCCTTTAAGTCTATAGTTATGATAAATATTTATCATATGCTTATGATTCCATTATAAGGCAGTAGACATTTTTAATGGTGTAAATTTGTAAACAAAGTGATATATAATTTTTCACTACAATTTAGCTGCTATCTGATAAATGCCACTAAACATGCAGTTTATGTTTGTCTTTAACACTTTCTCTGGAATAAAAAGTTATAAACATGTACTAAATTGTAATCTGGTTAAATATTGAAACTTAAAACTTTCATGGTTTCAATGGCAGTGAATTTTTATATGTTTGCAATTGAAAATGATTAAGATATCATTTGTTGTATGAATCCATAGATGTTCTTAATGGAATAGGGAACAATACAGATGTGTACTAAGCAGCAATTATTTTATGAAATGAAACTCCAAACTTGCCTGATTAAAAGCCAGTTATATTTTACTTGTTTGTGATGAAAAAAATGAATATAAGATATCAGTTTTGATCAGAGTAAACAGATGTACTCTAAAATAGTTTCATTTCGCATTTTGTTTGTGTAAATGTAAGGGATACTGATAATGTTTTACTCTGAGTTTTGAGTTTGTATGAGAAGTTCTAAGAGATTCATCCTAGCATAAACTGTCCATACAGATTAACCAAACAAATCTAATTACCTGTTGGTTTTCCCTATATTTGTTTTAACATAGTCAGAACTTTTATCTTTCCTCTTGCAGTGGAGTGTCCACCTGGTAAAGAGGACATCAACGGTACATGTGTACCTTGCTCCAGGGGTTATTACAAGATTGTATCTGCTGCAGCTAAGTGTCTAGAGTGTCCCGTAAACTTGACGACAGTAGGCACTGGAGCCACCTCCTCTAATATGTGCAACATAAGTATGTCTTGATATCCGTATAGAAAAAAAATCATTTGAATCTGAATGAATTCAATTGTGACCAGTGGTCAGTGATTTATATATCCACCATTAATTCTTTCTTCTGTTCTAATTAACTTGATCATTGATTACTTATGATATACTTCTGAAAGGCTACATTAATTGCCTCTTTAACATTCATCAGATCTTCCAAATTCGGTACTTTTCTTCTGAAATATTATCATCTTTGTTTAACTGGTATTCTGATGTTTCACTTTGATTTGATCAAGATGATTAGATTCCAAAAGGTAAATAAATTTAAGAAATATCGAAATGAAAAACGTAAGTTTTGAAGTGAATATGGGTTTGAGATCTGTACTGCTTTCATACAGGTGCCTGTCTCCCTGGTTATTACTTGAATGAACAGACCAATCAGTGTGTCATGTGTCCATACGATACTTATCAACCAATGAAATGGCAGACATCTTGCTTGAATTGTACTAATAAAGTGACACTTAGTATGGGAGCAAAAGCTGAATCAGAATGTGTGGGTAAGTGTGACATATTCATGTAATACACAGTTCAACATGACAGAAAAGATAGTCTTAGTTAATATTTTATTTCTTATGTAATTTAATGTCAGAGAGGGAAGTATAGTGCACATAGGTTACTGATTCACCAGTGACCATTATCAGATTTATTTGATCTTTCCACAGGAGGAATTTTGAAGTGACATGTTTACCTTTAGAGTTTTTATACTCTATCATATATATTATCTAGCATGATCATCAATGATAATATCAATTGACCATGTCATTAATTTACAATACTGATTTCTTTAGCCATATTGAGTTTATGTAGACTTGACAGATACAATGAACTTAATATAAATAATAAGTGCAGCCCTTCACTTTGAGTTGATTTTGTGTCATTTTCAAACTAAAACAACATCAAAGTTTCACTTTACAAATTGTGCTTTATCTATCTGTTTGTCTGTCTGTCCATCTAACTGTCAGACTATCAGTCGGTGATTCCACCCCCCCCCCCACCCCCCCCCCCCCCCCCCCCCCCCCCCCCAGCTTAACAATCCTCACCATTGAGATATGTGCATTGGGACACCATGCCTTTACCTATATATTTTGTAGTCATAACTAAACTCTGTATGCCTATGTAGTTATAGTTTAACACATGCTATTTCTAAGCTCAGAGAAATAAAGAAATGATATGATAAAGATAATATCACATTTATGTGAAATGAGTTTGTAATATGAGTTTGAGATTTCTACATGTGTATGGTAATCAGTTTAACATCCACCATGGAAATAGTGTGCAATAATGATTGTTATTCTTTATACCTCAGAAAAGACAACTGCAATAAGCAGTACCCTCTGATGAATGCTCTCTGTTAGATTCATTATTGTTTTTGTTTCTCCACAGTGAAATGCTCCTCAGGTTATGAGTATAATCCTACAACACAAGGGTGCTCCATTTGTCAGCGTGGTTACTATAGAGACAATACCATCCGTTCTCAGATTACATGTCAGATGTGTGCATTGGACAGAATTACTCCTGGAACAGGCAGTACAAGTGCTACAGCCTGCAGTCAAGGTACATGTACAACTATTATAATTACTTCTACCTCTATCTAGACATTTATTCTACTTGATTGTTTCATTTATTATTCGGTGAATGATTCCCACATATTTTTTATCTTTTCAATGTTATTTTCTGCTTTAAAACAAAATATCAGAATTATTATTATTATAATGTTATATTGGACGATTGATTTTAAAGGAAGTGATAGGGAATCTCATGCATTCGCCTTATGTTGATAAGATTGATGTAATTCCTACCACTTCTTATTCAGCAGTTATGATCACTTATCTCAAACTATAGACTAAAACTCTGAATGAACTCAGCAGAGACATGCTTTTCAGTCACATTGTTGCATTATAATTGTTCCCAATATTTAGTCTTCAAGCAGTTGAAATATAAAATATGATATGAACATTGTACCTTTTTAATTTTACTTTTACTTTAGAACAAATAAATGGTCTACTCATAAATGCAATTTCTCTGTCTGAGTGTATATATTTTATATATTTTATTCAAAAACAAATCCCAATGTCACAAACTTGTTATGAAATTAAAGAGTGATCATAAACCTTACCATTCATCAGACTTCACTCTCAATACAGCCAAGGAACACAAAGTAACCCCATGTAGGTGTGATGTTACAAAGCATTGTTTGAAATAGTAATCTTTATGAATGAAATTTTATTTTTCTCTAGCTAACTGTACTCAGGCTGGATCCTATAGGGAAACATCTACCAATGTATGCACCCCTTGTCCAGTAGGAAGATATAATAGCCAGAAATGGAGAGAGAGCTGTGACTCTTGTGGTGATGGGTACACTACCAATGGCACAGGAAAGTCATCGCTGTCAGATTGTATTCGTAAGTATGAGAAAATCCACAAGTCCATACAGAATACCCTTGTTATCCACAAGTCCACACAGAATACCCTTGTTATCCACAAGCCCATACAGAATACCCTTGTTATCCACAAGTCCATACAGAATACCCTTGTTATCCACATATTCTTGATTAGAATTAAGAACGAATGATATGTATCTTCAATAGTTGTCCGTATTTACAGTTACTTGTTTGTGTGTCCTGTGAAAAGTTGGTGGTGATAATTGTTTTGCTATAGGAATTTGCAGTTCATTGATATCAATTTAAAACTGTTCATGTGTGTTAAATCCGTTACTAAGTTTGACCTCGTGTTAAGATCAAGATTATTCATTTAAGCATTTAACAGTTTGGTTGCAATTCTTCACTTATTTCTAACACCATTAATGTTTTAAGGTTTACCTTTCATATTTGAAAGGTAAATTCCTCATATCTCAGGTCCATCTATCAATTTGACCTTGAGTCTAGGTCAGTTATAATTCCCTGCTCATGTTACTTGTAATTACAATGTACTAATGACTCATATACATGTAGTTGAATGAAATGTTCTTGAAAACATGCCTCATTTACATTGACTGGCTGTTGTTTATGTATTCAAGCACTCCTGAAACTCCATGGTCTCTGGGTGAACTTTTAATGAAATGTTTTACTTTATGCAGGTGATTGTGACTCTGGGTCATTTGTTAATAGTGGAGGTGCCTGTATCAACTGTGCAAGAGGTACTTACAGAGATCGATCAGAGGGTCTGTATCCCTGTAAGCCCTGTCCCTCTGGTTATACCACACCAGGAGAGGGAGCTAGATCACAAAATGAATGCAATATAAGTAAGTATGGCGATTACTACAGTAAGTAGGAAGTGTCACTTTGTTTGGGACATAGTTTTCTTCATCAGAGGGGAGGAGACTTGATGTTGTGATTTAGGTGCCAGCAGTGTAGGTGATCAGCATTCATTTACCAGATCTCACCACGACTGGTAATTCGAAGAAGTTGGTTACCTCCATCTCTCATGTCACAAAGTGACTGAGAAATGTTGAAAACAATGTTAAACTCCACTCAGTTCAGCCTAATCATACTACTGTAGTATGGTGCACTGCATGGTTCAAATATTTATTTCTATTTTTTGCAAATAAAAATCTTCAACTATTTCAGTGAGGAATTTGTATATGCCAAATTTGATCTTGATATGAAATTTAATTCTATAATGCTTTTTCTGCACAGCAGGTGAACAGGAGTTTTATAGTTGAGTTCAAACACAGAATTGCTGGTCAGGAAACATTCAAAACTTTAACTGGTTGTCAAACTTCCTCTCACTATCTCATCAAAATGGAATTACTTTTGTGATTTATAATAGAACGGTGTAGATACTCTGCAGTATGCTATTTAAATCTCTACACAATAACTCAACAAATTTAACTATTTATCCGTCATACTTTAAACATCTGGATAGCTCAACCAGTGGTTAAAGTTTTTAACAACTAGACCAAGATGACAAGTTTGTTATGGGCTTATAATGAAGCATGCAAATGTGACATACAAATGTATTGAATGACTTGATGGAAAAGGTAAGCAAGAAGAAAATGTTGATGACCTTTTAGTAAGAATTATTGATGATATTTCAGTAAGACAGGCAACACTTGCAAAAATCTTTAAGATAGATTTGTAGACCCTACCTTATACATAGCTATATAATTGATTGATTGATTATTGTTTTACGTCACTCTATGATTATTTGCCGGATGCATATCATAGAAATTTATACCTTTGCATTGCACCCACCCGAAGCATTGAGGGATCTTTTTTACTGTCTGATCTGAAAGACTGAACACCAGTGTATCCATGGTGGGAATTGAACCTGGGACCTTTTGGTCATGAGCCGATCATGTCATCCATGGGTCCACACTTGCTTTACCTAGCTATATAATTAATTGACTGATTCATCACAGATGTTAATAGTGTCACATACAACAATAACTTTACATTTAACTTTTTAGTAAAAGTTCAATTATCTTATATTTTAGCAAGCTGTGTTCAAGGGCAACAGTTTGTCAATGGCAATTGTGTTTCTTGTCCTATTGGATACTACCAAGATGAAAACAACAAAAGAGATTGTAAGAGTTGTGGATTCGGACAGTTTACCAGCCAGTTAGGAAGCACAAGTATAGCACAGTGTCAACGTGAGTTTTCTATTCCTAACATACCAAGTTTCAGTTTATTTGTCTAGCAGAAAATACATATACAGATAAATGATTTAATACCTTAATATTAATTATGTGTTTTCATGAACGGCATGACTTAATGAATTAGCAGTCTGTGCTGGTTTGAATAAGCGGAATGTTAATTTTATGAAGAATTTATGCAAAATGCATGCTCTATTAGTGTAATGTAGTTAATTCATAGATTCATAGATATCTATCATTTCCAGACATTATTCACATAAAGTACTAATCTCTTGCATCATAGTTTTTATAATACCCTGCCACTGATGTTGTGTGCCCTTGACCCCTTTCATACAGTGATAGTCTATATTTATTTCACAAATTAAAATATTTTGTGTTTTTGTACATTTTTGGCATTCATGGCAGATGGACAGGAGATACTTACTCCTACATACCTGGTTTGACCTCTTATTTCCAGGATCTCATCAATGCCTTCTATATATAGTATATTGTTAAGATTTATATGTCTTATGTTTTCCATTCATAGGTTATTGTGATGTAGGACATAACAACTGCAGTCTGTCTGCTACATGCTCTCCAATGGCATCTGGGTTCAGCTGCACATGCAATAGAGATTGGAGAGGAGATGGTGTTAACTGCACACGTATGTATTCTAAAACGAGTATAAAGTCTTTGGTATACGATCTATTACATTTCATCCAGTATGTGGTTTTAATTGAGATATTTCTTCATTGTTTGATAAGATTTTCTGTTATTTATATCATTTTTGACTTGGTTTTCAGATCTATGTAACCTAGGATACTGTAAACGTGGTTCTTGTCAGACATCTCCCCTTTCATGCACCTGTCCAGAAGGATTTACCGGTGATAGATGTGAACAGACAGTTGGTATGTGTATCTCTGCTGTGTGTTATCACACATTACATACATGCATATATATGCCAAAACACTGCTGAAGTCAACAAGCTGACTTTCTGTAGTCTGTGCTGCTCTTTTGTCAAGCTTCCTGGATTTGACCCCAGTCTGCCAGTGTACATACATGTACTTGTAATCAGTGTTGTATTCACTGGCTTCCTCCAGTGGTTGCTATCATAAGAAAAATGAAGTTGCTGAACAATGCTGTAACACTGACAATGTGTCATCAATGTGTTCTTTTGTTGTATTAACAGAAGAGTTAATTTCAATATCATTTTTCATTTCATTCTACGAATAAAATGAAATCTAATCTTTCATTAACTACATATAAGCTTGCGATATTTGTTTGGAACGTTTTCATCTTTTACACAGAGTTGCTTCCCATATGAGACTGTATCTGACATTAAGTTATTGTTACATTATCAAATTCTATGGAGATCAGCCTAAAAATCAGGGAAATGATAATTCAAAAATAATGTTTCCATAGGAAATTTATTACGTCATAATCGTTGTACATCAAATACTGTCTCAAATGGAAAAATAACTCTGTTTAACATAAAGACTCAATATCAAAAGTTATATATGTAACATGAAAATTGTGCATATTTTACTTAGTAAAACATAATACATAATACATGAGCTTGATATGGGGCTGAGACATTCTGGGTACGAGTGTTATCAATTACTGGTCAGTGTACTGTCTGGTCAGATGAAACAGTATGTCATGGTAGATATTGGCAAGTAAAGAATTACTCACTGCCTTAAGCATAGACTGAAATTTCTGTGCAAGACATCAGGGAAATACCATCATGCAATAGTCTGAAAATGGCGTGGAACAGCAAAGAAATAGTTATACTTGAAATATTGATTTTCTTTTTCAGATCGTTCTGCGCAATCATCCAATTTGAACGAGACGATAATCATATCATCTGTATCTGCTGCTGCATTCCTCATGATTGTTATCATCATTATTGTATGTTGTGTTGCCATGGTCAGGAAATCCAAGTAAGTTACCTTATATCTCTGTATCCTGTAGAGTACTGCAGAGATGTTGTTATAAATTGAGTAGACATAGCTCATTCAGTAGTGTTCTTGGTTTGAGAAGCTCCTGGTGTGAGCACTACTGCTGACTTGCACGGTATCAGTGTCTGATCTTTCAGATGAGAGTTAAAACTGTTATCCTTAGTTAAGGAAGACTTTGGTTCTGTTTATGCTTTGGAAAGGCTTGTTGCAAAGCTTTGGACTTCTGTGCTGTGCATATGGCAGATAAGGTCACAATATAAATGTATTGATTTTGACATGGCATGTAACATCAAACCAACAAAACTTTTATCTATTTTACTTTGCTTTGTAGTATTTTTGAACTACTCATAAATATGTAGCAATGATGCTGTAGTAATATTTTCAAAACATCATATGCAGATGCAAAACTTAAATATGCTTCATAAATACTGATTTTTTCCAATACTTTTTCGCTTTTTCTTTAAAAATTAAAAAAAAAATGTATAGAAAAATGAAATGAAATGTTTCATTTCCTTCATTTCCTTTTCATTTCAGAAAACCAAAGAGGTTTCTTTATACTGATATGGGGTCAGTGGTTGAGAAACCTATGTATGTACCAACAGGAATGGTTTCATATGATAACCATTCGATGAGATCTTTCTCCCCTTCTCGAGGTGGCACTTTGGGCCGCTATGGTATGTCTGAGTTACCAGAAATTACCTACGACAACAAAGCATACCAAGGTAAGAAGGAAAAGATGGTATCAAGAACTAAGACAGTGATTATACAGGTAGAAGAGGGCTAGATGGGGTGAAAAAGGAAGGGGGTTATAGGTCACGGGATCAACAATATAGAATAGGTGATAGAGAATAAGAAAGGGGATAGTGAGGGTTATGTTTTATTTATTGAGTGATAATGTTTAGAGATGGGTGAGGGGGGAAGTAAAATGGTACAGAAAATTTGTACAAATAAGGAGAAATGGTGACCAAACAGAGAAAAAACTATGACTGTCAAGTGGAATTATTGACATGAAGGAGGGGGAATAGGGTGTCATGGATTCAAAAATAAATTGTATGTGGCTAATTCTTTTGAAGGATTATCCCATAGAATATAGTGATCATATAGGAAAAAGGTAACCATAGGGGAAAGGATAGTAAAATGATATGCATTTAACGGGGTGATTAAAAAAAAAGAGAATGGTTATAATATAGTTTTACTTACCATACACACTCCTAGATAAAAGTTCTCTTGTACATACAGATGTTACTAATGATGAACCATTTTTTAGGGAAAAATTCATCACAAAGATATCGTCGTGGTTTCCCTTATTATTTTGAAGGTATATTTTGTGAAAATAAGGGTGTGTCTTGCACAGTATAACGCAAACTTTGAATTTAATGCTTTTACATGTGTATATAATTGATTCTTTGATATTAACATATTAATGTACTTTTAAGTCAAATATAAGTTAACAAGTAAATAAAATACACAGTCTATTCTTTATACATTGGTTTACATTTGCTTCACCTCAAGACCCTTTCATGTTAACTGTGAGACAGACATTTTGGGAGAAGAAATCATCATTTTTCCTTCAAAAGGACACAAGTGACAATCAGTATCTGATTATGACATCAAAAATTTTACAGGAAATGTTACTATTCTTCCCCCAAAGTGTTGGTACTGCGGTTAATGTGAAATGGTCTATTTGATGACAGACAGTGTAAAAGTACCAGAGGGAACTAGAGATTCCTGACTATAGTCTTTTGGAGGGCACTTCAGTAGACCCTCATAATTTGTTCAAATCTTCTATTGACCCAAAGCCCCCCGTTGTTTTTGTCATTTTGTGCAGCACTTTTAACTCACTAAACCTCTGAGAGAATAATGCACTAAAGGGTTTTTTGTTTTTTAACTACTACATTCACTCATTTTTTTTTAAATAATGCTCCTCAAAACATTGACCTTAAGCACCTTATTACTGGGAAGCAGGGAATATTTACTATGGGAACCATTTCTTGAGAAAGGTGCCCTCTTAATTTCTACACCACTAATCATTCTTCATTTAATCATGTCCAAAAAGAATTGATAATATTGTTTTACTGGAATAATTAAATTTGTGTAACATGTATTATTTTGCCAATGCCAATTCATTTTCTAACCACTGGAAAATTCTATCATGGTTTAATAATATATACTTGCGCAGATTGTTTAACTGTTACTAAAATGAAGTAATATGATATTGTGAAAGTTAGTTTTTCCAGTTGCAAAGGAGGAAACGTGTGATTTCCTTACAGACTAATGGCAGACAGCTTGAGATTACATAAGTCGTAACTTACATCCATCTGTCTGTCCTACCTTCCATTTGTCTGATAACTTTTGATTGTTACTTTTTCCAATTTATGAGATACAGATTTTTATAAAGGTTGGCCAAGAGGAATGCTATTACTTTAATTGGTGTCAAACAAATTTAATGGGAATTTGATAGAAGATCATTCAACAGATCTCCCCAGTTGACCTAAGTGATCTGCTGATGCAGATTTGATTTTCAAGTGTATGTATAAAAGGTTGGTTACCTTCTGCTTCCATGTCCTGATGTGACTGAAGAATTATAGAAAATGATGTAAAACACCAATTAACCAACCAACCATAGTGATCTGAAGGATTCCATGTTGGTTCCTTTCCTGGAGCTTTCTGAGTTTATATGTGCCATCCCTTATATTCTTGTTGCCACACGATGAGATAATACATTAAAATGATAAATTTCAGCCAGAAAATAGACTTCTAACAGTTAAGAGAATTTTGTTAGGGTCTGAAACTCCCCACCTCCTTCTCCCAAATGACCCAGCAGTTAGATCACAATGAGTGAATATTTTCATAGCCAGTAGAACCATAAGTTCTTCACTGGCCTTTAATATCAAATGCAATATAGGCTTATATAAATAGTTGAAATCTTATAAGCCATTATTTAGAATACAAATTAGTTCTTGGCTCATCTGTATGTTCTTTGTGTAACAATTTGCTATATATATGAGCAACACCTAACATCCTTTGTTTTCTTTTTATTTTAGGGGAGGATCCAGCTGTTTACACAGCCTAAATGTCCACATCATAAGGCGATTCTTTGTGTCAGAGTAAATCCAAAAACATAAATACTCATTAAAGTTTCTGATCCACAAACTATTGTGACCTCATGCATCTTGCCTATTGTTGGTTGATAGAAAGAGATGTTGCCATAATAAGGATATGTTATGCAAGACATCCGAAATCATACTTTCATATGTATTCTTCAATTCTCTTGTACATTCCACTATTAAAATGTGCAATTCATCCACTTTTTCTGTGCCATCAAGTCCTTAGTAGCATTCCTTAGATTTTTTTTATACATATATTTCATACCAACATTGACTCAGGTGATTCTGTCAACATTTCCTTTTATTTACTTATATGTGTTTTTATTTTGTTTGAAAACTGAATTTCCTGTTGGTCATTACTTAAGTATTATTAAGGTTTGTATGATGAATCTCAAATTAACAATGCAAACTGAATTCGACATCAATATTCAGCATTTGACAGCACAAAAAGGCTATATTACATATCATGATATGCTGTATTGCAGTGATAGGTTAATTACTTATTTTTACAACAGTGTTTCTTTATTAATTTTTAATTCTTTGTTTTAAATAATGAAATTTTTTTTTATTATATTTTCAACTTATCAAGAATTAATTATATGCTTGAATACAAAAATTGTTTGTCTTATACAAATATTTTTGTTCTAACTATATTGATGTAAATCTCTAATCAAATGACTAAGATAACATTATATTTTTACATATCTTTGTTATTCATAACATAGTTCATAGTATGATAAAATCAAACTTGCTATAATACAGCTCATTGGGAAGTTCTAAAATCTGTTACCTACCACAGTATGTCCTGATATACAGGAACAAATCTATTGAGAAAATCTATGTTCAGGCAAATTTATAACCCCCTCTCCTATGATATCATGTTTAACTATGTGTCAAAATTTATTATACAGATTTTCATTATTGTTTTTCGTAGTTTTTAAAACTAATGATTTCAGTAATTTATATGTTTATGTATATGTATCAATATACCAAAGTCATCCTTTTGTGGTACAGTAGCTTTGCATTTTAATCATATACCTTCTTATTCATGTACTTTATCATAGATATATATTCAGATTTTATGTTGAAATGTTGAAGCAATGTTATGTTCATGTATTACATTTATCATACCTTGGTATTACAATAGGTTGAGTAAGTCAAACCATTCTGCATGTTATTAATTAGTATAGATAGAGGCCTACAAAGTAGTCTTACTGTCTGTTACTAGTTTTTCTAAGAAGACATTGTTCTTAAGACCCAAGTTATGTCAATTAATTTTGTCAGATCCAATGAAAATATCTCAAATTTGGAAAAAAAGGAAGAAAATACATAAATGTAAAATCTGAAGAGAGGACTGCCTTCTGTAAGAAGTGGTGGGGAATACTATGTTAGATGTTTTGTAAATACTTATCAATGATATATAATGAAACTGAGAAGGTTCTGTCTATCAGATGAGGATTTATGACATGAAAAGATTCACTATTCCTTGCATTTTACACATACAAGACAGGATAGATATATTTTCATTGGTGCTTCATGCTATCTGCCCATATTGTTTTAGCATTTCTTTTTCTATCTTATACTACAGCAATCAAAATACATATCATTGTGTTCTTATAAATATATTTTGTGTTATATACATTTGATACATATTATATTGCAATAATAAATAAAAGATGATAATGGAATTAGATTCTCTTTATAGGCTTTTATCAGATAGGATATAACATATGATGAAATCTTTCAGATTCGGTGATGGACGATAAGTTATTCAAAGCTGTATGGGCTGTGAATTTTGTGATAAAACTAGTTATATTTAGTTTCATAATATTTTGATAATTGGTATTTTTCTCATTTTTTCAGGACACTTTATATTAGTATATTCCAATATAATATTTTAGAAGGTAGCTTATACAGTTTTGAGTTATTATCACTATTTCCTCGATAGTGCACCTTGTTGCCAAGGGAGTTATTGTCATGTGACTATCCATATGTTTGCTTACACAATCAATTTTGGAGAGCTCGAATTTTAAAGAGGTTAATGAAATTTGCAGCACATATTCTTATAATGCGAGGGAAAATCCGAATGATTTATAAAGTCAGCAGTCAAAAATTTTAAGGTCCCGTGAGAGGATGCTACACTTTAGAGTGCTTTTGTGTTTTATTGTTATCGTTATGTGGATAAATAGCTTAGAAATTACTTTGATTCTATAGTATTATAAGCTCTACATGTACTTATTGCCGGTCGAGTTCATTAAATATCCTGATTCCACTGGCTATCCATTGATTGTGCGTTTGTTGTTCTGGTCTTTGACCCTGGAGCCCGGTAAGGAGCAATGTCACTAGTCTATATATCTTCATGTGTGCTCCTTTTCCATCTTTTTGTAGTGATTTTTATGATAATGGAAGATAAACTCGAGGAACTCGACAAACACCGTCGTCCATCCATCGTCGTCAGTAAACTTGTCACTTTCCACTTCTTGGAGTTAAGAATCATTCCAGAGATTAGAAAATTGGTAGGAATGGAGGTCCCCTACCAGTGTTGTTGCTTTGTTCTAGTACTCCTTTCCTTGATGTTTGGTTGTTTTTATTTTGGGTTCTGTTTTGATTTTTTGGGGACTTTTCTTTTGATCAGCCAGATCCGTTAATGGACGGATACATTTTCAAAGGATCAAGAGAGTACCTACCATTAATACACAACTTCCTCGGACCAACTTCAAAAATATTACAAAGAGTGCATCAAAGTTCTATTCTATGATGTCTTAAGAAAGGTCTTTTTCTGTCAAATATTCCTGCTCTTTCTTAAAGAATCACTTAATCACTGATTGGGTACACATATTTCAGTTATGAAACACATTCTGTGACTGCGCGTTATTTATTACTGACTGCAATATGGCGTGTATATGTTAATTGTAGTCCTCAGATAGATGCTTACTGTACATAAACGCAAATATTAGAAAATGCTTTTCGCACAAAAATTAACTTTCTAATATTATGCAATATCCACGTCAAGTATCCCATTTTTGTTACACTGGATATAAATAAATTCATGAAAGGGACAACGTATTTACGTAGTGATGTCAGTAATTTTTAATGTTAACCTTTGAAACTATGGGAGTGTTTAGTTCCGTTCCATTAATCCACAAAATATTTCTTAAATAGAGTAATCGAATATTACATTGCTGCAGCAACGTCGATTCATTTTTACAATTGTCTTTATCATCTATTTTGTCAAAGTATTTAAAAGGAGAGAATACAAATGCCTGGGTTGTTTGAAAATGGTAAGAATATAACTGAAAAAACAATGGCTTGACTCACAAGATGGCCGAAAACGGAATGTAATTCAAACGGATTCTAGCCCATTGAAACATCCGTTGACATTCGTGTTAACTATATGCATGTAATACAAATTTATTATAGTAATCAAAGAACAGCGACGACGAAAATTTCATTGATTACATTATAGGACATATCACCATTTAGATTTGAAAAGATTTAGATTTATTTGTTACATAACTCCGATCCAGAGACATCGATGTTCAATTACACGCACTTTATTTTTCTGGGATCTCCTTTCAAGAAGACATGGAGTGTAGAGATTGGCTGCGGTTGATACAGACATGTAGGCACTATTTTCATAAAGTACTGAAATACAGACTTGCATTATATGAATAATATAAAACAGGACTGTGTTTTCTATCATTAACAGACTAAGAAACAATCACATAAAATACGTTAAAGAAATATTCGATTGTAAGGACGTTGCTGTACTGACTTAGGAAGGACAGAAGAAGTGATAATTGTCTCTCATTTAGTGTGAAAACCGGTTTACGGGCCCATTTTCTCACTTACCAGAAAAGCAGTGCAATAAAAGATCTCGCATTTAAAAATCTATAAATAATCTTCCAAACAACAAAGATAAATAGAATACTCAAGTTAAGAGGTCATAAAAATATAAACACGAAAATTATCATGCATATATAAAACAAAATTAATATGAAAACTATAAAGTGGTATTTCCGTAAGACAACCATGTTCTGCACGTTCGGAGAGCGAGCTAAGGTCATTGGTAAAATTCCCGATCATTATTTGGAGCTCGAGCTCCAACTGTTATCTAATCAGACATTGTTTAGACAAAGTCCGCCATTGAATGCCCCTCGCCCTGTTTATTAGAGTGACACACTCAAGCAAAAGCCTGAAGACTGTGGTATATGGACTCAAAACAAGACTTATTTTCTTTGGTCTCTTGGTCATACTTTCGATGTTGAAGGTATTTAACATGTTTTTAATGAATAAAATTAAACCTCTGAATCTCCTTAATTTGTATATAATCCCATCGTAGAAAATGGGATGAGAGAATCCACTGTAAAACACATTTCTAAAAAGTAAGTTTTCCGAATTTCAACCATCGATCAGACCTGTAAAATTCTCCAAAAGTCTTTCTGGTTTTAATGCATCTGTAACCCTGAGTCAAAGTTTGAAAGTAATTTATAAAATTTTATTTGTTAAGTATGGAAATCTAAAACATTTGTACAGGCTCTAACAAATAAAACTAAATGAGTAATATATAGTCTATATGTCAGGAGCCCAGGGACATCGTCATCTAACTAGTAGTTTACAGCGGGAAATCCAAGGTCGTCATTTTTATCCTAGACGCTAGTACATGTATGTACATTGTATATCATTGTCAATATTTTTAATGTATATGTCAAAAACATCTGTTTCATCATATTTATTGACCTTGTTTAACTGAAGTTCAGGTAGGTTAAATTTTACGAAGTATCTTTCAAACTCAGGGATATCAATCGTTAATATATGATGTAGGTATATTCATGTTATTGAACATGTCAGTAGGGCGTAGGAACGTTTAAAATTTTGAAAGTAGATCATGGATTCTTTCTCATAATAAAGATACAAAAGTAAACCTGATACAAGAAGAATGCAGTAAGTACCGAATGGCAACAACATGAAATGTTTAAGGATAATATTTTTAATTTCATGGAAAGACATAATATTACTCTACATGTGATTGTAGCTTTAAATGTGTTTGTACAGTTTTAACGTAGGTTTTCTTATCATTATTGATATGAATTCAGCTTACGGATATATATTTAGGTAAGAAAAATGTTATTCTGAATATTGTTATTATTGTGACAGTGCCACTTAAAGTTTCTAAAGTAAAGCATGCAATAAAAAATGTCTGAATAACGAACCTGAAACATGTTTTTATCCGGATGCTCTATACGTGGGGATAACAAGTTAATCCCGAAAGCCCACGAAAAACCAATGAGTTCTCCTTGGTGGTAGAGGAGGAATAGTGGGAAGAACTCATCACATGACATGTCCAATCGAATGTTATACCAATAATGGTGTCCTGAAAATAAATGCGTATTATGGTGCACAAGAAAATCGAAAATCGATCGATGATATGAGAAAAATACATTTTTCGCCTTCCTACGGTCCAGCAAATGTAATATGACAATGTAGCTCTTGGTTACTTCAACAACGAATTTTCAAAGCTGTTTGAATATTCGCAGTAATTCAGTTTGAATATGAATAAATTACGTTAGCGCATTTACGGTTTGAATTAAGTACCCATCATACGGTTACAGCATGTTTTTACTGACCCATTGTTGGGACGCACTTGCTATTGCCCCACGAGGTGTTGTTTAGATCTACCTCCCAGCGAGATTGTTTAATAGCATTGTAAGGGTTTGAGCAATCCTGGATGTATAAGTCACTGCCTGTCCCTTGTTCATGAAAATCAGCTGCGGCTCGCCCAGTACAAATTATTTCTGGAACAATAAACAGGGTAAATGTTAACATTCCACATCGGTATCTCTTGGCCTGTATGCTATATACTATAGATATACTATACTATAAATATATACCTTACTTTCTTATGAAAAAAATTGATATTCCAAGATTTATGCATGAAATGTTCTTTATAAAGACTTTATGCATTCTATTCAAACCTCTAAACGTTTCGACTGACACCTCTAGATATTTTAGTTATCGATAACCCTGAGTTTGAAAACTATATTAATTACATTTATCCATCTGAACTTCAGTTAAACAAAACCAATACTTCCTAGCTTTTTTGGACTTAAATATCAAAATTGTTAACAACAATATTCATACCAACATATATGATAAACGTGACGACTTTGAATATCCTATTGTAAATTTCCCTTACCTAGATGGTGATGTCCCCAGATTCCCATCATATGGTATTTATATTAGTCAATTGTTTCGGTTCGCTAGAGCCTGCAGTAGCGTTTGGGATTTTCACGCAAAAAAATTCTCAGATTACTTTTTAACTTCTTACTCAGTGTTATAGATATCATAAACTTTGGTAAATTTTACACACCTTATTCAGACATATTATCTAAATTTGGAAATATGACTTTCCACAATACGTATCCAGCGGAATATCCCATCTCAATTTCTACGGTGATCTATTGTACAAACTAAGACGGGTCAAAGGTTCCGATAATTTCATATTGGCAGGTTCTAAAATTATTAAACGCCCTCGACATCGACAGTATGACCCTGAGATCATCGCTAAGACCATAGTTCTTGTATTGGGTCCCTCTACAACCCAATGCAGACTTTTGCTTGAGTGTTGCATGCTGACTAACGGGACTATGACGGGCTTTGTCCAAACCTTTTCAGAGGAGACAAGGTCCTCATCCTCGTCCCCTCTGACTGTTAGTCGGGACTTCTATTGATCAAGGATCAGAGTTCGGCTTACAGATGGGCAGAGCACGGTTTACTTACCTTGATGTCGCCTTACATATTTTTGATAGCAACATAATTTATAAACTTTTCGTGTGTAATAAAATCTTCATGACCTCATTTCTTGAGGAACCTGTCATCCTTCAAGTTGTTCTCTATATTATTTTTAAATTTTTAAATGTGTGTCCTTTGATTGTGCTGCTTTTGCGGTATGGGAAGGTGGGCGCCCGTAAACCGGTTAACCACACCAATTGAATGACGTTTGTTACTTCAATTGACCTTCCTAAGTCTGTATCGTAACCGCAGCACAATCGAATATTTTTATGTCTTTTTTCCGTGTATATTCTACCATAATCATGTTTTGTGCATGTCCTTAGTGATTTTTGTCATACAGCTTTGTCAGATGTCTTCTCTTTCTTAATCTTGAATATATATAATCCGTATAAGATATAAATTTGATAATTAAAATTAGAAATGAATAAAGTTTTGCTGTGAAGAACAGACATTTGTATCAATATAATATGCTTTCTTAGAAAAAGAATGTCTATGATTCTCTCTAACATTTTGAAAGTAAGCATAAATGTAGTAAAATAAATAAATGAAAGAAATAAAAGCATTTGTATTAATCGATACTAATCACACAATATGTTACTCACTAGGATCAACGAAGTAAGCGGTAATGTAATACCTCCCACCATCAGATATCAAAGGGTGCTCCTTCAAGTAATCTGAGGGATAATTGTATGGCTGTGACTCGTTAAACTGGAACACAATGATATGTAAATATTTCAGTGAAAAATACGATTTCTTCGAACACACACAAAAACAACTATTAGAGGAGTAGCTTTTTTTCGATAGCAGTGAGATAGCATTTGCTATGGTGGTGATATATTTAGGAAATTTAAAAGTCTAGAAATCCAAGGAGTATGTGAACACCTAAATGAAGTGAGATCAATTGTCCGGCTAGATTAGATATCTCATGATCGCCAGCATAATCACTTGCGTCCAGTTGACTAAGGTGAATTCAAATATGAAATGTGGTAAATTCAGTATTCAAAATGGTTGTCAAAAGTCAGTCATACATACCCCGGCCTGTATACCGGCAATGTAGCCGTTGCTGTCATAAATCAGGATGACAGCGTAGTCATCATCTTTTACATAACGGTTGCCAAGAAATAAATGGTGAGCTGAAAATGGACAACGTATATATGAGTTATAGCGCAAAGTCAGTACAGGCTAGATGTAAAGGCATGTCATTGGATATTTCACTCATAAAGTTTTGAATATTATATTTATTTAATTGGTTTTCTCATATCCATGGAAAAAATGACGGTATCGTGTTTTGTATCATATACAGACAAATGCCAACCCGAATAAAATCGAGGTGAGACCAGGTGCCCGGTAGGAGTAAGCATCTCCTGACTGCATGCATCACCCGTTACAAAAGTCCTGCAACAGCTTTTCAAGTCAAGAAAGTAAATACATGAATATAGATATATGAACACATGTAAGGACAAGAACACGAAGTCAACTTATCCTATTCGCGATATGAAATGTTGTTTAACTGAAATTCCGGCGTCGGAAATGTACGTGAACAAATGTCTCTATATGTGCGTATCATGTCAAATCAAGTATAGTCAAGAATTTAAGATGGTTAGTTTGTATGGTCAGGTTTCAAAATATCGGTTAACATTCTTGAAAGAATGTATTTGTTATAATGAATAATAACGTAATCGTTATATGTAGCTTATCTATGAATATATGTAAATGGGTTTTATGTATATGTGTAAACGAAGTTTAGGGGTATATAGAAAACACGTTGTCCGTCTGGTTAAGAATTTTGTAAGCAGGATTTCTCTTGCTGTATACAGGATAAGACTTTCATACTTAAGCACGGGTTATCTATATTGATGTCGCCTAACATATTTTTAATACTAGCATATTATTCCATAAAACGTTTCATGTGTTAAATTTTTTTAACTCTCGTCGAGAAACCTGTTGATCCTTGTTCTCTGTATGGAGGATTATTTATAAATTTTTAAATGTGTGTCATATAAATGTGTTGTTTTTGCGGTGGATGGAAAGTTGCCTGTTATCCGGTTAACCACACCAATTGGGCGACGTTTGTTACTAACTGCGCGCCTCTGATAGCAGATTTATTTCTTTATTGTTATGAGAGGGATTTTATGGTTTCTCTTCAAAAATCAAAACGTTTTGACCTCATTGACAAATTCAATAATACTTGTAGATATCTGGATGATATTTTGGTTATCGACAACCCTGAATTCGAACAATTTATATCAGAAATATATCCACCAGAGCTCACATTGAATAAAGCTAATACTTGAGATAAATCTACACCTTTCTTAGATTTAAACATCAAAATTATCAACCACCTAATATATACTAATATTTATGATAAACGTGAGGATTTTGGATTTCCTATTGTAAATTTCCCTTACTTGGATGGCGATGTTCCTCAACTCCCATCATATGGTATCTATATATCTCAATTAGTTCGATTTGTCAGAGGCTGCACCGATGTTTTGGACTTTCATAAACGACATTTACAAATTACTACTAAACTTTTAACTCAGGGTTACAGATATCACAAGTTAAGAAAAACATTCGGCAAATTCTTCAGATCTTATTCAGAACTTCTATCTAAATTTGGAAATATTTCTTTTCAACAGTATGTATCCAATGGAATTTCCCATCCTTATTTTTACGGTGATCTCGTATATAAACTAAGGAAAGTAAAAGGCTCCGATAACGTTATTTTATCATGTAATAAAATAATCAAACGTCTTATAAATAGACAATATGATATTGAGATCATCAAAAAGACTATAGGTCTTGTATTTGGCCCCTCTACAGCCTTATGCAGACTTTTACTTGAACGTTGCACGCTGACTAACAGGGCGGTGGGGACTATATGACGGGCCTTGTCCAAACCTCTTTCAGAGGAGACATGGTCCTGAACCTCGTCCCCTCTGACTGTTAGTCGGGACTCCTACAGATCTAGGGTCTTAGCTCGCTTTCAGACTGGCAGAGCACGGTTTATCATGTTGATGTCGCATATATTTTTATACCATTATGTATTTTACAATACCTTACGTGTTTATATTTTTATGACCTCTCAATATGCGATACCTGTTGACCCTTGTTCTTTACTTGGAGGATTATTTATAAATTTTTAAATGTACGTCCTTTGATTGTTCTGCTGTTACGGTGAGTGGGAAGGTGGCCCGTAAACCGGTTAACCACACCATTTGTTTGGCTTTTGTCAAATTAAATGACCGTCTTAAGTCGGTATCGTAATTGCACTACAATCAAATATTTTTGTAATGTGATATATGTTCTAGTATATTATTTATATTCAGGTATTGTATAGCTCTATGGTGACTTCTGCCACATAACTGAGCCAGTAATTCCTCTTTTTTCTTTAATTGACCGTCGGTATCGTAACTACAGTACAATCGAATATTTTTGTAATGTCGTTTTTCTGTGTTTGATTTACCATTATCATGTTGTATGTGTATGTCTTTGGTGATTTGTGTCATACGGCTTGGTCAGATGTATTCGGTTTTCTCTCTTTTTTATTATTATTTGGTTAATAAGGTCTGCAAGCAGAGACAAATTGTCAGTTTCATCATTGGATAATTTTTTATTTTCAATCCTGCAAAATGAAATCATTAAGGGGCGTTAAAAGAGGATCTGTCAGGTTGTAGTTGACTTCATGAACATTGCACAAACTTCAGTTATAATCCAGTTAAAAGCGAACTTCAGACAGTCCATTAAAATGACAGTAGTCATTCAAGTGTGGTAGTTGAATGGAATACAGTCCCATCATCCCACACAGATGTATAAATACACTTTATCTTATTCCATATTTGCCGTCGTGTTGGTATTAGTCTAGTTCATGGACAGACATCTAGTTGTGTCTATGTCCTCATGTGTATGTATTGTAAGTAATGTAATAAATATAATACATGTAGTAGATTAGTATCATAGACCCTTTCGCAATAACTGCGGGACAGTTCTTCGCGCCTGCGCATAAACGCTTCCGGGGGGGTACCCGCTTGGGGCGCTATATAAACTATACCAAAATAGCAATCTTTAAAGGACAAATTAATATATTTAGGATGAGTTTTGGATGTGGACATTTGTTGTTATCGATAAATTTGATATTGAAGAATAAATTAAAATAGAGCTTTCAACATGTCATCACCTTGACAACTCAGATATCAACTTCCTTTTTCATACATAAAGTGTAAAGACCGCCATTTTCAAGTTTGATACGCACAAATTTGCAGTTTTACGAAATATGAGTTCTGTAATGGAAAGAACAACTTTGGAAAACATCGTTCCATGTATTGCGACTGTTGAGAATCCACTAGCATTTATGTCTGTGCCTTATTCACCTTTAAACACGCTTTCTCCTGATCTACCCAAAGTAACATTAGCTAGCGTACATAACCAGTATGATATGGTAATGGCTGCGCCTTGTGAATGACAAACCTGTGAATAATGCTAAGGGTCTTGAGAGAACCGAACAACACTTTGATGGTGGCGATGTTTCCAATATACAGTTTGCAAAGGTATGCATATGCCGATCTGTACATAAATTTCAATTTAGGAACTTCTCCCCGAAAAACCTCCGACTCCTACATCTAGTAGTCCCAAGTACGATCAGGAGTGGAATTGCTTGCCCACCACAAATGAAACTAGACTCTTAATTACTCTTAGTTACCTGATACTTGAATTATATTCATCGTATACTATTTCTGAAAGTTTAGTTTGCAGTTCACAATATAAACACCAGTCACCAGAATAACAAATCTCTTGTGACAGTCACACAAATTTGTCAAGACGACAAGAGTCAATTCCTCAATACATTTAAGATTTATTATTATAATTTCATGATGTAACAGTTCTATTATTCTAACTCATTAGTTATCTGTAAAGAATGGCCTAGTACCAAATACATGCATGTCTTGTAAATTGTCAACAGTCAAATTTTAAAATATTTTTACATCTTCAAATTCAGCTGTAGGAAAATGTATATTGCTAATGTAGATATATTCATGCATGGTATATATTTATTTGTGTATTTACTTACACTTCCAAGTTAAGGAGAGTTTGTTCTGTAGTTACTGGAATGTGTTTGCAGATAAATTTTTAAATCAATTAAGGTGCATATATTCTATATAATTGCAGATGTAAATATAAATTTCGAAGTATGCAACCAAATGAAAAACAAGCAATTCTTAATATATGTATGAATACACACATAAACCTATATGACTTTAAATGACTACAACAATGTGAAGAGTTATCATGAGTGATTTTCATCTCTCATTTATTTTTCAGATTAATGACACATTTTTGTATATATTAGAGCTTTCTGTATGGCATCATTTAAGAAGCAGAGGTATCAAGTATTCCTGTGTTTTTCTCAGAAAGAGCATCTTGAGTTTGCTTACTGCCAGTGTTCCATCGGGTAAATAATCATCATGATAAGTGTGAAAATATAGCTTTCATTAATTAAAGGAAATAAAGACACAATATTTCAATGTTACTTGTTATGTCCACAGAATGATATATTGGCATCTAGTGTTTGGCCTGTTTGTATGGAACTCTGACCATTCAATGTCATACCTTTGAACTTAACTTACATATACAGTAAAAAATAAGTTTTATTTACAACTCTATAAAAGAGCAGCCTGTATATGTTGGACTCATGTCGTGATCTCAAAGTAGCATTTTGTGCATAAACTGAACTTGTATATAAAGGGACACCTGTAACTAAAGGACACCTACCTTCAGTCACTCTGATGTCCTTTGGTTAGGTTTTATTGTAATGTAAATATCAATATCTGAATGTTTTTATTTGAATTTCAGGTTAGGCCAAATCTGCAGCCTTGTTGGTGCTTTGCTGTTTGCCCTTCATGCGTTAGGTAAAAGCAAGCCGTACCTGGGTGAAAGCTGTACATCTCGTCCCTGTCAGTGGAATGTACCAAGAGCTATGAAACTAAGAGCTATGTCACTATCGTAGTGGAACCTGCAAAAACCAAATGTAGCAAGCAGCACAGAGGGTGATGACATCAAGAAGCCATTAGAATTTGACCCTCGACACCCATCCCAAAGAGAGTTCGACTATAGCAATGGTCTCCTCTTTCTGCAGGAATTGCAACAGGCTATTCCCAACACAGGTTATATATTACAGAGTCTTGTCTAGAGATTGATGGGAACCAAATTCAAATCCTTTTTCAACTGCTCTTCCATTAACACAATGCCAGTGTGCTCCTTAATATTATTAACACTATTAACAACTACTCAATTGTGTTATACCTGTAGATACATTTATTAATAATATTGATAATATAATCAGTTTAGTAAGCCTTTTTTAAATAACATTGCAGGCATGGGGCAGCTTTGGAATATTCCAGACGTTGCTCCAGAAGCTGTTGAAGAGGAAGTGGTCCAGACTTCTATAGATCCCTAGGAAAGCAATATGCAGTTGTTGGTCTTTTGTGAAGAGAACTGTAAGTAAAATTTTGATAATTGTTTTATTGAAAAAATTCATTTTGATGCTTCTTTTGTTTCAGAAATGATGCCACTTCTACAAAGCTTCTTTTACAAACATGTTTTTGCACATGATAATTATCAATGTTTTGTTTTCTGTGCTTAATTGTACAGCATTTAGCAGATTTTCTTTTATTTCCAGACTTCAAGGCATTTATTTCTGGCATAAAGGGCAAGAATTCAACAGCTTTAAATATGAAGATAGGCACTTTCTGCGCAACATGCAGCATTGAGCAGAATTTCCTTTAATTTCCAGATTTTAAGGCATTTATTTCTGGTGTACAGGGCAGGAGTTCTCAAAGCAGGCGACAAAGAGTGGGGTGGCACCCATGATACCCCTGCCACAGAGCAGCTAATACGGAGTAAACTCTCCGGGGGACCTGTGGCCATTTGAACTCAGAATTGTACATTATGGATTGTTAACATAACCTCCATTAGCTTTTTATAATTAATAAGTAATGTAACAATTTCAGTATGTAATACATACCGGTATGTTTTGTTAAATTACTTTTTCAGATGAAAGTGTCCTCATCCATTCGTCGCGAGTCATTGCACTACCCCGCCAGTATACCATCATCTTAGTCTTGGTTGAAAGATACCTAAAATATAAAAAAATAGGGGTATATTGTATTTCATGTAACAATGTGTAATACAAGGAACTTATATGAAAGTAAATTCATTCTTGTGGCTGTGGCCAAACATCTGCTTCGTTAGTCGGGGTTGAATCATGAATGTGAACATTTCACAAAAATATATAACCAATCTATGTTGCAATTAATTCAAAGACTGCATAAAGAGTCACAAGCACAAATTGAATTTAATATTATTTAAATATATATTAAGTATCACTATTGCATAGTAAACATCATGTAATTAATAATATCTTTTTCACATACTTGAATAAACATAATAATGGTCGGCAAAGGTCAGTATTACTGTGTAAAACTTCATCATGGCATCGTTGTCTCTTATCCTGTCTACACTCCATCGATGATGATTTAACTCTGCTTTCACTCTCTGTAGTTCTCGGAGTTGCTGATTTTCTAATAGCAGTGGATCGGGTTCACACTGTATCCCTTGGTCTTAATAAAAAAGATTACAAGAATAATTGCTACATTACTGATATATATCTATATCATTTACTTTCACATGTAATACACATTTTGATAGATTGTTAAAAAAAAAAATTAAATTCATTCCTGTAGTGCAAATGTAAAATTTATATATAATCTCTTATACTGCAAAAGTGTTGACCATGCATTTAATGTAGGTGTGGCCTGGAGGTAGATGAGATCTTTAAAATTGATATCAAGAGCCACAGTAGGTGTGGCATATTATAGACCTCTGATAGCTTTGGGTGGGTTATTAGCATTTGTGTCATGCATCAGTCAGATGCAGTTATCATATAATGAAACACTTGCAACAATCATAGATTGACTAGATAAACAAAAAACAAGCAATTTAATGATGTAAACACACCTTGGTAGGTAACGTTGGTGTCTATATCGTCAAAATGAAGTATAACGCTCAATGGAACATCAAAGATAACTGCTTGCTACTGGCCTCATATTCAGTCTGCTTCTTCTCTGCTTCATTAAAAAACCTAAAAATAATATAAGAATATTAAAATTAAGAGATAATAATCAGGTAGGGTGAACAATTAATTTTTCAGGAGTCTTGCGAGATTCAGCATGGCAACACTCGACAATGTATTTTCATACACATTTAGTACATTGTGCACTCCATCAGCTCTCTGTTACGTATCAACATGAAGCAGTGAGCCTGAGGGATCTTTTACAGACCACATCTCCTGTGAGGTATGTAACATTGGACCTCGGTTGCACTGGCGGATCCAGCTCCCCCTTTGCAAGGCAGTAAAGGATCAAATTTAGCCAATTTTGACAGAAAATTGTCAAAATACAGGGATTCTGAACCAATTTGGGGTCACTGCCAGGGGGGGGGGGGGTTGCCCCCTGCATTCTCAACTAAATCAGCTACTGGCTTTTAAATGGTGTCATTATAAAGACTGACAACAGCAAGACCCGAGACTAAGCAGGGTTCAAAGCACTACCACCAAGTCTTGCCAGCTTTAACTTATCAGTACACAAATTATGTCATCAGATTGCACCCTTGCACCGTTTTCCGGTCAAAACTGTGTATAAACTATAATGCCATTAATGGTGCATTCATTTCACAAATACATGTATAGCAAGTTGAGTAATGGACTATGATTGTTACAAAATTATTAGGCATTTAGAAATTATTTTACTTTTATTAATGAAAAATAAAATGATCAGCTGCTATTGCGAAACACTGTCATTTAAAACTGACATGACATTTATTTGTTCTTCTCTCTATCCATGACCTAGTTTCGTTTCGCATTTTTGCGACTGAAATTATAGAAGTTTTAGTAAACTTTACAAGAAATATTACTTTTATGTAAGTTTTACCTTCAGTAAATTTCTTCTTGAGGTCCTATCTTCCCTCTGTCTGTCAGTTGTCACGTCTTTGTAGCTGAAAATAGTCGGTGCAACGTCGTCTCGGTCGTCACTGTGCCATCCTCCCTCGAAATGCTTGGAACAGATCCTGGTATTCTCGTTTGGTATGAAGTCTGCGCGATTGACGTCTCTAATCTATATATAGTCTTCTATTGTGGGATTTCTTCGGAAACCAGTAAAACTTCAGTCCTCTCGCTTTGGTCGTCGCATTATTTTCATTAGAGCAGCGAAATACACAACAATGTTTCACCATCTTGAATCGTAGTGTAAGGGCGCCAAAGGGGAAATTTGCAGCTTACAACTGAGTTGTCAAGGTGATGACATGTTGAAAGCTCTATTTAAATTTATTGTTCAATATCAAATTTATCGATAACAACAAATGTCCACACCCAAAACTCATCCTAAATATATTAATTTGTCCTTTAAAGATTGCTATTTTGGTATAGTTTATATAGCGCCCCAAGCGGTTACCCCCCCCCCCCCCCGGAAGCGTTTATGCGCAGGCGCGAGAATTAGTGCGAAAGGGTCTATTGTATGAATGATGCAAATCATTGATATGTATTCATGTATTAATTTGTCCATGTATGGATATGTATATATTGTTACTTATTACATATTTTGAAAATTTTATCAATAGTTTATATAGAAAGTTTCCGGGCTGATACAGAGCCATAAATGCCCGCAAACTTCCTATCAGCCCGGGGACTATTTCCAGTTACGTGACGTCATACTTATATTTGACGTCATAGCGTACGCAAAAAAACATGGAGGACAGTACTATTAACGAAAATACTTCGATTTATAGATGGACGGTTAAATATATAATAAAAAGGTTATTATTTGAATACGACGAAATATGACCGCCCGAGGTCTTTGAGCGGTAAAGCGGCCCGAGCTTGCGAGGGCCGCATCCGCTCAAAGACCTCGGGCGGTCATATTTTGTCGTATTCAGTCAATAACCTATAATTATTCAATGAAAAGAGAATTACAAAGACAAATTTAACAAAATATTTTAGACACTGTAATAATAAGTATCTTAATAACCAATGTATCAGCGTTAGATAAGATTTTCAAAAGTTCATTTTTTATCCTCTCAGGTGGAAAAAAACTTACTGCAGTTAGAAATCTTCGTAAAGTTCTGTTGAATGGCTTCGCTCTCGTGTCTTGGCATGTCAGCGAAGACGTAACTGTTAGAGTAGTTCCTTCCCCAGGTAACTGATTGAAATTAATCATTATTTGTAGATAACAGTAAACAATAAAAAGGTGTAAAATCATTTTTACGGAAATGTATTTTTAAAAGTATAACGGTTACATAAACATGCCAGTAAAATAATTTGTAATTTGTAAAATACATGAAAATGAGTATTGAGTGTCAGTACGATGACGCGACACGCAGGCATAATTTTTACACATGTAAAAGACTGTATGAAATGAATACGATATACATGTAGACTGTTTGTTCCTGAGGATGCTTCTGCATTTACTCGATATATATACCCGGAATATACGGTGACAAACGTACGTCAAATATTCTAATACTAAGGAGTATCTCTTTCATGTATAGCTCTGTCCTTAAATGAGCACTTTGCGTTTTACATTTGGGTTTCGGCCTTGAACACCACTTTTAAAAGAGACACAAGTTGTCGAAATGCACAGATGGTGCACAGATCGATACCGCTGTTAGTGAACTGTTAGTTCCCGACGAAATCACTGAATACTTAGATTGTTCCGTAACAAACGTTTATAAAATACTTTATACAATGGAGCATCTCCCTTACCGATAGCCCTGTCTTTAGATGGGTTATATGGCTCTTACGCATAGCCCTGTCTTTAGATGGGTTCTATGGCCCTTACGCATAGCCCTGTCTTTAGATGGGTTCTTTAGCTCTTACGCATAGCCCTGTCTTTAAATGGGTTCTATGGCTCTTACGCATAGCCCTGTCTTTAGATGGGTTCTATGGCCCTTACGCATAGCCATGTCCTTAGATGGTTTTATGGCCCTTACGCATAGCCCTGTCTTTAGATGGGTTCTATCACTCTTACGCATAGCCCTGTCTTTAGATGGTTTTATGGCCCTTACGCATAGCCCTGTCTTTAGATGGGTTCTATGGCTCTTACGCATAGCCCTGTCTTTAGATGGGTTTTATGGCCCTTACGCATAGCCCTGTCTTTAGATGGGTTCTATGGTCCTTACGCATAGCCCTGTCTTTAGATGGGTTCTATGGTCCTTACGCATAGCCCTGTCTTTAGATGGGTTCTATGGCCCTTACGCATAGCCCTGTCTTTACATGGGTTCTATGGCTCTTACGCATAGCCCTGTCTTTACATGGGTTCTATGGCACTTACGCATAGCCCTGTCTTTACATGGGTTATATGGCTCTTACGCATAGCCCTGTCTTTAGATGGGTTCTTTAGCTCTTACGCATAGCCCTGTCCTTAGATGGGTTCTATGGCTCTTACGCATAGAACTGTCCTTAGATGGGTTCTATGGCTCTTACGCATAGCCCTGTCTTTACATGGGTTCTATGGCTCTTACGCATAGCCCTGTCTTTATATGGGTTTTATGGCCCTTACGCATAGCCTTGTCTTTAGATGGGTTCTATGGCCCTTACGCATAGCCCTGTCTTTAGATGGGTTCTTTAGCTCTTACGCATAGCCCTGTCTTTAGATGGGTTCTATGGCTCTTACGCATAGCCCTGTCTTTAGATGGATTTTATGGCCCTTACGCATAGCCCTGTCTTTAGATGGATTCTATGGCTCTTACGCATAGCCCTGTCTTTAGATGGATTTTATGGCCCTTACGCATAGCCCTGTCTTTACATGGGTTCTATGGCCCTTACACATAGCCCTGTCTTTAGATGGGTTCTATGGCCCTTACGCATAGCCCTGTCTTTAGATGGGTTCTATGGCCCTTACGCATAGCCCTGTCTTTACATGGTTTATATGGCTCTTACGCATAGCCCTGTCTTTAGATGGGTTCTATGGCTCTTACGCATAGTCCTGTACTTAGATGGGTTCTATGGCCCTTACGCATAGCCCTGTCCTTAGATGGGTTCTATGGCCCTTACGCATAGCCATGTCTTTAGATGGGTTCTATGGCCCTTAGGTTCTGGTCATTTTTGCAAGTAGTTCGCTCTTCAAGCATTTACACTTTGGATTACGTTTTCATCACTAAGGAAACATTAAGTGTCGAAATGCGCATACATGCGCATGAATTTACACATAATACATGTAATAGTACATCATATATTCATTATTTAATACATTGAGATCGTGGCCTACCTTTTAGCGCATCCCAGTGAGGGTTTTCTGGAAAACAAAGGCTATGTATTAAGAATTTAATAAATAACAGTACATAAAATGAAAAAATCAAGGAATAAGAAATAGTTTCATATGCAGATCACAAAACAATATTGAATATATGAAAATTCAAAATATCAAAGAATACCCACATAATACACACCACATGCATCACTATTTACTCTGATCTAGGTACAAAAAAGCTGAGACCATAAACATGTAATGAGAAAACATATCCTGTATGCCAACCAAGCCCGCCACGGATACCAAAACAGGATAATAGAAAGAGCTTTATACTATATGTATGAATATGAATCACAACCAAACATTTTTAGAGCGGGTTCCGAATCTATAAATCAATGTGGATTGTACCCAACGGAGACTTGTAGCTTATTATCACCGAAATATAAGTGCTGGATGCCGTGTCATGGTGTAATAATAGATGGCTTACGTATTTTTCTATATTTTGAGAATTCCAATCATTCGGCCATGAGTATCACTAAAGAGACATAACTTGTCGAAATGCGCATATGGTGCACTAAATTAAAAGGTATACATGTTCTATATTTATTACTATAATTTCTTACTAAATGAACATTTTACTTACGTGAGCTACAGTTACTGGCGGCGAAACATTGGTGTGCCGCTACAACAACCAAAATACCTATGACGTGTGCAACTTTCATTATGTACACTGTTTAAAACGTTCCTTCAAAATATTTCCGCTCTATCCTTCTTTATTCTTATGAAGAAACCTCTCTTACTTTGACTGTTTTTATTAGTATAACGTCACATGTTCAGTTAATGATTCATAATCTGATAAAAATGTCGACGAAAACTCAGTTAAAATGTATGGTGATAAATTACATGTCCTTAGAATGACCGACTTACCATATGCGATTCAAGGACAATTTGCAACCATGATATTAAAACAATATTCTCATTAGTACATCTGCTATATATTTCATATCAATTTCATTGATGGTGAGATATGTCATTTAAAGCATTATATCAATGATGATTCTCCATGTTAGTAGCCACACATTTTGGATTATTTTACGCTAAAGGGTATTTAGCATGTGGTAATTTTGCTACTGAATAATTTTGAGTCTGGCTATTGAGTTTACATGCTGTTTATTTCAATAAGATTTACTGTCTCCATTTTAAAGATTTCAATAAATGGGCCGTATTTTGAGACTTTTATACTGTCTCCTCACATGTACAGGGGTGTAGTAGGCAATTTCACATTAGGGGAGGGAGGGGGGGGGGGGCTTAATTTCAAGAAACAATTTTTTGCTATGAAACTACAAACTAATCATATAATAATGCCAAAGACTACTACTATTCAGTCAAAAAGGGAATCATGATCTTCGAATGATCAATACACAAACATTTTACACAATTAAAGCAAAGTACACAATCCGTATTGATGAGTTTTCCAAAAGAGGACTTTTCAAAGGACATTTTAGGTTGATTTGGATTTTCACCAACATTAAAAGTTTTCAGCTTGAATAGACATTTTGTGTATATTTCGTCTGTCTGTCTGTCTGTCTCTCTCTCTCTCTCTCTCTCTCTCTCTCTCTCTCTCTCTCTCTCTCTGTGTGTGTGTGTGGTTGTGTGTAGTTGTATGTGTGATAACATCTTTTTTACCCTATCACTTGATGAAAAGGGAGGGGAGAGTACTTAAGCCCCCAGTAGCCCTGATACTACGAAATTGTGCGCTTGTCATATATCATGAATATCATCATGAAGATTCATTGAAAAATTATTTTCAAAATATAGTTGGAAAACACACCAGATAATGTACATTCAAGCGCTTTATGTCGGACCATGAGTTAAATGCCAAAATCCAAATTGCACACATAACCAGATGACATATACGTCTACAATAAACTTTTCTGTGCTGAACAGCCTGCGATGAGTAACGTTCATATAACTGTTCGTTAACTGGCTAGAAATTACTTGCTTCTAATATTACCTGTTACGTCGATGTTGTGTTGATCTGAGAGAGGTTTCCTCCTCAAGATCGACTTGAAATTCATACCATGTTTATGTTGTGATATAACGTTCACTGGATTGTGAAATAACCAACTCGTACCTACCACTCACATTCCTATATATTGTAATCCTTGACCGTGTAACCTTATACTCACACTATTAAAACAACGTTAGCAACAAAATTCTGTACAAAATTAGATACTTTACTATAATTATCATTAATACTCATAGTGAATTTATATATATATTTTTTTGCGAAATTATAAAGGCATGAATTCCCATATACGAGAACATCAGTGTAGCGATGTGGTTTTCATACTTTCATACGATCTAACCTTGGTCAAGTTACAATATAAATACAGTATGGATTACGACTAGTTCTAAACAAATATGTCTACCGGGAGCTAATCATGGGAAGAATTGATGTGATCCAGCAGGTAAATGACCACTTCTCTGAAATATAGGTGGCAAGTACGCTGCCTAAGCTTTCGGTCTTTTTAGTCTTTGTTTGAAGTTGTTCAACTACTACTCTTCTGCGGAGTTGCACAAAGTATGAGTTATCTGGGAAATTTTTCAAACCAGAAGTGGTACGAAATTTATTTAAAAGTGTGTCCACCGATAGAGACCAATTGACTAAATGTACAACCATTGATAATGAGGGGGTCTAGCACAACCATGGATAATGACCATGACCGACATCCAGGTAGTGTTACCCAGATGATTGAACACCTTCGCTGGGAATCATTATAGACCAGACAACTTAATATCAGACTTGTCCTGCTGTACAAGGTCCAGAGACAGACAGACAGACAAGCATACAGACAGTCATACCATCTGATCTACAACTAACAACAAGTGACCGAAGGACCAGAGGCAGCCTTACCTTTCGGTTAACGCACACCTGGATTGATGCACACCGCTACTTCTTCTTTCCGGGGACTATTGGTGACTGGAACCAATTACCACCTGAGGTTGCCAAAGCACCATCTTTAGAAACGTTCAAGTCTCAGATGGACACACACACCAGGAGCCAGCAGACCAGTACCGTTACCAATTAAGAGTGCCAGTTTTTAACTCTTAAATGTACATACTGCTCTCATGGGGTTTTAACCTTGTCCGATGCGCACACCGAGTATATCACTCTAATTGGGTAAAAATCGTATGAAGAGTAAAACAAAGAATGAGAGAGTCTGGTATGACCATTGATAATGAGGGAGTTTAATACAACCATTGATAGTGAGGAGGTCTAGTACAACCATTTATAATGAGGAGGTCTATTACAATCATTAAAAATGAGGAGAAAGAATGAGGGAGTCTAGTATGACCATTGATAATGAGGGAGATTAGTACAACCATTGATAATGAGTAGGTCTAGTACAACCATTGATAATGAGGGAGTTTAGTACAACCATTGATAATGAGGGAGTTTAGTATAACCATTGATAATGAGGAGGTCTAGTACAACCATTGATAATGAGGAGGTCTAGTACAACCATTGATAATGAGGAGGTCTAGTACAACCATTTATAATGAGGAGGTCTAGTACAATAATTGATAATGAGGGAGTCTAGTATGACTGTTGATAATGAGGGAGTCTAGTATGACTGTTGATAATGAGGGAGTCTAGTACAATCATTAATAATGAGGGAGTCTAGTACAACCATTGGTAATGAGGAAGTCTAGTAGAATCATCTATAATGAGGAAGTCTAGTAGAATCATTGATAATGAGGAGGTCTAGTACAATCATTAATATTGAGGAGGTCTAGTACGACCATTGATAATGAGGAGGTCTAGTACAACCATTGATAATGAGGGAGTGTAGTACTACCATTGATGCTGAGGAGGTCTAGTATGATCATTGATAATGAGGGAGTGTAGTACTACCATTGATGCTGAGGAGGTCTAGTATGAACATTGATAATGAGGGAGTGTAGTACTACCATTGATGCTGAGGAGGTCTAGTATGAACATTGATAATGAGGAGGTCTAGTACAACCATTGATAATGAGGGAGTGTAGTACTACCATTGATGCTGAGGAGGTCTAGTATGAACATTGATAATGAGGGAGTGTAGTACTACCATTGATGCTGAGGAGGTCTAGTATGAACATTGATAATGAGGGAGTGTATTACTACCATTGATGCTGAGGAGGTCTAGTATGAACATTGATAATGAGGGAGTGTAGTACTACCATTGATGCTGAGGAGGTCTAGTATGAACATTGATAATGAGGAGGTCTATTACAAACGGTGAGGGGCAGGCTTGGTGCAGTGGTTAAGCGCTTGGCTTTCGGCGCCTACGATCCGGGTTTGATTCCCGGGTTGCGCCACTATGTTTAAGAGGTTGGTTACCTCCTGCTTCCATGTCGCAATATAACTGAAAAAATGTTGAAAGCGACGTAAAACACCAATCAACCAACCAACCGACAGAAAGAGTGTTTACAATATACTAAAAAAAAGCGTTAATGTTTTTATCTTGTCATGAAATTCTCTAATGAGTAACTCTAAGAATCATATTCCAATGTTTGTTTATTAGTTTACGGACAAAAACGTTTGGAGAATCGATGTCTTTTGACCTTTGTGAATAGCAAGGTTAATAAATGAATTGTGTGCAATTTTCCTTCTAACAATAGGGAAAATAAAGAAAATTTGGTATAAGCATCAAGAAAACTGTTTGAAAATAAATAGTTTCACTTAACCAATTTTGCCGTCCTACCCATTCCACTCAGAATCAAAAGGTCTTCGCTTAACGGTCGGTCGGCCATCGGACAACGATATACATCATATGAGCTTGGTTGATTCAGACCATTAGAACCAAAACCCAATGAGATATTAAAAAAATACATTTTCTTAAATTCTCCTCATCCCATCGTCGTAAGCTCCGATTAGAAGTATAGGAGAAACCAAAGGGACCCAACATGCAAAGCTTGTCCTCTAGGTACTCTATCTAAAGTTTTCTTTTCTCGTATTGGATACAGTACGTCTTCTCGTAATAAAAGATGCACTACCCCAGCTTTGACAGATAACAGATCTGCTGCAGTCTTCACACAGAGTACCCCACACATCTATACAAAAAACACAGATTGTTTACAAACTTAAAATTGTAATCTTCTGGCTCAAGGGATCGGTCGTTTAAAGTGTGGGTCAATTGTCCACACTGCGTGGCCAGGTATCAATGTAACACTGAAACAGCAGGCTTGACCGCGCAGATAACCAGTTAATCTTACCCAAGAATGAACAGAATAACAAAAACTTAAAATACTAATTGGCCAATACGTATATATATAATCCAAAGGAAATGAATTCATTTGGGCGTGTCGATAAATCGGGTAACGGCCAGAAGAGTTTACAACGCCCTACTTTCGAAAAAAAAACGACTGTTTGTAGAAGGAATAAATATATTTACTAACACGAATGATTAGTTTGAAATAATTTTGCTGCGCTTCTGAAATGTGAAAATAAACAGACATAAATAGAATTCTTCAAAATGGCAATAAATGTCGAAATTTTGTGTACGACTTTGCTGTTCTTTTCGCTCAGGACTGTCTATGGATTAATACAGATTGCGGTGAGTTGTATTCTTGTTTATATATTTATATTCGTTGATATAACTGCATGATTGAAACAAGTTTTTTTAATATACATGTACCCTCGGTGCAGCATAGTAGAGGTATTTTCTGATATAGTATACTTTTTACACATTTAGCCCTTGTAGTTAATTCTATATACAAGTGTGCTAGTTTCCTTGTGAATATTGAAGAGTTCTTGCATCGAAACGAAATTAAAGACGCGCTACTTTCCAGAAATACGGTACATGTACAACTGGAGCGTGACGCCATACATCACGTAATCAATAGACTCAAATAATATGTCTACATTATCAAAGCAGAATATTGGTAAAATTGTTCAATCACTACTTACTATTAAGCATATAATTGCTTATTAGAATGGTATTGTTTTAAACATGGACCTGTGATTCTGATTCGAACAGAGAAAACCGGACCAGATGGACTTGAAGAAGGTACATTGACCACGATTTCAAAGAGAGAAATTTGAATAATTTATTCTATTATAAACCCTGGGAGGGCGGCGCCATTTTCTCCACAAACATTGCTCATTTTGAACATTAGTATTGTAAATACTTTTATCTAATCTATGTAAAAAGTATTGAAAGAATTAAATCAATCCGATTTGCACTTTAAATATCCTTAGGAGAAGCATTTTAAAGTCCCTAGAGTCAAAGATTATGTCCGGGTTCCGTTTTGCTGTAACACTTAAATATGGTCATGATTAAGAACTAACGTCGCTAAATACACCTTTGTTAAAGAGATCAACTTGCAAAGAACTGTAACGACCATTGAACCACCTGCTAAAACAATGGGTCCATCCAGTGCACCAGTACCTGGGGGAGTGATGATTTATTATCTATCGAATGACATGCCTGACTAACTAAAGGGCGGATTGAGTGACATACGGAGTGAGAGGGGGAGTGAATGCAATACATTATAGATACAGTGATGTATGTGTAACTAAAGCAATCGTTCTTTGACAGTGAAGTGCAGTAGCTTTATGTGTCTTATCTTAAAAGTTTTTACAATCAAAAAGTCCAACAAAGTGCACACTATATATGTTTACCAGTGCTCGTGTTGTGCACGAAATGAAATTTTCACGAACTGTGCATAGATTATGGATAATCAGATAACTGATAAATCCAACTCCGTGATCCAAAGACCATGAATCTTAAGGGCGTTCTTACTCATCAAGTTTATTGAGCTGCGACTACAATATCAAGTTTAATGATGTCCATTATATTTTGTAGCCAAATATTCCATTAGAATGCCCGACTGGATGGACGCTATATGATGTATATTGTTACAGAATGTATACGCATACTGCCATATGGCCAAACGCGAGAAGCATATGTCAAGGGTAAGGTCACTACGAAGATGCTTTCTATACTTATTACAAATTCTATTTTTTTTTATTTCTAACTTTTAGCCCATTCTGATATTCTTGATTAATTTCGTAGAATTGCTTATTTCGTTTATAATTGTTGCCACATTTGTCACAGTTTTGAGTATTAATAGAATTTATAAAAAAAAAGTGTTAAGTAAAATGAATTTATATATTTAAGTGAACGTATAATAAATAAATAAAACATGAGTAAAACATACACGTTTAGTGTATACACTCTGATGGAGATCATCATGCTTCATACACAGAGAGGGTGCCGAGCTGGTACACATCAGGGATTCACAAGACAACAGTGACGTTGGTGCCATGGCAACTGCAAATGGTTTAGAGTCGTTTTGGATAGGTACGTAAATATATCAAGTTTCTCTGTGTAACATTGCAGAAAAAATATTGGCATAGTATAAGGGCAAGTTAAAGAGTGCATAAATAAGGAGGGACCGACTGGGTCCCTATTTTACTCAGAATTTTTAATAATACTTCATCAATTTGGGGCGGGGGTTGTTGCTTTTGTTTTGTTTTGTTTTATTTTTTGTTTGAGGGGGGCGGGTTGTTTTGTTTTGTTTTGTTTTTTTTTTATTATTTTGTTTTTTTTGGGGGGGGGTTGGTTTTTGGTTTTTGGTTTGTTTGGTTGTTTTTTTTTTTTCTTTTTTAATTGTATGTATACTTTCGAATCCCAAATGTTGTGACCCTCTTTACCCACTAACACATTACATATTAATAAATAACGTGTTTTAAAAATATCTGTCGTACGTAACTAGTTTGATCTCTCATTTTGGCGAGTTATCTAACGTGATTTTACTCTTCTGTGTGTCGTGAATGTTTGACAGATGGCGGGAACAGTGTTAAAAATGGAAAATAGGTAGATCTAAATCGCAGCCTTTCATTTTAGTAACGTTTTATGACCTAGTATTTAGTATGGTACTGGTACTGTACCAGTCGCCGGCTGACATTTGGGGGGGGGGGGGGTTGACAATTTCTTCAGTTTCTTTTTTCACAAATTTCTGTGTGAAACTAGCACCAAACATACAGTAGGTTAACTCTTTCTCCACCAGAATATCAAAAAAAAAAAAAAAAAAAAATCAAATGTAAAAGCGTAATAGTTGTTGTTTTGGATCGTTGAAATATGGCGATGTAAGACGCTATTTTGTCATGACAACTGTACCAGTCACCAGCTATGTCATGTCATTTATTGGTTAAGAGGTGACCTAGTTACGACTGCAACGGAAGAGCTATTTTGTCCCAGCTCTTCCGTTGCAGTCGTAAGTAGAGGTGACCCACAGGTAGAATGAATGCACAAACAAAAGGGCGTTAATAAGTTAAATTGCAGTTTTCAAATAAAAGTGTGTTAATAAGTTGAATTGCAGTTTTATTTATTATGTGATCAGCTTAATATAACATACATCAATACAGCAATGAAAAGGGTCGCACCAAGTTTACCCTAAACCCTTTTACAATAAACCAAATGACCAAGCATTCAACATTTTTGAAGGTCCAAATGTGTATTTTTTTTTGTATTTTCCTTGCACTTTGTCATATAGTGTTGATCTAGGGACATTTTATTCCCTAGATGCTTGTTGATAATTCAGTGATTTAACATCACTAATCCCAGATAGCATGGGTACGTTGGCCCAACATTGGGCCAACGACGACAGTTGCGTTGGCCCAACGTTGGCATATGACGTTGGCCCAATGTAATCTTGCTCATCGGCGCAACGTTGGTCCAACGTGTTGGCCCAACGTTGGGCCAACTGTGGAAATTGATTCTCCGACGTTGGTCCAACATTGGCCCAACAAAGAGATGCCAATCATATCCTTTACCGACGTTGGCCCAACGTTGGTCCAACAAAGAGATGCCAATCATATCCTTTACCGACGTTGGCCCAACGTTGGTCCAACAAAGAGATCCCATATTATATTTACTACAGACGTTGGCCCACTGTTGGCCCAACAAAGTTACCCCGACTAAAATGTACGTTGGCCGTGAATTGGCCAAAAGAAGGTTTATCTCGTCCGTTGTCTTGCTCAGGTCAAATGCAGCTGGATAATTCCTTTTAAGTCAACAATCTAATCCATAAGGCAGCATATTGCAAACCTAAATCAGTATTAGTTCTCAATGTATGCATTACAACATTGACTTTCGCTGTTTGCAGACATACAGTACCACAGAAAATCATAAACTGGCAGCAAATATGTGCTGAAATCATAAACACTATCATAATAGATGACTTGAATTTTAAAAGTTAAGCTTAAAGTATGTTTTAATATCAAAATCATTTATCAAATGAACACAATCGTGATTTATAAATGTTAAAAATATATACACATTCATAGTGTTATGCTACTTTCAACACTTGGTATGTCACTATTCATTCAATCTGACTTCCATCATCGTCCGGTTTTTTCCTCTGATCTCCTTTTCATTATTTTTATTTCTTCTCTCTCCCCCTCCTTCTCGATCTTCCGCATTTCTGAACGAGTCTACAAATGGTGCATACTTCTACATCGGAAGCTGACGAGCACAGCCTGTTTTCCTTACTGCATCTATTGAAGAAAAACATAATATTTAAAAAATGCAGTAGGAATTTACATAATCACAATTACTGTTTTTTCCCGCAATCAATCTTTGAATAAATTGACCTAAACTACTTACAAAAATAAATACAGATTGTGCTAACTGTATGTAATAGTCACGATTATCGCAAAGGTGTGTAATACAGCGCATACTTAAATGCTAACAGAAAACAGGAAAACATATAGCAGTTGCCAATCTAACGATCATGTGACCTACGACACCGTACGATATCACGTGACAATAAGTGTTTAAATATTCCGCCATGTATTTACATGCATTTAATTAAATTTCAGAAAGAAGTCTTTTAGCGATAAATTTAAGATAATAATGAAGAAAAATTAAAATTCCAATTGTATATATAATCGACTTTAACAAAATATACACGTGCATATCTAATAGAAATCTACGAACCTGATTTCAGTAATTCAGATGGAAAAAGTAGTTCTACTTGCTTTAGAAATTCGCATATAAATTTTTAAAATGGAGGAATGAATAAATGTGTACCGAAATACTACTTACATTTTTAAGTTGCAACAGATTATACACTTCACGTCCAAAACTATCTAACGTAGGAGCTGCACAAGAGTACGTTCTATCCAACAGAATTCAAAATTATGCGAGGGTGCGCCTCGCTGCATGCTGAGCACTACTGACCGTTCCTTATCTGATGACCCGGTGATCGGCTAGTTTCAGTGGGAATATTGCATAAGGTATTTGCTGACCTATTTCTTAGTAGCCTCATCAGCAGAAGTACGCAAGATAACTGATTGATGCATATGTGTAGGCAGAACAACTGTGTCCTCCCCCCCCCCTTTTTTTTTACAAAAGTTAAACAAAAAGTTAATATAAATAAATGTTTAAAAATGAATTAATAAATATAGATAATTTGATAAGTAGATTACAAATAAATTCATTCATTCAGTCATGACCTAGCCATATTAGGAATGGATCGCTTATATTTCGTAGAATTAAAATGTATAAATGATGAAGTCAAACTTCACCACCCTTCAACCCCACCCCACTACCACAAAAGTGACCGTGAAAAAATCTTTATTTTCTAATGTCAAAATGTTAACATTGGTCCGACGTTGGCCTTGCAATTGATAGCCAACATTAACTTTATCACTGTCGGTTTCCATCGGACCAACATTGGCCCAACGTTGTATACCCTACGCCGACGTAATGCGACGATGCCAACCATATATCGACGTTGGGCCGACGTAGTCATGCTATCTGGGATGGCCCTGTCCATGGCCTCATCTGTATATGTCCTTTTAAATAAGCCGGCGTGGCCTAGTGGTATCGCACTGGACTCCTGATCGGGAGGCCGGGTTCGAGTCCCGCTCTGGTCATGTCGGTGTTCTGTCTTTCGGATGAGACAGTAAAAACCGAGGCCCCGTGTCGTGGTATGCATGGCACGTTAAAGATCCCTCACTGCTTCGGATGGGTCCGTTGCAAAGGTCAAAATTTGTATGCCCCGCATCAGGCAGATGCCGTCACCATATACGTGAAATATTCATGGTGTGACGTTAAACAAAAATCAATCAATCAATCAACCTTTTAAATATGTCTATAAAATGATATGGGCATAATCTTAATTATCTTTATAATTTATTAAATTATTTTTACTTGTAAACCCCTTATTGCACCCCAGTGAAAAGTATGCCATCCCTAACTTTGAACCCAAAATAAAGTCATTATCTAGAGAGAAACCTAAATGTAACATCGTGACGTCTCTTTGTGTAAAATGACAGTTTACATGAATGAAGTTGGCTTTTTCTTTCTTCAATCTGATTAAAAACATATCTTTATTCCGCTTCTCTATTTGTCCCGTTGCGGATAAAGATCTGGCGAAACTCCGTAAGGGGTCATGTTCTGGTGAACTCTGATGACGTTTCAGTCACCGAAACCGTTATTTCCCATAGCCTATCAATGACTCGGCTAGGCACTTGATAGTGACGAAAGATGTAACAAACACTGCTCAAAAATTACTTGAAGGTCACGCAAGCTGGGGATGTTAATTTCATTCCTAGGAATTTGTAGTCGATCCACTGATTGACTGAAAATCAGAGTTCACCAGAACATGACCCCTTACCGGGTTTCACCAGATCTTTATCCGCAATAGGACAAATAGAGAAGCGGAATAAAGATATGGTTTTAATCAAATTGTTTCTTTCTTATACCTATGTGTTAATGATTTTAAGGTAGATTTCTTTTTTTCTGTTTGTCTTTTCATCTATTGCAGATGATATGTTGCAAAAAATTTGAAAAAATAACGCTCGTTATACACAAAGTAACGTTATAGCCGGCGACTGGTACAGTGCGAGTAGTGTTTTTGTTACTGCTCTAATTGATCATGTTTACATTGAATTGACCTTTATGGCAATTGAATTTTCTTTTTGATATATTTTTATAAGTACTAGTGTCTCCTGCAGAGGAATTGATTTTAGTGGTCTTTGTGTAAGTACTAATAGTTTGCATAAAGTCACCAATCTGTGACATGCAAATCCTAAGGTTTTAATGAAACCTGTATCTATCACAAGAGGTCACTTTTAAATTACGTTTCTTTACAATACAAAGTAAATATATCTATTAATTTTAAGAGATTTGATTACATGTATGTTTGTCAAAGAAAGTTTTAGTATGGGTAGAAAAGTATCGTTAAATCAGTTCACTTCATTTAACGTGTTATTGATATGGACTGATAATTCATTTATCTCGCATTGTATATGTCTCAGACTGTAAAAGAAAACATGTTAACAGGTTAGGGACAACCTCTCATTTTCGAGATAATCACTCAAATAAGTAACAATTTCTGTTTTCAATAATCAGTTTCATATACTAAAAACTAAAATTTTGGAATTTTGATTTGAAATTCTAAGGCCACATCTTTACAAGTGATTCTGAATATAATTTACAAAACAAGTTGACATTTTTAATTTACCACTTTGTGCAGCTGTAAACTTCAAAATGGTTAGTTGAAAAGGTCATCTTCTTTTGTAACTTATATTAAAGGAAAGTATGCACACTTAAACAAGATTCAGATACAAATAAATCAATTTTGCCCTAAATCTTACAACATATAATATATTTCTATCTTATTAAATTAAATCATCCCAAACACCATATTGTTATCATTAAACCTATGCAAGCTTTGCAAAATTCTTTGTATACAAACAATGCTTGAACTCAGGTTTGTTTATCGCGAGGAAGTCTGCAGTGATGATTATTTACCAGCATTTAACAGAAATCTGCAATTTTGAATCCAGGAAGCAGATAATTTCAATAGGTCTCCAATATTTCGACAAATTGCATTTTCATTACGATTTGTTTAGAACTGCTTTTTGTCCAGTTGAAATTGTTCAAGTGGTTTAGTCCGCAGTCTTGATCGCCGATACGCTTTATCAGTCCTCCAAAATATACACAACATTGTAAAGCATATAATCCAGACGGCTCGTGGGTGGATAGCAAAGGACATTCACACAAAAACTGTCAAAAGGGCTCAAATGAAATTCCATGAAAAGAAAATTTAAAAAGCTAAATTGGGAAATTAAAACAAGTGAATGGTTGTGCCTAACCTGGTATATAATGTCTATAACAAATCCAGAATGAGGATTGTCTTGGGTGTGGAACCATCAGAGAGGGATCTGGGGGTCCTTTCTCAAAACAGTTTTGGAAAAAATGATGCAAAATTAGACCAACTGACACTAAAAAATTGCTCTCTTCTCCTCCCCCTTCTGGATCTGCCACTGACTGTACAAGTATACTGTAATATTCATAAATTGATTTTGAATATCAGTTAATTACCAAGAGGGCTATTCCAGGACACCCACTTCCCTTCTCTTTAGCCAAGTATTTTTCCTTCCATTACTGAACCATCATCTTTTAAGAGTATTAAGATTCAGATGATTGACAGTAAAAATCCTTCATATGAATAATGTGAAAAACAGTTTAAAGATGGTAAAATTAAGGATTGAGGAAAAAAAATCAGCTTGTGTTTTGTAGTACATTGTATTTAGCTCAGCACCTTGTGACCTGGTGGTCTACCATGTACATGTGTAGTCTTGACTCTTACACTGTTGTTACTGCTTGCATTCTGTAGCATTTATTTGAATTGTCCTGTTATATGTATTTATATGGATTGACATAACATGTATGTGTTATAATCTTTTACATGTAGTTATAAATGATCTATTTGTATCTTCAGGAATGATAACACCAGGATATCAGAATACAAGCTTTCAACAAACATTGACTAGTAAATCATTTGGTCTGTATAATGGATCTTCTACTGCGTGGTGGCAAGCCTACTGGTCTGATGGAACAGAAGCCACACTTTTCGAATCATTCTGGGATAACTCCCAACCAAATCTCACAGCAGGGGAGTGTGTATTTATTGCCAGAAAAGATGATGGAACATATAAATGGAGCTTGGAAAGTTGTGAGCATAAAAGAGCTTTTGTATGCCAGAGGCAAGCTTGCTCACAAGGTAATTTATAAAATAATATATGATGTGGTGACCTTGTATGTGTCATATGCATTGAATAATAAAATGAATGCGATTTCACTATCAGTTCAATTCAATTCATTTAGTTCTTTTATGTCATTTTATTTTTATTTATATTTCAAAGACACATCAGTTACTGGTATATATTTTTAAAAGTATATACAAATTCTTACAAAACTTATTCAACTGCATTTAATATCATCTCCACATGGATCCAATTAAACCTTAAGCTTTTGTTATGTAATTTTTCTTATTTATGTCGAAGTAAACTCTGAAACTTTCCTCAAATATATATCAGACTATGCATACCGTAAATACACGAATATGATACGCACCTAAAAAATGACCTTAAAAATCATGAAAAACCGTCCAACTCTGTGTATGATAAAATCAAAAAAATAATGTCAATTTTGAGTTGAAGAAGCAAGACTGTGAGACACAATCGAAATTTTTCAGCACATGTTTATGACATTGATGATGTTGCCAACTGAATTGGCTTTTACTTTTTACAATGTGATCGCGTAACCTGTTTTATCATCAAAAGCGGCATGGAACGACCAGCCTGTGATATCAATGCTTTTCTCTCATTCTCTCGTTCACTTACAATCAAACTCGCATAAATTTCTTGAGTATTGTGGCCGTATTAGAATTTAACCCTCATCCCAAATTTTTTCTTGTTAGAATGAACGTGCAGACAGTATACAAATAATAGACATATCTCACACCTCGTGGGTTTGATTGACGGCTTTGGTAACAGATTTATAATCCTATGTATAATACGCAGTCAAAAATTGATAAGATAAATTGGCTAAAAAAAGTGTGTATCATTATAATCAAGTATTTACAGTATGCAATTTGCTAAACGGCTACTTAATTGATTGCTTGTGTACCCTTAACAGCTAGTAATTAAGAAGGTATGCCAGTTAAACACATTTAGATGGATGTTCTTGCATAAATGTATCATTTTTTATTGACAGAAAAAAAGTTGTATTTTTAATGCTATACATAATGTACACCTAAAAAATTGACTTCAGAAATTTTGAAAAAAAGTGTGCACTATACATAAGTGAATACAGAATTGCTATTTCTTTGAGAAAATACCACTTTAAATTTTGAAGTCATGTTTTGCTTACATAAAAATATTTGAATTTGCCTATATTTTTTTCATATTTTTCTTGAAGGAAATTTTCACTGCTTTGATGGAAGTTGTATCAATCAAAAATGGGTGTGTGATGGAAGAGAAAATTGCCCAGATGGATCTGACGAACTTATTTGCAGTGAGTTTGTCACATGTACAAAAAGTTTATCTGTGGACTTTGATATGATTGTTCAAAGTAGTTCTCAAGTGTATACATGCACATTGTATCTTTATTTTCTTATTATGGGAGATGTGTGCATGAAAAATATCTGCTACTGCTTTTTGAGGGTTTGGTGTAAAGGTCAATATTTTTTGACAATGGATCAGGCAGATGTTGTCACCTTAGGAGTGAAATAGTCTTCTAGTTCAAGCAATCAATAAAAACATATACACTTGTGTTTGATTTGAATGATGAATTACTTTTCATTTGTTTTTTTCCAGAATTACCAATTATCAGTATCTATTCTACAATATCATATATACTTGGCATAACAAATCATGATCATGAATAAGATCTTTAATAAAGTGAGTTGTCTGCTCTTGTTTAATTAGGCACAGCAGAAGTTGTTGTGCAGTGATTGTTACTGGTAATTAAAGCAACTCTTCTTGTTCATTTGGTCAATTGACCATGGTGAGTTTTGGTCACTCAAGTTGCAGTCACCTTTTTATACATCACTGTCATACTCAATAAGTGAAAAAGTTACTCAGATAGTGTTGCCTTAATAAATGGTTTACTCCAGAGTTCAACTTTTAATTCATCTACATTTTAAGTTTGAAAATAAAAGGGAGTTTGAGTTAACATAATTTTATAATGAAGAGAGTCACTATAGGTGTGAAACCTCTGAGAGTGACAGATTAGTCTAAAGTGAATTGTTCACTTTGGACGTAATTACTTTTTTCCCATTACAGGTAATAACTGCAAGTATTACCACTTAAGTCCCAGGGGAACAATCCAGACACCTAATTATCCATTTGATTACCCAGATAGTACAGACTGTAGCTGGATCCTGCAGGGACCACTAGGGTCCAATATTAAGCTTGAGGTAATTTTATGATAGTTTTACTTTGGCCTAATATTAAATACCGTGTCTTTGCTTATATATTGTAATGTTTGCTGTCCTTTCTCTATCTCATTAAAATAGTTAAAAAACCCAATTTACTATACATGTACATGTATCCTTCTGTCTTGAGTATGAGGGTTTTACGATTCAGTTTAAAGTAGTGAACGATTTGAAATACTGTTGTTATGAGATTTAACTTCCCAAGTACTTTTGATACCTAAAACATTTATTCCATCACAGGAAAATTAAATTTCATACATAAGTTATGTAAAAGTTGGAAAAATATATACAAAAAAATGCAGACAAATAGAGTCATACTAGGGCAGCTGTTTTTTTTTTTTTTTTGTTTTCTTTTTAATCGTTAAAATTTGAACCAGAAAAAAAAGAAAGGACACAAGACCAAATATCTGATAACAGTCTAAAAGTTCAAATCAAAATTACAGAAAATTAAAACTTGTACAAGCTTGTGCAACAAAGAAAATACAAAATTTAAGTTGTATTTAAGACTGACATATGCTTGCAGACTGATTCTCCTGGACTGACATTTACCAGTATCAGTTTTATGTTGATCTAACTCTTGTTAAATCTAATGCAATTTAGACATTTTGTGAGAGAATTCCAGAAACACCTGTATCAAACAGAATGTATTTAAGTCAAGTCGGGGGGGGGGGGGGGGGGGGGGGGGGGAGGTGCTGTTCCAAGTGAGTAGAAAATTTCAGCCACAGACAAAAATGAGAAAAAAAAAAAAGGAAAAAGAAAAGAAAGGGTGAGAAAAAAAGGAAATTACTAATTGGAAGGAGGTCATTCTGTCATGAAATAAAAAATAAATTGGATATTGATATATCCAAATAGACAAGACACCAGTTTCTATTAATTGCTGTGTGAAAAACATAAAGTGCCAGATAATTCAATCCTGTATTTTAACAACAGGAATATTAGCTTCATGGTCGCTCACTACTTAATGAATTTTTACTAGCACATTATACAGGGAAGCAGGCAGGAAGGAGGGGTTTTTTATGGTCAAATGTCACTTGATCTTGTAAATTTTCTGTTTCTGTTAAAATTTCAGCCTTTTCCAGACAATATGTCTGGTAATTGTTTTCAAAATTGACGTTGACAGAAAATTTATAATTAATGCAATCTTTGTATGAAGTTTTCAGATTTCAATACTGAAGAGAAAGATGATGAAGTGTTAATATTTGTTGGAGGTAAAACTACAGGATCTTCAACATTTGTCACACGTTTGTCTGGAGATCTTAAAGGCTCGACAGCTACCTATACCAGCTTTAATAATTACCTGGTGATCAAATTTACATCAGATTTGGGTCAACAAGGGAGGGGATTCAGAGCTAATTGGTCTGCAGGTAAATATATACAGTGGACTCCATTTTATCTGATATCGTATTATCTGATATTTCGTTTTATCTGATATGATATTAAAACACCAAACCGTTTCTATGTATTTCTGTAATAATTTGTCTTTTTTATCTGATAGTGAAAAGTCCAAGTTTCGGTTTATCTGATAGCAAATTTACCGTTGATAAAATATTTCACCCCGAATTAAGCCTATTTTAAGGCTGGATATTGTTGTGAAACCACCCAGCTGTGACAACAGAGGCATATAACAACACCTACGGCAATACGATGACGACTACCGAATAATAATTGATTGTTTGTGTACACAACTATTGACATCTCATTGAAGTACCTGTACAGGTACAGGTGATCGCTGTGGCGTCATTCGTAACTAATGAAATATGTTGATGACCGATATTGAGAGTAGATGTACCGTAAATACTCGAATATAATACGCACACGAGTATAATACGCACCTAAAAATGACCTCTAAAATCACGAAGAACCGTCGAACTCGGTGTCTAATACGTAGGGAGAGGGGGGAATAAAAAAATAATGTCTATTTCGTAATGAAACAGCAAGACCGCGAGCGGCAATTGATATTGCCTAGCACATGTATATGATTTTGTTTTGATGTTTAGTGATTCGTCTTTTGTGTACCTCCTCAATTAACCTGTCATTTCATCGTTGATGTTGTCAATTGAATTTACTTTTCCGTGTTTCTATCACAATAAGATCGCGTTACGTATTTTATCATCAAAAGCGACACGGAACGACCACCCTTTATTCATCGTGTGATATTAACGCTTTTTTCTTGTTCACTTCATTTACGATCAAACTCGCATAAACTTCAAATTTCTTAACTATTGCTGCCGAGTTAAACCCTCGTCCCAAACGACCACTTTAATTTTTTTTTCACGTTAGAATGAACGTGCGTGTCCACATAAATTACGCGAACTGTACGCGGGTATCGCCCGTGTTGGTGAAGACATAATAAAGAATGAATGAATCGAGTGTTATAAGCAGACATAGTCCAATTTAAATACAATTCTTAAATTAATCTAACATTCTTATGATAGTAAGCCACACTGCCGATGATCGAGCCATTACGGTCAAGAAATTTTACCTGCTGCGTAACTATCAATTAACCAATTAAGGTTAGGTCACTATATCACCCCTACACTTTGCTAATCAGAAATCATTGCTAAATAAACACATCGCAAGTCGTCTATTGTATTCTTTTTGAATAGCACTCGGTAGAACTTACTCCTGTTATCGCCTTGGTCATTTACTACGGGAAGCAGACAGTATTCAGACAATAGACTTATCTCGTATCTTGTAGGTTTGATTGACGGCTTTAGGTACTTTAACACCATATAAGCGGTCGTATATTTCTAAATGAAAACAACCGCTATCAAATGTCCATATGAGTAGACATCTATGACATGTTACACAACATAAAACATCAGCTTTCGCAATTTCGTCTTATCTGATAGCCCGCTTTATCTGATATTTTATTCACGCAAATAGACTATCAGATTAAACGGAATCCACTGTACTGGTAGATCAGATGCATTACATTTAACGTATATGGTCAACAGTGGTTATGTATTGCCTCGTCACATTGCAATCCAGGTGCAATCCAGGTGTATTGGAGTAGGTGTATCAAACACACTAAAAGCATAAAGAGACTTCATGAGTAAGTTTACCAATGCTGGTCCATTTGTATGAAATTTACAGATCGATTACAAATCACAGAAGACATAGAGGACTGTGAAATATCTAGACTGTGCTCAGTTTGGTGCCTTGGTGGCTGAGTAAGCATAAGAACTTGTGGCTTATTCCTGTTAAATATGTGTTTGGTCCCTGGGTGTCACATGGTAGAAGGTCCGCAAGGGTACCTGTAGAAGGTCAGTGATTTTCTATAGTACTCCAGTTTTCTACATGCTTTATGGTGGCCCCCAACATTTGGGTATAATAATCCTGATGTCAGCTGTCAAAATAACAAATCAATAAATCTACATGATATTTCTACTACATACATGTATGAGAGGAGTTTATTTTGTGAGTTTAAAACTTAAAATTAAGGAGAAATTTTGTAGGTTCATTACCCAATTTGATAATGTGTTGGAGGTTGGAAACCACTTGCTGAATAAGTTTGCAATACATTTAGCCTTACCAAACCAAATAATAAACGTTGATGGTTCATTTTCTGTCAGTAAACATTTATAAAAATTCTAAACGTGTAAACTAAACATGACCCTTCACCAAACAGGTGCTTCTAAGCCAGGACGACATGTCATATTTGCTTGGGTGTTACTCTGAGGGCGATTTTGAAATCGTCACTTCGTTAACTGTTGATGAGGAAATTCTTATGTACATTTACTTGTCTGTGAAACCCAATTTCAATTAATCCTTTAAAACAGTGAAGTGTTAATCACAATAATTATCCCAAGCTAGCATCGTTGGGTATGAAGCTACTATGCCATCTCACAACTTCTCAGTTCTGTGTCGTCTGAGTGTTTTTTTTTTTTTATTTTTATTTATTTATTTATTTTTCACTGCCGGTAGCACAGTTACAAAGCTTAGGGCATCCCTCGACTCCAACACCATTGATACGTTGATTTTTCATAACAAGCGTGTAAAACAACCTGAAATTTTGGACAAGCATCAAAATGAAGTAGCAGATACTACCTGTGCTGTTCGTATCAAAAAGGAGCCGGTCTCTCCAAATATCAAAACTCTGGATCTGCCACCGCAGACTTTGCCTACTCTTCCCGATCCTGAATATTTCTGTGCAAGTGACAGTAAATGACTTTTTAACACATGTTGAAGTTCATATTTGACATGTTTTGTGTTGTTTTACATGTTATGGAAGTCTGACTTTAGCACACTGGCAGTTTAAATAATCTCAGACGACACAATCAGTGCACTGACCGATCGGTACATTACATAAGGTCAGACTTATGGTTTGTTGACTTTTCAAGCAGGAACTCTCAAGTATAAATCATTTTGGTCACCAGAATAGCTGACATTTCAAAGGATTGACTGGAACCAAACAGTTTTATTGTGTTTATGTTTTCAATGAAAGACATTCGTATTTTGTTCCATTGTGAGCTTTTCTGTCCGATCTGGCGTTGCTGAGGCTATATATAATACAATCAAACAAGCACCTAATAAATTCAGCTCTTTTTATGTTGTTTTATGCACTTTTTTACTGAAATGATTAAATGGGGTCGTTTTGTTTATTACCTTCCATGTAAACATTTACAAAATTGTGTAAACGTTTTACCCTTACTCTTGCATACTAAACCAATCATTGCTTTGTTCTATGGATGCAAATGCATCAAATATATACGTGGTAAACCACATTGTTCATGTTGAGTTAATTAAATCATATTATTCCTTTTTATATAAGCAGATTTATGTCCTGGTGAAATAATTAGAAGGTCATTCATTTCAGTAATTGCTCCTGAAACAAGTTCTGTGCTGTTCGCAACTTCAGCCTATCAGGAATTAACTTCACCATTTTATCCAAGTCATAATCTACATGGTCAGGATATTTTCTGGATTATAGATCCTACCCATCTGCGTAAAATTATAACAATTCAGGTAAGTGGTCATAAAGCTTGTTATATTCCTTTTTTTTGCTTTTTACCCTATCGTAGACAAGTTATTTTATCTGCGATTTGTCTTCTCACTTTAGCACAGCCAAAATTTATGTATACAACATGCAGGGTGAAAAATTGTGGCCGGACCGGAGAATCTACCCCAGAACCTTCGGCTATTAAAGCAGATACTCTAACCATTGAGCTATCCGGGTCAATACCGGCATCCATCACACTTCCCCCTTGCCTCAAAATCCAACACAGAAATTACCCTTGTTCTCCTTCACATGAGGGTTACTCTTACGGCACCGAATTCTGTAACAGACAGGGTGAAAAATTGTTGCCGGACCCAGGAATCGAACCCAAAACTTTCCGCTATCAAGACCGATGTTCTAACCATTGAGCTGCTTGGGCCAATTCCGCCATCCGTCACATGTACATGTATCAGAATGTCATGAATTAGCATCCAAGAGATAGCATTAACTCCACTCAAGTATGAATCACTTTAAAATAAGTACACAAACTATTGCAAGGAAAGCATTTGGTGTTGGTTAGTTATTACTCTTCATATGTACCAAGGAATCTGCAGGATACCGGTATATACATTTACCAATAGGGAGAAATCTACCACAGGTGTGGTGTGGTGACCTCTAAAGTAACATTGTATAAACGGATGTGTCAATCTATGATGCAACATATGAATATTATCACAGCTGCATTTCACTAGGATAGTGTATTTTAAAGTAGTCTAAGCACAAAATAACTTTTGGTCGGACCCTAGTTGTTACAATATGCTGTGGGGAACGCGTGGAACGCAGAAAATACCTCTTCGTGTATAAATAGTGCGTCGATATTTAGAAAAAGCGTGATTAGATTTACTTTTAGTACTTATAATTCATATTGTACGAGTCAATACAAGATAAGTTTGATCAGATGAGAAAATAGATGTGCTGTTATTCCATCGATTTAGACGAGTTATATTCATGGGCTGGAGGACGTGCAGTCTTTCCGAATACTCGACGGAAAGTCCAGAAAAAGTACAATTGACATTATTGTGTAGCTGTGCCATAATTTAAGAAGTACACTACTAGTCCGTACTAGTATCCGTTGTATTATAATTAATAAAACTTGAGAATATCGCTTCTTTTTATAGCAGTGGAATTCAAAGTACTCTACAATCTTCTTGTCACAACGATAAACAAACGTCTTGGTAGTTGTTGATGTGTAATGCTACTAAAAATAGCCAGTTATTTATAGATCTCCATGTGTAAACGTGGTTTTCCCCAAATGCACATGTACAGCGGGAGACTGTCCAGATTGCTAATTTCACACTACTGTCAAGATCAAAAGTGATAAGAGAGAATGAGATAACTATATAGAGTGTTCCCATACAACCCTGTTTTCCTCAAATAAGCTAGAGTTATCTCCCTCATTGGAGTACAACTCTCGGACTTTATCCATCAATGCTCATATAAAACTGCTTGATTTAAATTAATTTTATGAAATAATTGCACTGTATGTCTAAATGTTTTACAGAAAATTTTCAACTGATTGATTATATTTACTGATTAATTAAGACTGAAGTCATGAAATCTACCCTGATAAATAGTTATTTTCTCAGAAATTTAATGAAGTATACATGGTAGAGATGGAAAAAATCCGAGAGTTGTACTCCAACATGGTCACTAATGCTAGTAGTGTGACATCACATGGGCAAACTCTATAGTACGAGACGGAGACGTACAGGGGCGGAGCCGTTGTTTATATGAAAACGAGCACCTGTGCGTAGACCGTGTTTTTGTCAATACTGATCCTAAACATTACATGCTTGGTGTGTGATCTCTTGTTGGATCACGACTTTGTTACTTTTGATGTACTTGACCATGCAATTCCGACCTTGAGGACTTTCAAGTCCTTTCATTTAAGACTTTATTTGCATTGCATGTCATATCTTCATTGCAGGCTAGAGATATAGACTTGAATGAAGGAGATATGGTTATAATTCGTGATGGCAAACATGTTCACAGACCAGTTATTGGCACCTATACGTCCCAGGGAGGTCCTAAGTATGTAATATCTACCTGTAGTCTCCATATTACTTACCGCACTCGGGCAAAATACCACAGTCACTTCAAAAGAGGGTTCAAGTTGGCCTACAAGGAAGGTAGGGGTAAAATTTCTTAACCATGACATTGTCAGTAAGAACTGATGATGTGATATCTTGCAGTTATAGATTTTTTTCGAAGACAGTAGAGAATACTTTATTGCACTGTTTGTACTCATTGTTCTGCTTCATTGATAGCTGAAGCTCTAATTTGGAAAATTTATAGGTCCATGAATTATTCAAAAAGTGTTCTCTGAGATAAATTATTTGTAACCAGATGCCAAACACTTATTTCATGCAGTCCAGGAGTAATGGTACCTTAGTGGATGCATATATGCATAAAATCTGTCTCAAATTAATGCATTGAAAATAATTTAAAAAATCACATCTGAGGAAAGATAACTGTATAGTACTGATTATTTTATGTTGTGATTGCATTTATTCCTTATTTTGCCATAAGCTTGTTTTAGAGTGATATCTCGTATCCAAGGTAATGTTAGGTATACAAACTCTACCTACATATTATACCAAATTCTCTTCAGAAACGCTGTAATGACCTATGTACCTGAGTTGATAGTATCTATACTTGAGGATGAGAGGTACTGCTTTTGAGACCCTCTGGCTTTTTGGATGAGACTGTGAAACTGAGGTCCATCGCATTTCACAGTAGATGTTGGCATGTAACAGATCTCTTACTCTCTCACTGCTCTGGGAGAATCTTTGACATAGGGCGAAAGTTCTGTGCAATGCATCGGGCAAATGCCCACATTATACTAGTGGAATAGCTCTGCATGGAGTAAAACAAAAAACACAAGTTTTACTTTAATTTTTTATATACATTTTGAATTCATGTTGTATAATTTTTATGCTGAAGACTTCTCTGATTTCATCTAAGTTCATTTTTTTTACACCTTGATTACATTCACAGTGATTAATGTGGTTAACAGCTGATTTTAATTTCAGGTTGTGATGTGATACTAAGTGAAGAGACTGGAACAATTTTCTCCCCTGGCTATGGTATCGTAAACTATGAAAACTACCAAAACTGCTCTTGGACAATTAATCTTTCTATTCCAAAAAGGATCACTGTCATTTTTGATGCTGATTTTGATCTTGAAGATGGACAAGACTTTTTACAGGTTATATAATGTTCATTAAGTCAAACCTTGAAAATTTGAAATCCCCAGAAACCTCAATGTAATCTTGCACCTTGGAAGCCTCTCTTTTCATTTAATAAACAACATGGACACATTAAAAATTAAAACATTCCAAAACTGGAAGTAATTTGAAAGTCCCTTGCATTTTGAGTTATCAAGGTTAAACTTTGTTTTTAAGTTAGAAGAAAAAATGTATTGAGTTATTGGATGTTGTCCCCTTTATGAATTGTTATACATTATTTGTCTTTATATAATTCACTTTTCAAACACGAAGAAAAAAAGTTTCATGATATCTTGCTTTTTCTTGGTAATCCTGATTGTCTTTCCCATAAAACACTCAGTGAGTCCAAACAATGAAACTAGACAGTTTAAAACAATAGATTTGGTAAGTGACTAAAATACAAAACATGAATGGAATGAGTATTGCAAACTTATGTATTGGTTAGAAGTCACATAAATACTGAATATAAATTGATTTCTGACAAAATTAATATATAATTATCCTATGCAGTAACTGCATAATCAATAACTTGGTGTTGTATTGAATACTGTATCTTGCATTTTTGACCTCTTAAATTTATATATTTTGTCAAATTTAGGAAAATAAAGTAAAAATGATTTAAGTTTACATCAAATTATCTTATGCCTGTATAATGAAGATGATGTATCTCGGTGGATGTGGTGCTTGGCCTGTAATAGAAAGGTCGCGGGTTTGACTCTTGTGTTGGTGTCCTGTCTTATGGATGAGACAGTAAAACCTCAGGTCTCGTTTCATGGTAGGGGTGGCACATTAAAGATCTTGACTGCCTTCGGGTGGGTTCATCGCAAAGGTATAAATGTCTTTGCTATGTATCAGGTAGACGTCACAATATATGCAAAATAATTGTAGAGTGACGTAAAACAAAAATGTACTGAGTATAATAATATTTTCTCTGCAGTTGTACCAAGGAACCAATAGCTCTGGTGTAAAACTTCATACAGGATTGGGTTTCACTGGAAAAGTGGTTCCAGTTCCACTTTCATCACAGACTGGACAAATGTTTATCAACTTGAGAACAGATTCTATCCAATCTAGAAGAGGTTACCATGCAAGATATTCTATAGGTATGCTCACATAGATTGATTATTCCTCATACACTTGTGTTCTACATTACACTTGTAAACTTGAATTTCCTATTCAATACTGATATGTTGAAATGTATTATGCAAAGAAGTGTTTGATATAGATAGGACAAATAAGGAATAATTTTCAATTTTAGAAATAGCCTTAGAGCTATAAATTATCAGGCATTGTATGTGAAAACTGAAAATGTTTGATGATTTGATAGATACATAACAATACAACCATAAGAACTGATGCAAGTGTCTGTGCCTCCAGTCGTGATTAACTATGCTGCTAGCCTGATTGTCTGTCAGATTTTAACATTGACCATGACCTTTGAATGTCTAGAGACATGATTTTTAATATTCCTTTTAAAGAGACCCTTTCCATCAGAATCTGTTTTTTGTGCTCCTAGATTTCAGAAATATATTATTTTTGTATGTCTGCGAAACATTAACAAATGTCATAACTATTGAATGGTTAGAAGTAGGGGATTTGATGTTTCACACAAATATTCCTTCCGAAAAATACCTTTAAATTAGTACCAGAATTGTTGGAGGAGTTATCATGACCTTTAGCCAGTTTGTAAAAGAACTTTAACTTTGGTCATAATTTTTATTTAAAAAAAAGTGTTTGATTTTTTACTTTAGTGTTCCTTTTGATAAACCTTTTACATCCTATATAAAAATATTTAAACTAGTACCTTGACCTGACTTATGATTAAAAATCTTTTTGGATATTCCTGCCATCAGGAGATGTTCATATGTTTGTTATGAAATTTCTTGTTGTGTCTTTAATTTCATTACCGATGTTGTACTATTTTTAGGATGTCCTGATCCAATGTTTAATGCTAACACTGTTCTGAGTGAGGTTATTGCCCACTATGATTTTGGTGTGAGATTTAATGTCACTTGTCAGTCTGGATACAAATTCATGGCCGAAGAATTCATGCAGAGAGATGGATCATCTAGGGACTATGTCACTATGGAATGTCATTTCGGTGGAGTATGGAACATCAGGCGTATTCCACAATGCTCACGTAATATTCTAACTTTATAACATTATTAAAGTTTATATGTTGTTTAGAAGCGTGTAATATCATATCTCATGGATGAAAGTGTGCCAATTATTCTCTACCTGCTATGACATGTTACCATTTATTCTCTCTCTGCTATTAAATGGTATCACTGATTCTTTCTTTGCCATGACATTGTAACACTTACTCCATCTGCTGTGACCTGATAAAACTTATTCTCTATCTGATATTACATGGTACCACTTATTCTCTATCTGTGATGGCATGGTACCACTTATTCGTATTCTGCTATGGCATGATTCCACTTATTCTCTATCTGCTTTGACATGGTACCACTTACTCTATCTGCTAAGAACTCTATATACTGTGACATGGTAAAACTTATTCTCTGTCTGCTATAGCATGGTACCATTTGTTCTCTATCTGCTATGACATGGTACCACTTATTCTCTGTCTGCCATGACATGGTACACAACACAAGTTACAAGGTTTGAACCATACAGTAATATTGAGGCTGTGCATCAATGTTATAGGTGCAAAATACCTGAAAATGCTATGAAAAGTTTATCTTGTACTCATTGACCGTTTTAAATTACTTTCAGTGACTTTTCTATGGCCCAGAAAACTCTTTCTGCCTTTGGTTGTTTGCTGCTAATGTTAGTTTGTACCAAAGTAGTGATATGATGACTCCTATCAAGCTACAAGGAAACAAGCAAAACACATCTATCAAACTGCAAGGAAACAAGCAAAACACATCTATCAAACTGCAAGGAAACAAGCAAAACACATCTCCTATCAAACTGCAAGGAACTCAGTGAAACAAATCTCCTACCAAACTACAAAGAAACAAGCAAAACATATCTATCAAACTACAAGGAAACAAGAAAAATACATCTGTCTAACTACAAAGAAACAAATCTATCAAACTACAAGGTAACAAACAAATCAAATCTCCTATCAAAGTACAAACAAATCAAATCTCCTATCAAAGTACAAGGAAACAAGTGAAACAAATCTATCAAACTACAAGCAAACAAGCAAAACAAATCTATCAAATTATTAGGAAACAAGAAATACACATCTATTAAACTACAAGGAAACAAGCAAAACACTTCTATTGAAGTAAAAGGAAACAAGCAAACATATCTCCTATCAGACTACATTGAAACAAACCTCCTATCAAACTACAAGGAAACAAGCACAAGTCTCCTATTAAACTACAAGGAAACAAGCAAAATTAATCTATCAAACTACAAGAAAACAAGAAATACACATCTATTAAACTACAAGGAAACAAGGAAAACTAATCTATCAAACTGCAAGAAAACAAGCAATACACATCTATTAAACTACAAGGGAACAAGCAAAACACACCTCCTATCAAACTACAACTTCAAGGAAACAAGCTAAACAAATCTCCTATCAAACTACAGCTACAGGGAAACAAGCAAAACAAATCTATCAAACTATAAGGAAACAGATTAAAGAAATTTGTGGTTGCCTAATTTTTGTACAATTTTTATTTCTCTCTGTTGTTGACTTAATACTTATCATAATCCATATGTCAAATTTAGTCCTGAAGGTACTGAAAATTTTGACATCTCCATTAGATGTCAAATTATATACACGAAAATAAAGAATGACTTCTTAACCATCATTTATTTGTTTTTGATTCAATATTATTTGCAGCGGTTTATTGTGGACAACCCCCAACAATAGCCAATGGTTACATATCTAAATCGACTGGTGTTGTTTATACCAGCACAGTATCTTACAGATGTAGGGATGGTTTTGTTCTGCAAGGAAGTGGTATCATTTCTTGTGATAGTAACGCATCCTGGGAGTCGCCTCCACAGTGTATAAGTAAGTACATACGTAAATAGAATGCTTGTTATCTCATTGTTTTCTTTGGTGCAGCTGTATGTTTTAATGAATCATTTTTGCTTGTTGGATGAGCCTCAGACTGCAGAGGTCAATAAAACGTATGAAATATTGATAGATGATCAATAGATCAGGGGCATATTGTTTTTGACTTGTCTGTTTGTTTGTCTGTTGTCATCTTTAACCTTTGCCATAACTTTTGAACTTTGAGATGTAGAGACTTCATATTTCGCATGCATTTTCTACTTATTAAGACATTTCAAATTATACCAAGGTAATTGACCCAGTGACCTTACTGTGACCTTTGACCTAAATTTAAAACTTCCTTATTTGCCATAACTTTTGAACTGTGAGGGATAGAGACTTCATATTTGGCATGCCTACCCCAGTAGTGAAGCCCTTTCAAATTACACTAAGGTCATTGACCTTGTAATCCTGACCATGACCTTTGGTCTATATTTCAAAATTTGCCTTATTTCGACTTAGTATTGGGCAGGGATATTCATGTTTCATGAACACATCTTGTTTTAATTTGTTACTTGCTTGAGTAAGCCCTTTCCTATTGTTGTCTGGCGGATAGGCAAGATAGAAAAAATGTCAGAAAATAATAATAGCTCTTGTATTTGTATCGGAAAATACCATATTATAACATGTATTGTGCAATAATGAAGATATTGTGTTTACAATTACTTCTATTATTGTTGCTCTTAAATTAGGTAATTCACAAAGTATCTTTTTTTAAAAACTTTCAGGTACAAATTGTCCTGCACCACTTAATATTACCAACGGCAGTTACAGAATCACTGAAGGGTCAGGCTCTGATTTTTCTTCCTCAGTCATCTACTCTTGTGATAGTGGATTTCAAATAGAGGGTGCTGCAATACTGTTTTGCTCATCCAATGGTAGCTGGAGTGCTACAACCCCAACATGTTCAAGTAGGTGGCCTCATATCTGAAATACGAATAATTTTCATATGTAAATCTTGAATTATTGCATACATTAAATGTATGTCTCATGAAAATCATCTTTTTGAATTGAAGTATATCATTTTATAAAGTAACGTTGACTAATAGGGCAAAAGCTCTTCCTGTATTCTTTCACCTGGATCATGGCTGCCATTCAGATTAATTGCATATGAGAAGGTTTGCCAATGTACAGTGGCTTTCTCTTGGTATTCTAGGTTCTGCCACAATAAGCATTTACAGTCATCATATACTGGTATGTGGTATAATTCTGGTGTAGTAAAAAAAAAATTATCTAAACAGACTGATAAACAGAAAATTGTATTGTGTACTTTATATGATGAGCCAGAGAGTTTGTTCAATCTGTGGTACATGCTTTAGGGCTTCAGTGCTATGTTCCAAAACCTGACCATGGACAGTATGTAAAACAGAGCTCTACTGTAGTGTCCAACACTTTGGTTGACTATGAAGACATAGTGAGGCTTACTTGCAGCACTGGTTACGAAGCTACAGGGAACGCTGTATTAAGTTGTAATGCTCAGCAGGTCCTTCAAACTCAAGGGGGATCACAGTTAGCATTTTGTATTGGTAAGTATAGTAAGGAAAGGAAAGGTAGAGTAGCAGATAATGTACATAACATTGATCATTAGTATAGATATTCATTGATTCCCTATTTTCAGTTAAGTTTGATGTTTCAAACAAAAATAGTTTATTAGATGATAAATACCGAGGGATCAGTGTTGTTTTTGTTTTTCAAATCTGGTCTGTTATAGGGACCCTTCCCAATGGAAATTTCATTGTTGTTTTACAAAATCTGTCTAAATGTTTCACAAACATTGATCTTTTAGCATTGTGCAAATAGGGCATAATATTCTGAAATGAAAAGATGCAGTCATCTTTAAAAAAAACCAATGGGGATTTCTTTATTTAACTGAAATGCATTCATAGTGTGTATCTATTTATGCATGGATATAGGATGATTCAGGGTCCTGAGAATAATTAAGGATCTAGAGAATAATTCTCTAACCCTTCTAAGTTGTCATGATATTACAGTCTTAGTTCAGCCACTTATAACACTGGCTACTACTCCATGTAGATAATATAAATCTAAGATAACATTATTCCACAAGCAAATGAATATGAATTTCCAGTTATACTTATGGTCATCAGTATTAAACTTTATTATTATTAAAAACTGAACAAATTGGGTGGTACAAAATGTGTCACCTTAAGCTTAGAGGTGTTGGTTTACTTTGTCAAACTCTACATGATTGACTTCGTTATTATCGTAATTTTACAGACATAGATGAGTGTCAGAGGGGTCATGGATGTAATGTTACCACTGAGAAGTGTAGTAATACTGACGGTTCTTATTCCTGTGATTGTGTCAATGGGTTTTATAAAAACTCCACCACAGGCCAATGTGAAGGTAGGTTTCATATACTTGACTATCGTCTGTTCTTGTTAACTCTTTCTCAAAGGGCCCATGTAAAACAGTTATAGTTATAACACTGTTCTAGTTAGGGATAAATATTCAAATATCAAAATTAGAATTAGGGCTTTAAAAATCAGGTTGATTATCGTAGTTTGAATAAACAAAAGTCGACAAAATTCATTCATTTTAATTATTATAAATAAGCCTTTGTATAGATATTAATGAATACTTGTAATATGTCACAAGATCTGGTGAATTTGATCTTATTTATTCATCAGTGAATACAGGCTAATTTTGCCTTTTGCTTTGTTTCTGGTAATAGTTTTTTTTATGCCATGTTATGTAATGAGTTGGTAAATAGTGTTGCCTGTGGCTGTCATTCAGTCAGAATTTACTCCGTATTATGAAATGAGATACTGAACTAGAATGTGATATATATATATGATGTATTAGAAGATGCAAATCAGTTTTTAGTTAAGGTCATCCCCACTATAGTCAGGCAGTTAAAAAAGGGATGTTGACCTTACCGTATATAACTGCAAATCTACTTAGAGGTACATTTTGTTGCCCGACAATGTGGTAAATAAATCACACAAGAAGCCTGATATTCTGTAAAAGATATGATAATGAATTCACTAATATTAAGTCGTAAAAAAGGCAACCACTTCATATTCCCACACATTAAGCAAACAACAAACATTAGTAAAATGGGTTCATCTGTATGTACTGTTAGTACCTTGATTAACTTGATTTTAGTTAATTGATTTTTAGCAGAGTTATAACCATTGGACTATGACAAATTATAAGAATTTTGAGTTTCTGAACATCTTCTTAGTAATGAATATCAATATAAAGTTGCAATGTAGTGTGTGGTTGTAGTACGTGTAGAAGAAGATCAAGTTCTTTCTTGGTTCTGATCTGTCTATGTTGAGCAGAGTCATGACTCTTTGCAAATGTTTTGTTTGGTTTGTTTCTACTTGGATCCAACAGAGTTATTTGCATTATTCAGACATATTAAGTTTTCCATAAAGATATTAAGAGTTAGAATTCATTGCAGATATTGACGAGTGTAGCAACAATAATGGAGGATGTGATGGGGACTGTACAAACCTGTTAGGCTCGTACTTCTGTGATTGCACATCAATGAATGGTTATACTCTCTATGCATCCAATGGCACTGAAAATCTCTTTGTACCAAGTACTGAAACAGGACTGAGATTCCAAGACAAATACTATATAGGCCATACCTGTGTCAGTAAGTGATATCCAGCTCTTCTTTCGCTGACAACTAGAAGAAATTCTGGAATTGTTAATAAATTGTTTCTGTGACAACAAATTTAATGGAATGGTTTTTTTGCATGTGTATAAAAATATTACGATTATAATTTGCATAATAAAAAAATGATAAGTTTTCATATGCTTAATAAAAAGAAATATTCATTTTTCACAGGAGTGTCATGTCCTATTCCTCCCACAGTGCAGAATGGATTCATCTTAAATTCGCAACATTTTTATCATTATGGTGATGTCATTTCCTATAGGTGTAACCATGGTTATAGTATATCTGGTAATTCCATTCTGCGATGCTTGTCAACAGGATTATGGGATTATGCGTATCCTGTTTGTACAGGTACGAAAAATTCCTTGACCATATTCATCTACCCTAAAATTGAGATGAAATTCACATAGTACTTAGAGATACAAACTACCTAGTAAACAATTAATAAAAAAAAACTCAAATTATACAGATATTATCTTTGGGGGGAATTTACTTAAACTTTTGTTCGTGTTCCCTAGGAATTTTTCTTTTTTGATATTACATTGAATTTTTAATAATAAGGGGGGAAAGGCTCTAATGTTGTCTCTGAAAAGTATCAAACTATCTGTTGTTACCTTCTTGCAGTTGTTCAGTACATTTTTTGACAACAGAGCACTCAGAGTACTTATAATTAGAAACATTTTAACAACAATAACAAACAAAATGAATGGTCTTTAGGAACTTGTAAGCACCTCCATTTTGTCATTTGTTTACATAAAGAAATTAGATTGAAGAACAAAATTTTGAAGGCAGTATCATATCGTATGACTATCATGTCTTGTGACATTATAAAGGCATTATCATATCGTATGACTATCATGTCATGTGACATTATGAAGGCAGTATCATGTTGTATGACTGTCATGTCTTGTGACATTATGAAGGCAGTATCATATCGTATGACTATTATGTCTTGTGACATTATAAAAGCATTATCATATCGTATGACTATCATGTCATGTGACATTATGAAGGCAGTATCATGTTCTATGACTGTCATGTCTTGTGACATTATGAAGGCAGTATAATATTGTATGACTATCATGTCTTGTGACATTATGAAGGCAGTATTATATTGTATGACTATCATGTCTTGTGACATTATGAAGGCAGTATCATACCATATGACTATCATGTCTTGTGACATTATGGTACTTTGGTGGATCTTTTATCAAAACTGTTCAAAACATTTCATGATACATGTACTTAGTAATAACACAACATAAAAAATTTCAACATGATATAAAATTCATTTTACAGCTGCCACATGTCCACAAGATGACCCGAGCATGATGAATAACCTTATTAACAGTCCTACACTCTCTAGTTCTTCTCCTATACCATTTGGAAGTAGTCTTGACCTTTACTGTAATGTAGCTGGTCGAGGCACCTTTACAAAACGCCGTATATGCACCTTTGATTTTGATACCAGGCAGTATATTTTACAAGGTGATTTGTATGAATGTGGAGGTAAGTATGATGTCTCAATTTTACCCTTACAAATGTAGTTTAGGGGGGTATATAGGAATCACCCTGTCTGTCTGTTCATCTGCCTATCCAGTTAAGAAATCCTGACAGCAGATTTCTCTTACATGGATAGGGCTTTCATATTTCACACACACATTTACCATAACAAGTACTACATTTTCATATCAAGACATTTGACCTAGTGATCTTGAACTTTGGTCCTGTAATAATACTTTGATTCAGGAGTTCTTTAGGCAGATTTCTCTCACAGTATAAGAAACATGGCTTTAATATTTCACACACATACACACACATTCTCCATTACAAGTATATTGTACTACATTTTGATATCAAGACATTTGACATAGTGACCTTGAACTTTGGTCTTGTGTTAATAATTTGGTTAATAAGTTCTGTAAAAAAATTTCTTTTACAGTATAAGGGATTGGGCTTTCATATTTCACACACGCTCACATTCTGATATCGGGTCAGTTGACCTAGTGGCCTTGAGCTTGAACTTTGACCTTATTATAATACTTTGGATAAGAAAGCAGATTTCTCGTATAATGTACAAGACAAAGGTCAAATATTTTTTTATTCTTAATACCTCTTGAACAGTAAGAGTTAGGGTTCTAAGATAGGGTACAAATGTATATCATGACCTTGACCTAGACTTACTGTTTATATATTTAATGTACAAAGTTTTTGCTACTTAACTTTGCTGTCGCGAGGATTTTTGCCCCAATAGGACAGTTCTAGTTCATTTACCTTTTAAATGGTCTTTTTTTATTTTGTTAAATACCAATTTAAATGTTCTGTGTGATAAAATTCAGAGAAAAGGTTGGCCAAATTTTATTGTAATAAACTTGGGAAAAAATCAGCACATTTATTGATACAAAGTTCCAAATTAAATAGTTAAACTTTTAGTGCAAGTATTGCTTTCTCATTCTGCAAGAGTGAGTTCCCTTTTTCATATACATCTTAAAACTGATTATTTTTGGTTTTTCTAAATAGATACATTTCATTGAAGGACAATGTATCGGGATTTCTTTCAGTATACAATAATGAACACTACTACTTTTGTAATAGTCTATTTTCTTTTTATATGCAATAATGAATAAAGAATATACAATTGGGTGCGGGAAGGTCTGATGACCTGATATTGACCTGATGTATATTTTGAAGAGAATTCATTGCCTATACACAAATAATTGGGTATATTTTTGTTTTTCTTTATAGAAATAATGATAATAAAGAACATCTAATTTTTAAATTCAAAAATATTTATGCACAGGTGAAGAGAGGCATCAATAACAATTGACCTGATATTGAAATGACCTGATATTCAATCACTGGTTGTTGGGAGTATTTCCTATCAAGAAACACATTTATTATCACTATAAATTATATTTACCATACAAGTATATGATAATATGTGAATTTCGATCACATAACATACCCTAATCGCAACATGAAAGTGGACAATCAAATGAAAATCTATGACTTGATTCAAGGTCTAATGACCTGATATACATTGACCTGATATGCTTTATTGGAATGATGATGTATTATTCTATCTGAATCTATAGTTATATTCTCTCTAACTTATAAATTTGGTAGATTATCATTATGGTATATTATACTGATTTATGATCAGATATTATTACATTGACCGCTAATTTTTAAGAAAACGATACAGTCCTTGAAGGTTAGCCAGAATTTATGGTAACCGTTACAATTTTCTATACATGCCTCCCTCTCCCCCTCTCAATCCTTCTATTTTATTCCAACTTCAAAAGTATCTGCTTATTTATGTCATTTCTAAACATTAATGTATTCCAAATTATGTAAATTCAGATATAGTAATACATCATCAGATCAATAAAGCATATCAGGTCAGTGAATATCAGGTCATTAGACCTTGAATCAGGTCATAGATTTTCGTTTGATTGTCCACTTTCATGTTGCTCTTGTGGTATATTACGTTATCTACATTCATAGATTATCATATACTTGTATAATAAAAATTATTTACAGTGATAATAAATGTGTTTTTCGATAGGAAATACTCCCAACAACCTGCCATGGAATATCAGGTCATTTCAACATCAGGTCAATGGTTATTGATGCCTCTCTTCACCTGTGCATAAATATTTATGAATTTAAACATTAGATATTCTTTATTATCATTATTTCTATAAAGAAAAACAAAACTATAACCAATTATTTGTGTATAGGCAATGAATTCTCTTCAAAATATACATCAGGTCAATATCAGGTCATTAGACCTTCCGTTGCGTGCAGTACTAACTTAACATTATGCTGGTGTTGTGTTAACATAGAGTAACAGAGAAATTTTGTTTTCATTGATAGTATAATGGCAGTTTCTATGGGATGCAATAACTTGAGTAATCATAAATACAGATTTTCTTGAAACTTATGCAGAATACTCTGATAAAATAAAACAATAAGGCAAATATCCTCTTTGTCAGTACAGAGTAATGGGTCTTTGATATTTTTATTTTTGAAAAAAATTTAGAAATTATTGAAAATTCATTTCTCTCTCAATCTCTTTCAAATTTAGATTTGTGCTAGAATTTTATATCAACTTTAATATAAATATATATGCGCAACCACTGTAATTGCCTGAGATAAAACTTTCAAGACATGTATTTTATTTCTGTATAAATGACACTGATCGGTGACGTCATAACGCCCCATATTTGATCCACTTTTCAACACAGAAACCAATGCTTGCAGACTTTTGATTGTTATGCTAGTGACGTCATAATGAAATGTTCGACATTTCCAACCTTGCGTGATGTCATTAAGCTAAAGTGGTATTTTGCGCTAAAGTGCTTGACATTTGATGAAAGTATGTCATTCTGGATAAACGTTACGTTGTCATGGGACACCAGCTGTTTCTTTCAATTTATAACTTCCCTCCAGAATGATTTAATGATGCAGTTTATAAATGGGAAATGGAAGTTTTCAGTATGATATTTTGGCTTTCAAATGGGCATTATATTTGATAAATGCATCAGCCAGTGTATTTATTCTTGCATGAAAACACAAAATAAGACACTTATTTATATATATATATTACTTATTTATATTTCTTCTGTATTCTTACATTTTTGACATAGAATAAAAAAGGGGGGGGGGGGTAATTGTTCTCTTGGTGATTGTAACACGAAGTGTTACACTGTTATGGACCCGGGTCATGGGCGCTGCCATATTGGGATTCACCCCTTTGCTCATGTATTCCTACACTCAGTGAAATAGGTCTATGATTATGTGCGTTGAATTTGCAAATATTCATGAACATTTGATACTTTTGGTATGTTGATAACTACATATTCAGCAAATTATTTAGGAAGATATATGGAAAGTCTATACCAGAGCTGAACAAACACGATGATTATTTTTTAAACTAACTGGCATGTAACCTATGTTTTCATTCAGTAGTTGATTACTACGCACTGATCGCACATTTTCGGGCCTTTCCGTCGGCCATTGCCAACCACAATAACAACATGCTTTGATGACGTTATGCCGAAAAATTGATGTTTTACTTCATTAAAGTGGGACAGCAGACTGTATAAGTTCAATTTTTTCCTTTCCGTTTTGTAAACATTCTGCGTAAGTTTCACCAGAGCTGGGTATTAAATTGCCCCCCTTTCCAAATTCCGCGTTGCTAAGGGACGAATAGCGTCATGTATAAAATTCTTCCGAGAAACGATTTGATATTTAGTGCACCGACTTAAGAAGTTTCTTCGGTTTCATATTCTTAAAATTCCATGATTAAATTATTAATCACAAATTGATTCATACATGAGTGACTTGACATCGTAAACAGCTGAACAGGCAGATTTCAAATCTGATTTGCTCGGCGCGGCGAGATGAAATAACATGATGGAAAGCATGTTGCACGCATGTCATGTACGTTTTCAGATTTGTTGGTTTAACTTGATTGTAATAATTGTACACGTGAATGGTAGAACTTGCAAATTGTCCTTGATATGAGATTTAAGATGGACGTTAAGAACAGTGAACGAAGTTGGTTCAGACAGAATTTTTGATAGTTGGAGTCAGAGGCAATGTGGACAAAGTCAAAGAGTAGGTATAATGACTTAAATTTGAGGACGGTATATCGTGGTTACATGTCTGAATGCTAATGTGTGGACCAATTTGAATTATCAAAACAAAACAAGTGAATTAGAATGTCTTTTTAACATCACTTTTTGTCCCCCACTTTTGTGAAAGCAAGGGGACATTACATCTAATAATACTCATTCCTCCATCTATCAGTCTGTCACAAAAACTTCAACCTGGGCAATAATTTCTATTGAAACGGTCGGCTCATACCTTCACCGATGGTGAAGGTATGAGCCGACCATTTCAATAGAAATTACCTGGGCAATAACTTTTGATCCAGTAGGGGTACCACTTCACAAGTAGATTCCTTGTGATGAGACTTTCCATTTAAGATAATTACTTTTGACATCTTAGAATTCTTTTGAATTCACTTGGTTATCTTGACAGTTATGTATCCTCAGGAACACCCTCATCTGATTACAACCCCCTCCTAATTACAAACATGGATTCACCATGTCTTCTCTGTCTTTGTACACATCAAATCCACAGCAAGTGGTCAGAGCAAGGACAGTTTTATGATCTCCTTCACATAGTTTGTATGATCTTGTGATATAGGCCTGACATCCGCAACTGGAAAACTAAGTTTAGGACAAACTACAAATGCTGCAAATAGCAAACATCTTGGGATATACACTTGACGGCATGCTTTTGATGCTGCATGTGACATAATTTTTCGGTTTGAGTGGCATAGTTAGCCTTTTAGAGTACCTCAATTCTGTACAAGCTACAAGTACCAAACTTACACTAATTAATTATTCATCTTGCAGACTTGAAAACATGTTTCAAGCTGTACCTGACACTTTTTTATCACCCACCTTTTGTGAAAACATGGGGACATGAAATCTCATTTGTCTGTCCATTCGTCTCTCTGTCTGTCTGATAAAAAAACTTTAACCTTGGTCATAATGTAGGGCCATCATATCTGGCATGTTTGTGCCTAGTTGCAATACCTTTCCTGTATCTGTAGATATGCACAACAATGACAATGTCACAGATCGCTGCACCCTTACTGTTAGAGCGTCAAAAGCAGGGGACCACAACTCTCTGAATTTGCTTGTTCCATTTGAGTCATTTTGGTATCATGTTTTGGGCACAAGTATCTCAGTTATGGACAGTACAAGTACCAAAGTTGCACCAATGATTCATCTATGGGATGCACACTAGAGTACCTGGTTCGATTGCTTCATGTAACAGTTTTCCACTTCCGTGATTTGGTTAACCTGTTGGGGGTACCTCAGTTTGCAACAAACTAGTAAAAGTAAAAGACTTCTGACTTGGCCGTATGCCAGGTCACCTCAACTAAACAGTGTGTGAAAATTCCCAAACTCGTGCTAATGGTTCATCTTGGGACGCATACTTGAATGCAAGCTTCGTATAACTATTCCCACTTCAATTTTGTTTCATTATAAGAAAAGTGATTAGAATAACTCAATAAAAAAGAGTCATTTTGAATTTGTGCCGTTCATTGTAAGAATGAAAGTTGTCCTGAATTAAGGGGGTAGTCTGATGAACTAGTAAGAAGAATTAAAATCTACAACTGGCTATTTCATGCATATTCTATAAGAATAAACAAAGGTAGATTAAGAATAACAAAAACATATGTTATGGAGCAAATTATTGTACTAGAATCAATGCAAATTAATACTGTTTCATGCCCATTTCGATATATACGGTAGTTATTTTGGTAGATAAACTTATGAATTTATACTGATTGATTGAAAAAATAACAAGGATTATCGAAAGCTCTAACAACTTACGAAGCGTTTCATAGTGGTTATAGTAATTAAACAAACCTACTAAAATGAGGACAATTTCACAAGAAGTACACTTATTTGATAATTTCTGTAATCTGCATTACTGTGATATTACACTGTAATGTGCAATGGTCTGTCATAAGTCAAAACAACATAAAATTATAATAGGTAATGGAGCATTTTACAAAGAAATTTGATAGATATTGCACCCTCCCCCCAGTTTGCTATAACCTCGTTTGTGTGTAATATATATTGAATGAAATATTTCCTTTTCATGATCAAGAAAGGAATTGATTTGTATATATATAAGCTTTAAATGACATTTCAAATTAAAACCATATTTAGATTCGATATAATCAAAATATATAAACATATAAATGCCCTCCCCCCTTTTAGGAGGATGGAGGCTATTTGGAAAACAAGTACATGTATTTCCTTGAAAAATCTGCCTTTGTGGTACATATATACATGTAACTACTTTAATGAATATGTCAGTAACAACATCATAGTATTATTTAAAAGTTTAAAATGTCTTCTTTTTAATGATATCTAAATCATGCCTCTTCTGTGAACAAGTCCGGAGATATAATGGCTAAAAGACACCATACTTTTCATCAGACAGCATATACAGCAGGTGCAACGACATCACGTCATTAAGACGTAACGTCTCAATGACATCATCCTGTACTGCATGATGTAAATCTGCAGCCCTTTTCAAATAAGTTAGTACTCTGAGGATTAAAAATAAAAACCCTCTCTTGTTCATTGAATTTAGTTTTGATTTGTAGATAATTAAATATACTGGCCTTCGCTTTTAGTTAACTATCTTGTGCTTTTTTTGGTTTTAAAATATTTTACTTTTCCCATTTCGTATTTGCCGGCATAGAGATCTATATCAGCATTGTTGATTGCTAGAGCAACAGAAATCGGTTTGTCGTAAACAAGTTTTGGTTAATAGAATAACTCTAAAAACGGTTTTCTTCAATATCACATGATAATTTACAAACACATGCATAATAGACAAATTATTGAATATTACTTCTGTATTTTCTATCACGACTAAAAATGTTACATCATCGTGACAGTACGAGTTACCTCCTGTTAGGCAGATTACAGTACAGTCCAGGTGGAACTTTGAATGCCCACTGTCCACAGTGGGCATCCATCTGAAATTTCAGTGGGCATTAGGAGTGGACATTTACCTGAGCTATCAAGCTGTCCACTAACCTGTATGTTAATTCCAGCTGACTCTTACAAGAATGTCCACTGTGTCCAGTGGACATTTTTAATGCCCACTCTAAAAATGCCCACTGTGACCAGTGGGCAAATTAAGTTCCATCCGGACTGTACTGTACTTTTAGGCGTAAATCGCTCACCAGACTACATCCTTGATACTGTTGATAAAACGATTTCCTCTTCATCTTCATATGAGTGTTACTCAGGACCTTCAGTCCTTTGATTTTTTTTACTGCCTTGATGGAATTCAATAATGTTACATAGGGTTATTGCCCTAGGCCAAAGCATGTGTTATATTGAGTCCTGAATAATTCTTGGGAGTGGGGAAGGGGGGAGCCTCCACACTTTCAAATATTTTTTGGTCAAACTAAATGACAGGCGTATTTATGCCACGCTATGTGTAACTTGCTCTTGTTATATATGAAACTTTTAATGAGGGATGTCATCTTTACATCCATCTTATTTGTTTCATGTGTTCCAATTATGGTGAAAGGTGAAGTGTCAATTATAGATAGAACTAAGCACATGAATGTGCAACTGGACCAAGTGTCTGTGAGAATGAATCCTGTTGATGCAGCTTTCTTGCCTCGTTTGCCTAAAGACTACACTTGATGCATTGACGTCTATCAAGTGGTCTTGGCAGATAAGCTTAAGCACTCATCACAACCCCTCTTCAGGTGAAAGTAAATCTTAAGTTAGGACTGCACCCATCTGTAGTAATTTTGTCATTCTAACATCACTGACTTTTAAAAGTAATTCTATTAATATTTTGTCTTTTATATTTTATAGTTATTGACTGTGGACCACCCGAGGCTTTGCCTGGGTCAGTTACCACGTATACGCTTAATCAGACCAATTATTACGGCAGTGAGTTTACTCTGAACTGTGATAGCTTTTATACTCTCCATGGTAACAGTAGTCAAGGAGACAATATCGTTAGATGTGGTGCCAATGGTTACTGGGATTACGGCAATTTAAGATGTCTTTGTAAGTATCTCCTACACTCTATATGCGACAGTGAATAAAGTGTATTGTTAAAGTGTTTAGATTGTATTTCTCAATGATAATTATATTGGATTATCAATCAGATTATCATGAATTTGCTATTGCCAGGACCATGTGTTAAAGCATGCGTAGGGACGATTGTAGTATGCCATTATTGGCAAAACCATAAAGTGCCAACTATGTAGTGCCTCCGGCCAGGTTGAACACTATGTAAATTTAATGTATATTACGTGAGGCCTTACAGGTGTCATATCACCGATGTGACTGACATTATAGGCTGGGTAATTTCTTTGCATAGGTCATGGCTGAGGAGATTGTGATGCAGTATTGAAAACTTGCATAGGTTATAGTTTATATGGAACGTTGTGTGAGAAGATAGGAATCTATTTATTTCATGTAATAGGAGATGTAATATAATTATTTCCTGTTTGTTGATTTTCTGTTACAGCTTCGCGCTGTCCAGCACTGAGAGACCCACTAGGAGGCAAACAGATAGGCTCACGCTTCGGTTTAGGCAGTACTAGGACTTTTGAGTGTGACAGACCAGGCTATATCTTATCACATAACTATATATTGGAATGTGTAACCTCAAATGACAATTTGTCTTTGATCTGGAATGGAACTGTACCCAGCTGTTCAGGTAGGAATGTTGTGTATAAAACAAGACTTCCAACTATTGCTGAGGGATAATTAGCAAGATTTTGTGTGGAATAACCACGGTACTTGGCCATTGAGATGGGAATTTAACTATTCCTTAGGTCAAGTAAAATATATATGTTTTAAGTTACATGACCTACCCTATGTTTTGGTGGCTTTTTTATCGACCCTTTACTTTTATATTGGAATTTTGGTAAAGTTCTCGTAAAGATGACCTTTGTAAATTCCATGTTTACAATAGATCTACATGTTAAAATTCTTCGTGGTTTTGCTATATTCTTAACTATGTTTCATAAATAGTGTGTCAACTTCAAAAACTTTTTTCATCAAATGTGCAATTAATTGAATTACTACAAGTTTTATAAAATGGGATACTTACACAAAAACATTTTGCACATTTTCTAGGTCAAATATCATCTTTCAAAGTTTTGTCTACTTGTAAACTCACCCTTGGAAACCTCATGGTATTTGCTTTTGACATTAAACGTTAATGGGGTTTGTCAAGGATGTTGTTAAGTAAATGAATAGAAATATTTTTTTTGTGCAATTCTTGTCATGGGGTACTAGTTTTTTTCATTCTCCCACTAACTGCAGGTTAGTGAGTTTGTAATTTTATGGACAGCACCTCTGATTGAAAAAAAAATTCATTAAATTCTGTACATGTGATATCCCTAGGTATATATGTACTATGGACAAAGAGGCTGTTTATGATGCAAAATAACAGTGCTATAAATTAAATATAACCGTCAACTCTCAATAATTCAAACTTAAAGGGACCATGCAAAACAATTCAGGTTAAGTGGAGTTGGAATATGGGATACATTATTCATGAATTGAAATAGACACTTTTAAATCACTTGGAGCTAACAGGAAATTCTAGTATTTGGCGTTTTAGTGAACAAGAGTCAACATTACTTAAATTCTTGCTAAAATCATTTCACCAAACAATGGTTATTTTTATAGCCTGCATTAAAATGTGGGGATATTAAGTTATGCTGCTGCCATCCGTCTGTCTGTCCATCTGTCCCACCGTCCATCTGTGCATCCATTCACACAATCTTGTTCAGCGCTTGTCCTCCTTAACCATGACAGGTACATATGTTTTTGCCGTAAAGTATGAAAGGGTCTGACTTGCATTTATACACCAAGGTTTTGAACTTGGCTCCTGGGATAGGAAAAAATGGGGAGGGTAAAAAACTTGTCTGCACTTCTTCTCTGTAACTAAGACTGGTGTAGATGATTTGGTAAGGGTATATGAAACCTGGTCTGATTTGAACTTGTGCACCTGAATTTAAAACTGAGGTCTGGCTCCTGAGGAAGGGAAAACTGTGTGGAGTAAAATAAACTTGTCTGCCCTTCTCCTGAACCTAGACAGATGTAAATGATTTGGTGATGGTATATCAGTCATTTGGCATTATGACTATGTGAGAACTATCAATTGGAGGTATATATGTTAAGCTTGCAACTATGATAATTTTCATGTACCGTATTCACTCGTGTATAATACACACTTTTTTTTCATAAAATCTGACTTCAATTTTCCAGGTGCGTATAATACACAAGATCTAAAATAAGAACTTTTTTTCCAGACATAAGAATTCATATTTCCGTAGCGATATTGCTGTAAATGTCCGCTGACAACGATCAGAACATGACCGTTAGACTTTGGCAACCCTTACTTGACCACTGAAATCGATTTTAGACACTTGATAAAGAAATAATCATTACAGTTTTACCTCCTTGTGTTGAACACTTTACAATATGCGCTGAAATGAAGATGTTTTTACAAATGAGACCAGCATATTTTAAAATAACAAGTGCCGATGCAATCCAGTTATCATTGTCGATCAAGGTAAAATGGCTTCGCGGTCAAATAATCAGCCATCACCGTACACCCCGTTGGGATAATTGGTTGTACGCATTTCTTCTACCTCTACTGCTGTGTTAATCAATTTATTTTGTACAGACATTGACACTTTGAGACAACGAGTGTAAAATATATAGAAAATGATGGCTTTACTTCATTATCGGTATTTTATCAAAAGTACTAACAGGAACGTATATAACACATATATACACGTCCCTGATACTAATTACAATTTTATTAACCATTCTTTAGTTTTCTTTCTGTCAACACAGTGTTTGGATCTGAAATTGATTTTATTACGGCATTTGGGTTTATTCCATTCATTGAATATCCTAAGGTTCAGGCGCGTAACCAATTGTGTTTTCCGTAAAGTAATATATGTATTACAGAGATTTTTTCTAGATAAACTCAAGGTTCTTGATCACTTGCTTATGCAGCAATTTTACCTGCGTATTATACATGAGATGTAGACTTATTCTCCAATTATTTTCTAAAAGTTGGGGGTGCGTATTATACATGGATGCGTACTATACAAGAGTGAATACGGTATTATATTTACAGTATTATTTTTCATGAAACAAATTTATGGGTTGGAGCCACTAAGAAAATTGGATCCGTAGGAATAAAAAATATTTCACAGTATGTAATACAATCAAAATGTATTTGTTAAATTACTAATCATTATGGTTCCTTCATAAAAGACACCTGTATGACTTTGAATGATCTATGGCCTGGCATTCAACATCTTAAACCTGTTAGTTTTACTGGACTAGGGTTGCGAATGCTTCTGTTGCAAGAATGCCAATTTCTGATTTTACGATTGAGTTTCGTGTATTATTATTTTGATATTGGTAAATACACTATGCAGCTTTATACAAATTTCTCTGAAATTGTACATCAAACTGTCATCTTTATTTGGAAATTACACCTTGACACACACTTTTAGGCACAAAATATGTGCCCAAATTCTACTCTAGATCTTTAGTTATCTTTATCGTCAATGAAGAGATGTCCTTACCACAGTAGTATTTAGACTTACAGTTCTGATTATGTTCAGGTAAATTTTAAATTCTTAATTTGTGTATTCTGAACAAATTTTAGCTCACCTGAGTCAAAGGTATTTGTCCGGCATCCATTGTCGTAAACTTTTCACATTTTTGACTTTTTCTTCAGAACCAATGGAAAGATTTCGATGAAGCTTTGTAGGCATGAAGTACTTATGGTCCCCTACAAGTGTTGTCCAGATCCATCAACAAGTGGTGCCACCACAGACAGAAATAGGTCACATGGGTACCCTACTTTGACAAACTTCTTTTTCAGACCGACTGCATACAAAGATATATGCAATGTATAGGAATGATCTAGAGGGATGTGTGAAGAATGTATTTGGTTCCATTTCGAAATCAAACTTTTGACTTTTTCCCCCATTTTTATTGCACTTGGTGATTTCAATGCAGCAAAGTGCAATTTTTCTCCTTTAGGTGATAATGATGCTTAAATTTGGTTTCTTTTAATCATAATTATGGTAAGGAATGTAACTGTGTAAGAATTTTGTCAATATCTTAATTTTTGGAATTTTTATGATTTTTGTTCGGAATTGCATAGCAATTCCAGACCCTAGTCGTTACAATATGTTGTGGGGAACCCGTGGAACGCAGAAAATACCTCTTCGTGTATAAATAGTGCGTCGATATTTAGAAAAAGTGTGATTAGATTTACTTTTAGTACTTATAATTCATATTGTACGAGTCAATATAAGATAAGTTCGATCAGATAAGAAAATAGATGTGCCGTTATTCCATCGATTTAGACGAGTTATATTCATGCGCTGGAGGACATGCAGTCTTTCCGAATACTCAACGGAAAGTCCTGAAAAAGTACGATTGACATTATTGTGTAGCTGTGCCGTAATTTAAGAAGTATACTACTAGTCCGTACTAGTATCCATTGTATTATAATTAATAAAACTTGAGAATATCGCTTCTTTTCATAGCAGTGGAATTTGAAGTACTCTACAATCTTCTCGTAGTTGTTGATGTGTAATGCTACTAAAAGTAGCCAGTTATTTATAGATCTACATGTGTAGACGTGGTTTTCCCCAAATGAACATGTACAGCGGGAGACTGTCCAGGTTGCTAATTTCACACTACTGTCAAGATCAAAAGTGATAAGAGAGAATAAGATAACTATATAGTACGAGACGGAGACGTACAGGGGTGAACAAGGGTGGAGCCGTTGTTTATATGAAAACGAGCACCTGTGCACAGACTGTGTTTTTTTCAATACTGATCCTAAACATTATACGCTTGATGTGTGATCTCTTGGTGGATCACGACTTTATTACCTTTGATGTACTTGACCATGCAATTCCAACCTTGAGGACTTTCAAGTCCTTTCATTTTAAGATGGCAAAAAAGAAAAAAAAAAAGGGGGGGGGGGGGACATTTTTCTACAATTTCAACTTCTGCTGCAGAACCACTTAAAGGATTGTGGTAAAATTTGGTTGGAATGAAGTACTCATAGTCTCTTGCAAATGTTGGCGTTTTTCATCTAGATACGTCAACAGAATTTTGAGCATTAATTTGCTGTAAATTATCATAGATTTAAGGATTATGAATTTTAATTTCGCCTGTCTAAACAATTGCTTAATGTTGATGATGACTCAGTTTTCAGTACAAACACAATAAACATCGGAATATATATATATTTATCTGCATATTTTTGAAGCTGTCAGTTGAATAAGCAAATTTTGTTCAAGTGAGCAATATAGGTCCACTTGGGCCTCTTTTTTATGGAAATCATTTACATTGTAGTCACAGGAAGTTTTTATTACTTTGTGTCTTTTTCATGTACATATATATTGCCAAAAATAGTTACAACCCCTACTTCACCTCAAAAATATCAACCGAAAAAATCTACTTCTTACCCCATTTTTAAAATTTATGTTATAATAAACACAGTTTTGTTTTGGTTTAAACAGGAGAATGTTTGTGTAATAGACTGAATTTATTTGGACAGTTAAAAATACATAATCCCAGTCTTAACTTTTGTTATAGTTGAGAATTTTCTGATTTGCAGATTATAATACTCTTTTCCCTACAATACTCCTATTCAGAATGAAGCTGCTTTAAGATCTTAAAATGATGTATATATGGATGAAGAATACAAGACATTGTGATATTTTTAGATGCTGAGCATGACTCACAAAGTTTTTGTGAGCAATTCAGTGTTCATTGCCTTGCAATGTTACAGTCCTGCTAGGTCAGTTCTAGTTTAAAGTCATGTGGTATATCTAAAGTCATGTGGTGCATTACTGCCATTGTTGATGTCTACCTCAAGTCATGCGATCTAAATTCTAATTGCTTGATTTCACTATTAAAGCTTGTGTAAGATTTTATACAATCACAAATTGAACTCTAGCAAATATCTGAGTAGATGAGAACAGTGTTTTTACTGAGAATGATATTATATATGTATACTTCATACACTTTTGTTATTCAGCACTCATCTATATTTACATAACAAGGCTCTCTTTTACTTACTGTAAGTAGTATTGAGCTGGTTTAGTGTTCATTAGTCTTTCATGTGTGTGGCATCATTTTCTTATAATTGAACAGTACTGAATGATTCGTATTTTACCATCTGAACACGCCACCCAGAGTTCATCATCTTTAGTACAAATCATGTCTAAAGGAACAGAATATGTTTCACTGGAAAGAAATCGCTGAGGAATGAAAATCAGTAATACTTCCAGTAACCTGCGTAATGTGCTGCAGTGGTATACTCTCCCTAGCAAGTCTCCTTCAGAACTTAGGAGTCGAATCGTACCACTAGTGAAATTGATCACAAAGAGATTACAGAATTGATCAAAACAAACCCTTAGAGGACAAAATAGCTTGCCATATTCCTTTCCTGTGTAAATGAATCGTAAATTGAATGTTTTGCTAAGGACTATTAGTTCTCCAGAATAACGGCCAGTTGCATTGGTCACTGCAATGTCGCCATTGTTCACATTTACTCTTACATGCAGAGGTAGAGTAAAGGGATGTCTCATGTCTGCTCTGCTTAGGTCTTTGATGATATTCTTGCTCTCAAAGTCATAAATACGTAAAAGTCTGCGACTCATTGCATTTGTAGTGAGTGAGACTTGATCGACAAGTGTTACATATAATCTGCCCTCACTATCAACACAGAGTCCTTGAGGTATAAAAGGAGCTGTGTTGATATATTTGGCTATTATTCCATTAGGTCCACATGTTGAAATCGTCATGGTTTTTGGACATGTTGCTAAGACAGTTTCTCCATCTGGAGCCAGACATATCGTTGCTATAGGGGTTTGGAAATAGTAGATTTTCAAGATATTTCTATCAACAACATCATAGAGCTTTATTTCTCCCTTTTTCTGTCCTTGGTGACCTTCTATGAACCAAATTTTGTCAGAGCCACCCATGCAGAAGTTCATGATGGCATTGGAACCACATGGTAGGATTGAGACAACAGATGGCGTTGCTGTCATCATACATCCAGGAGTGTCTTCCCCCTCATACTCCTGTGGTATAAAGTAACTTTCCAGGTCATCATCATCTTGGAAATCAGTTGAGATTGACTCACTTGCTACATGTATTTCCCTGTTGCTCTCTTTCCTGTCTATTTCAGAACAATGTGAATTTGTTTCAGTTTCATTTGTGTTGGTATTGTGGCCAGAGTCTGTAGATACTTTAAGAGAGTTGTCTGTCCTTCCAACACTAGTATAAATGGCTTCTTCATCATTTACAGTTCTTTGTGATGTATCTTGGAGATTAGCAGTCTGCGCTGTACCTTCTTGTTCTGTGTTAGGACAGTAACTTACATGTAAATCTACTTCATCCAATACACAGGAGTAATACACAGATTGATTAAGTTCTGTTGAATCAGGATTGACCTGCAGTAATGCATACTTGGTTTTTAAAGGATCCATTACTTATGATAATTCTGTATGCTGTACAATGCATTTATATTTCCTCATATGATAGATTTATAGAAGTATTTACCTTTGGCTTTTCAAGTACAGTTATGAATAACAGTATTACACCATTTCCTGTTAAAAAAATTGTGACTTTTGAAACACATCTTACTATATATACTTCCTGATTGGAAATGCTTTATTAACATCCTGTGTTGATATTATCAATTGTTCTGAGCTCATTTGAACCAAGGCTCAAGTGAGCTATTGTGATAACTTTTTGTCTGGCATCAATCATGGTGTAAACTTTCATACTTTTTACTTCTTCAAAGCTCATGTCAGGATTATGATGAAAGTTGTAAATGACGAAGTACTGAAAGTCCCCTACAAATTTTTTTTTTTGTTTTTTTTTTTTTTTGGCCGGATCCTTCAAAGGATCGATCTAGGGCAGGTCAGTGTATTTTCTAGTGAGTACCCTCCTTTATTAGGGTGATCGAGAAGGGTATCTTATGAAGGGTTTATGTTTTCATTCAGAAATCAAAGTTTTTATGCTTTTTTTTATATTTCTTCATGGATGCCTTCATTTTTACACATTTTCAGGTACTTTCCTTTAAACTAGCTCGCATCGGAGATTTCTTATAATGCATTGTCTTTGTATGTTTGTTCTGTTTCCAGGGAAATAATGTTAAGTGTAATTAAGCGTAATTTACATTACTGAAATAAATTTGTAAATTTTTAAGATCAAAGCTCAAAGTTACAGAACACTTCATATTTATACATTTTCAAAGTATCATTGAACTGTCGGTTTCAGTACTTAAAAATCTGTTTGTAATTATAATTATTATCTCCTTGTGCAACTTGTTCCTTCTGTTGTGCACTGAAATTTGGATTCATGCAAACAAGGTTAATTTCATATCTTAAACAACTATCAGTCGACCAGGACCTCTGTTCAATTACTATCTCATTCGAAAGACTGGATATGCCAAGAAATCATTAGTTGGGCTTGAGTCTAGAATCTATTTACGGACACAAACCAAACACAGTTTTGAAATAAACTTATTATAAAGGAATAAACATTCTAACAATATATATTTGTATAATAAAATATAATAATAATGTAATTTGTTTACTTAGTATTTAGATCATGTTAAAGCTTTTGAGTATTATTAAATGAAAGTGAAGTCTATATCATTTATGGTCTCTTCTTTTAAATGACCAATTTGTTTGACGATGTTGTCTTCTGCTGATATACTTCCGGGAACAAAATCTAAGACTGTCACAGGCGGAAATGAGATTTCTACATCCTTGATTTGCATTCTCTGTAGCTTTCCCTTAAGATCTTTTTCATTCTGTATTACATCTGTAGCCCTATTACTATTAAAATTTTCTTGACATTTATCAACAAGAGATGATTTGTTAGACAGCTCCTCTTCAAGCTGTTTCTCAACTTTAGCCAGAATTTCCTCATCTTCTGTCAACTGATTTTCTAACTTTTTAGTCATTCTCTGCAAAATTGCATCTACTTTTTCCTTGAATTCCATTCCTTTTAGATGCAAACAATGTTTAGCTGAGATTGTTCGATCTTTTACTTCTTTTTTATACTCTCTCACTTTTTGCAGTTTCTCTTTTAATTCAGCACAGTCCTTTTCCTGCAGGTTAATCATATGTTTTTTTATAATAAGTTTTTTTTTAGTTGCAGCTTTATCTAACTCTGAAAACTTATGCCCATAATGACTGCCTGTTACACACTTCATACACACCATTTTGTCACATTTATTACAGAACATTTGAACATTTTCACCAGTATGTTCATCACATTTTGGCTTTTCATAATCTGCAATGTCCACATATTGTTGATCTTCAGAAGGTAGAAAATCTGATCCAGAAAATACACTGTCCAGTTTCACTGCCTTCTTGGATTGTGATAATTCAGGTTCCATTTAGAAAGAAAATTTTGTTGTGTTAATACATGATACACACACATATAAACATACACCCATTTGCACTACTCATAAATCCAGTGTTAATTCTCTTCCTAGGTAGCTAGGATAGTTATAAGAGTTGTCTTTCTTATACCAAGATTAAGCTTAGCATACAACTAGATATTGTATTTGAATGCTTATTCCTTATGATAAATTTAAGTCATCATGGATAAATTGTTAAGATGAAATTTGTTTCATTTTGTATGACACATCATACAGCTTTGTGAGTCTTTCTATCTGTTTTATTTCTGTTTGTCATTGATCAAAGTGAAGATAAAATTTAGAAAAAAAATACTATTTTTTACTTCTTTTATGAAAAACAATTTGTAATACAGAAAATCATAGTAAGAAAGTTAAGGAAGAATTTGATTTTCAAGGTCATTAAATTCAAAAATAATTTTTTTCAAAGTCAGTATGTTAGAGTCAGTGTACATCTGCATACACGCTATTTGAAAATGAATTCCCCTTTTTGCAGTTCAAGGAGATACATGTAATAACAAAAATATTACAGTTGTATACATTTGTAGTTTAAATATAATCTTATCATGTCATTTAAGATGTAGATATCTAGTTTACATTGTCATGCTTGTGGTATTTAGATTTAATATTTCATCTTAATTTCGTTATGTTTTAGGTTAATAATAACTTGATGATTTTCTTTCAGCATGAGCTTATACATTGTGTTTGCTGACATATAGCCATATCTTAATGACTATGCATACACATTAGTTACTGACCCAGTCATGCTTACATATGACACGTAGTCATGTTTTACGCATGACACCCAGTTTACAATGATGTAATCTTTACATTGCAGATAACCTTGTTGATTCATTGGTTACTTACCTAGTCATGCTTACATATGACATGTCATTGGTTACTGACCTAGTCATACTTACATATGACACATCATTGGTTACTGACCTCATTGGTTACTGACCTAATCATGCTTACATATGACACATCATTGGTTACTGACCTAGTTACTGACCTAGTCATGTTTACATACAACACATCATTGGTTACTGGCCTAGTCATGCTTGCATATGACACATCATTGGTTACTGACCTAGTCATACTTACATATGACACATCATTGGTAACTGACCTAGTCATACGTACATATGACACATCATTGGTTACTGACCTAGTCATTCTTACATATGACACATCATTGGTTACTGACCTAGTCATACTGACATATGACATGTCATTGGTTACTGGCCTAGTCATGCTTACATATGACACATTGGCTACTGGCCTAGTCATGCTTACATATGACACATCATTGGTTACTGACCTAGTCATATTTATGTATGACATCATTGGTTACTGACCTAGTCATGTTTATGTATGGCACATCGTTGCTTACTGACTTAGTCATGTTTATGTATGACACAAGCATTGGTTACTGAACCATGTTTTAAACATGAACATGTTCTATTTAACTATCATATGACACATACCACATGCATGTTTTATTTATCTATCATATGACACATACCACATACATGTTTTATTTATCTATCATATGACACATACCACATACATGTTTTATTTAACTATCATATGACACATACCACATACATGTTTTAATTATCTATCATATGACAAATACCACATACATGTTTTATTTAACTATCATATGACACATACCACATACATGTTTTAATTATCTATCATATGACACATACCACATGCATGTTTTATTTATCTATCATATGACACATACCACATACATGTTTTATTTATCTATCATATGACACATACCACATACATGTTTTATTTATCTATCATATGACACATACCACATACATGTTTTAATTATCTATCATATGACACATACCACATACATGTTTTATTTATCTCTCATATGACACATACCACACACATGTTTTAATCACTTATCATGACACATACATGTTTACTAAGGACGCTAAAGTTTTGCTAATTATTCATTCAGTTGCCTACACAACTCTTTTTGACTATATTTAAAATTTTGGTGTCTTATTCACAAAGAAACTAAAGTCTAATTGTAAAATTGAGACCTTACAGAATATGTGTTGTAAATATAGGAATTAGTCAAAAGTTTCTCTGTGAAGAGATTATCAGGCATACTATTCACAGAAAAACTTTCTACTAGTTCTTAAAGTTATGGCACATGCTATTATAGGTCTCAAGTTTTACACTTAGACTTAAGTTTCTTTGTGAATAAGATGCCTGGTCCTTCAAAATTTTAAATTTGAACCAAATTTCTAATTTTTTATTTCAGGGAGGGGGGGGGCATATGTTTTAAATTTACATTAATACTTTGTGATTAAGTATCAAGTCTCTAACTGCCTTTTTGTGGGTAGGGGATGTTCTTTTTCTTTATACATATTATAATTTAATGTTATTCATGTATATGTTGCATTTTATCAAGCCATTGTCAGTCCCCTATTTCTAATATCTAATTATTCCAACAAACTTGTTTAAATACATATTGTCAGAGTGTGTATAAACTATTAATCCCTTACAGATCGTACGCCACCTGTCATCAGTGGTTGTCCAAGTTCTAACCAGACGGTACTGCTTTATTCTATGGCATGGTCTGGTCATGTGACAGCATCTGATAACTCAGGTGGTCTTGCTAGCTTCACCGTCTCTCCGTCTGGATTCAAACCATCAGATCCCATCCTCCGGAATGTGTCTGTGGTTTACACAGCAATAGACCATGCTGGCAATCAGGCACAGTGCTCTGTTTTTATCAGACTGAAAGGTAAGGTCGTTGTGAATATAATGAATTCTACATTTCAAAGCTTAGTGAGTTCAGCTTGTAATCAGTCCTGTGATAGACATTCACTGGCCTCATGATGTCCACTGACGAGAATTGAAAGCCTGTTCTTCTACCAAGAACCTTTTATAAATAAGAAATGACCAGTGCTCAAATTAAACAATTACAATTTAATGCTTCCATATTAGAGTGAATACATAAAGATAATAATTAGAAATAAGAGTAACAATATTTCTGTATTTGATGTTTTCTTCAGTCACACAGCTATCAAACACTGCTATATAGATATATGGTGCTTCAAAATTGTGTTGGTTTCAGTATCAATTGCTTCATTGTTTACTTCCAACAATTGTTCTGCTATTTGGGATGAAAATCAAAAACCCAACTTCCGTACATTTTGCAATACTGAGAATTAAACCTTACCATATTTAGTTTTTGATTACAGTATTGTTAACAGATTTTGGAGAGATTTAAGTACATAGCTCAATTAAATGCAAATGTGATTTACATATTGATAAAAAGAGCTGTAATATTTAGAAGAAATTTTAATAGTTTAGAAACTGTATGACTCTCACCATAATTCTCCCAAAAACAATTCATTTTCACACAAAACAAAATAATATTTTGATACATGTTTTAATATAACAAAAGGATGAGATATTTATTCTGAATCATGTACACACTTCTGATACATTTAATCACATTATAGATGAAGAGCCACCAACTATACAGTGTCCGAAATCCTATGTTGTTTATCTGAATTCTGAGACCGAGTCATACAACATCACGATCTCCGGCAGCCAGTTCGTCACATCTGATAATAACTATATCAACAGTATCAGTGTTAGTCCCAGCCAAATTCCTGTTTCCTTGGAAACTCTAGATAATGTGTTCGTTATCACAGGAAAAGTTGTTGATGTAGAGGGAAACTCGGCTACATGCCAATATCAAATTGTTATTAAAGGTTTGTTTCATTATGATTGAACTCTTCTAAAGGATTGAAACTATTTATGAATGCCTTGTTATCATGTAGTCTTATAATTGATAATTATCAAAACTATGTTTATTGTAGAAGAAAAGGAGGATAGCATAAAAGAGTTATGATTATAAATGTGTCTCTGATTTATTTTATTAATTCTTTTGTTGCAGCTGTCACTTGTTTGCCTATTTCTCTAAATAGTCCTGTCAATGGAAACTTGACTTGCAGTCTGAAAGTAAATTCCACTGGATATGAATGTCAGGCAGTTTGTGATCCCGATTATTTTTTCTATGACCGCTACCCCAATGAAGTGTTCCTAACAGACTGTGACCATGGTGGAAACTGGACTTCACCATATATACCATCATGCATCTGTGAGTTCTGGATCTCTCAATTAAAATGGTTGTGATTCACAGAAATACATAATAATACTACTTATTTTGGAGAAAGATATTTTCTCTGCTTCTGTTAAGCAGTGCAACTTACAGGAATTGCTTTATCTAGCATCAGTTAGTGTGTTTAATTGTCTCTTCATCTATCTGTTCATCTGTTTGTCTGGTAGGAATCACAATTTTGAAAAATAGATAGCAGGTGTCTGTGTGTTCTTTCGAACACTGTACTATATGTTTTGCATATTTTTATATATAAATAATAACTAAGTTTAAATATGTTTAAATACCTTGCCGGTAAATTAAAAATCTAATAGTATTCTCTTGTTATTTTTAGCCTCATTACCAACAATTTACAAACAAGTACAGCGCCTTTTGTACAGGAGTGATAATGCGAATACTCTTTCAAACAGCTGCATTACCACATACCAGAATGTGGTAGCTGGTCTTCATACCACTGTGTCTAATTCTTTAACAAGCTTGTGTAGGTCTAAGGGGGAGTCTGTCCAGAAAACAGTTACAGTGTCATCTAGTTTAGCTGAAGTTGATGTGAATAGTACATGGGTAAAAGCATCTTATTATTTATGATGTATGATCAACACATTTTTTTTCAAAACCTTTTATTTGTGAAGTGTTGGCTGAAACATTCTCTGCATTGTTATTTTAAGTTCAATTTTTTGTTAAATTTAGATCATTTACTTAATAGACAGTTATTGCATGGTATATACTTTGTTATTAATATTTCATTTCAGTTTAATGTTGATTACACCTTGACATTTGCACCAAATGATCTGCAGGAGAGTGACCTATGCGTAATTGCTGTAAGGTCAGCATTTCACCAGTTGACCTTTGATATTTCTGCTCTTAAGAATCTGACTGGAATATCTGGGTGTCCTGATGTGTCTGCAGATTTCAACATGACATATTTGGACAGACAGGAATGTCCTTCAGATGTGTCCTTGAAAACAAGAATTATCAGTAGAAGAACTGTTTGCTGTAAGTTAAATCATAGCCTGTTGTTGTATTCCATATGTAAGAGTGATATCTTTTTTGAGTTTGATGTACTCTGAAGTAAAGTGGCAAAACCTACATGAACTACTTAATATTACTTTATTATATAGATATACAGGTATATAATACCTGTTTAAGATCATACAGCACAAAATGGTCCACAAAATTGATTTTTATTTTCTGATGATGTGTTTTGTAGTGGAGTGTTCGCCTGGAAGTTTCTTTAATAATGTTAGCAAGACATGTGAATTTTGCCCACTTGGTACATACAACTATTTACAAGGAGCTACAGTATGTACACTCTGCCCCCCAGGTACCTCGACTTACACTACCGGTAACACAGAGGGTGGCCAATGCTTCAGTAAGTCTCCTTTATACTACATACCAGCAAAGTATCTGAAATATGTTTAAAGTAAGAGAAGAGATAAGATGTCTGACTTTACTACCTGACAGAATTTCCTAAATACAAAGTAAATAGGAAAAAACACATTGAATACCAAATATTTGATAAGAGAACAGTCATGGATTATGACAGTCTATTGGTATATAATTAGTGTGGATAATTTGATTATGTGATTTATCTTCTAGATGTACAAGCAATGTATTCAAATGGACTCTGGGTAGAAAATAAATAAATAAAAAAGGTTATCAGTTGTAAGAAAAAAGTTCAGTATGATAACAATTACTGAGAGATCCTATATAACATGAGAAGAAAATGCATGTATTAAAATTATTGAAATTCATAAACCTTAAACAAACTGCTTCCAATTTCTGAATAGTAACTTATCTGAAAGATTCAAACTGAATTATAGCTAAACTAGTGAAAGATCATTAAACCCATATAAAGTATTCTAGACATATCTATTGCCTGAATGAAGGTATGTACTAGATTTTGGTGTGAAATTAAATATGAAATGAATTCAGTGTAAAACTCTCCAATTGTTTGATATATTTGTGGACATGTTTTGCAGCCATGTGTATGCGTGGTCAGTTCAATTCCCCCGGAGGAATGCCCCCATGTGAAGAATGCTCTGGAAACTCCTACAGAACTTCTCCATCACAATGTACGAGCTGTCCAGCAAACAAACGCTACACCGATGTAAACACATGTAGGACAGGTAAAGCCACATACTTATAGATGTAAATCCTTGTCTTTGGTCCTCGCACATCTGCAATCTTTCATTGTAAAATAAAGCATCAATATGTTCAAGAACAATGGACTTCATTCCTAGATCTCTAAGTATATTCTATGTAATTTTAGATGATTTTGGATGATGAAACTTAGTTAATGTTCCTGACTTACAATGTGTCAGTGAAGTATCTGATATGCAGCTATTAGCAAAATCACTGACATTTTATTCTTTTTAAGGTTCTTGTACATATACCAAGGTAGATAACTCTCAGAATCTTGGAGTTGGCACAGCATATTCTGGTTCTGTGGAGGAGTGTAGACAGTATTGTGAGAACATTGTAAATACTACTTTTCTGGAATGTGTTGGCTTTTCATATAAGAAAACCATGGGAATATGCTACTGTCACTATGAAGAAGGGGCCAGTATCGTGTCGAACCAAGAGTTTGACTACTACAGCAGATCTTGTCCTGATCTGCCATTGGAAGGTTAGAAGAATATTGATGAATAGTCAAAAATATGTTTTAAACAAATAAATTTATACCAAGTTTAGCTGATTATAATAATGGTGCTCATCATTTCTATTGTCAAATATCCAAGATTGAAAACTTTTCAAAGGGGACTTTGAAAAGAGATATAATAAAGATAGGTGAAAATGAAAATACACATTAGTATGTGATGGTGGTAGATTAGTTTATGCATTTTCTGGGTGTCAATCATAGTTTTATTTCAACGATCTTTGCAGTCAACATGTATGTTCCTGAGAATGCTACTCTCTGCTTGCTGAAAATGCATGTGAAATTCTTACTGAGCATACAAAATGTATTTCATTCCTGCCAGGCATAAGATTTCTTCATAACTTGCTTTCAAATAACTCTCAGAATTAATTAAATGAAAAATAAAACCTTAACTCTCCATTCAATATAAACACAAAACTTGCAGTAAAGTACCCTTTAGATTATAAAGGTTTGCTAATTTTGTAACAAGATAAGCTGTTTTATAGATCTTGAAAGCCTTTTTTCTCCTTTCCCTATATTTATATCCAAAGCTTATTTTATTTGAGTTTTTGAATGAATGAATTCTTCAGAGTGCCACTGTTATCAGGAATGCGCTGCAGGGTATGTTTCATATGATGGTTTCCAGCCATGTCGTCAGTGCCCTCGACATTACTACAGCTCTTCACCCAGGTCAAAGACATGTACAGAATGTCCTCAAGGAACCATTACCTTAGCCGAAGGGAGTAATGCTCTTTCAAATTGTCTTCAAGCAGGTAGGCTTTAATTTAGTCTATATTCACTAGTTAATTGTTCTGATTTTGTGAAGTATTCCATTTCATTTCAGTGGGGGACATATGTAGATTACAGCTAAGCTTTTCATCTCTTACTGTCTTTATCAACATGCTTTCTCTTTCCCAAAATTATAATAAACAATTCTGATGTTCTTTCATCTTTTATATTGTTTGCATGATTGTTTTCCTATGTTTGCTTTTTTTGTTGTCATACACACATTTTCTAGGTGTGTAACCTATCTACCGCTCTTTAATTGTCCTCACTGGAAATGCTACCAATCGTTGTTTTGGCCATTTCACCTAAGTCATCATTCCTGGTTGCTGTTATAATATAATTTTGGTTAATACTCTAGTATAAAAACTTATATGAGTTAGTGTGTGTTAAGCTTTGGTTTCTATGAAGTGCAAACTGTACCATTGTTTACTTAAATGTTATATCACATGTTTTCATTTAAGTTATTTGATTTTCATTATGTTTTGTATTGTGGATAGCTAAGACTCAAAGATTTATTCACAGGAAAAGGTCAGCCCTTGCACTTTAAAAATATGTCATGACTCTCTTTTCATGAATAATTTACAGTCATAGATGACAATTATATATGTGCAGTTTTATATTGTGGAATGAAATGTCCATAGTCATACATTAACAAATGGCTACTTGTATTGTTTCAGAAACTTTGCTTTGCCAAGCTGGAAGATGTCAGAATAATGGTACATGTAGTATCACTGGACATGATTATGTCTGTAACTGTGCTCCAGGTGAGAACTTTGTTACCTGTAAGTCTGTGCTACTGATGAGTTTTATCAGTTGGACCTGAAAATGATGATTTTTGGGAGGTTTTCAAGTTTCATTAGTTCGAGTTTGAGTAGGTGTATAATAGTGAAATGGATAGGAATGTTGTCAGGACTGAAAGATTACTTCAAATTTCCAGGGGTATTCAAGTTATCAACGTCCAAGTTATTAAAGTTTGTATGTAATTTTGTAAGTGGTATTTAATTTTCTTACCATTGCATTATAAAATATATTCTAATGTGGATTCTTACCCAGTTTGTATTTGCATGCAGTAGGTAAGATTGGGCCCTATAAGATACACGTCTGTGTATCTTCTTACCATTAATGCATATTGAATTTCTGGAAAACAATGTTTAAGAATTACCCTGTCAATCTGGTTAAAAAGTTTGAAAAACAACTAGGTCATATAAATATAACTGTGGTTCACTCAAATCTGCTTCATATTTTACATATATATTTTCATAAGATGGGACGTATTATGTTATGGCGTCCGTCCGTCCGTCCGTCCGGGGTCATGTTTTCCAGACTTTTTTCTGCAGTCTTTCAAGATATTGGATTGAAATTTGGCATATAACATTATATCAACAAGGGTCAGTACCAGTTCGCATTTGGATATGATTGCTTTGGTTCTGCCAGAGTTATGGTCCTTGAACTTAGAAAATTTTAAGGATTTTACACTTTTCCGGAATTTTTCTGCAGTGTTTAAATGTATTGGATTAATACGTGGTATATAACTTTATATTAACAAGGGTCAGTACCACTTCGCATTTAGGTATGATTGCTTTGTTTCTGCCAGAGTTACGGTCCTTGACTTTAGAAATTTTCAAGGATTTTACACTTTTTCGGACTTTTTTTGCAGTCTTTTAAAGGTGTTGGATTAAAACTTTGTATATTACTTTATTTCATTGAGAGTCAGTGCCAGTTCGCATTTGGGTATGATCGCTTTGGTTTTGCCAAGGTTATGGCCCTTGAACTTTGAAGTTTTTAAAGATTTTACACTTTTCCAGAATTTTTCTGCAGTCTTTAAAGGTATTGGATTAAAACTTGGTATATTACTTTATATCAGTGAGGGTCAGTACCAATTTCACATGTGGCTATGATTGCTTTTGGATTTGCTAGAGTTATGCCCCTTCAACTTAGAAATTTTTACGGATTTTACAGTTTTCCAGATTTCTTTATGCCGTGTTTCAAGGTATTGGATTGTAACCTGGCCATTCATTCAAATTGATCCCCTTCAAGCTAAGCGACGGGTGACCTAATTAGCAGTTTACACACATCTGGAACCAATGAAGATATTAAATTGATATTTGATATACTGATACATTTAAGGATATTTAGGTCAGGTTCAGATTTGGTCATGGTTCAATAATTTTTGTGAGAGTTATCCCCCTTGGACAGAAAATTTCTTAAAATTGGCAGTATCTGCTCATTATCTCAGGAACGGATAGAGATATTGAATTAATGTTTTGCATACAGATACAAGTATATCTAGGTCAAGTTAATAAGATATAGTTAGGATACCTGTCTTTGGCATATTTATTTTGATTAAGTTTTGTGTCATTTAATACTGATGTCTAAATTAAATGAAGCCGGCGTGACCTAGTAGTATCGCGCAGGACTGCTGATCTGGTCATGCTGGTGTTTTGTCTTTCGGATAAGACAGTAAAAACCGAGGCCCCTTGTCGTGGTATGCATGGCACGTTAAATATCCCTTACTGCTTCGGGTGGGTCCGTTGCAAAGGTCAAAATTTGTATGCCCCGCATCAGGCAGATGTCGTCATCATATACGTGAAATATTCATGGGGTGACGTTAAACAAAATCAATCAATCTAAATTACATGAAGACAAATGACATATCTGTTAATCATTAGACACAGACTTTTGAATGGAAAATTTTTTTTTGTAGGTGATTATGAGGAGTAGATGACCTTTAATGTGGTCATGTGAGTTATGCCTACGTTACAAAAATAACCAGGGGGGTGGGGGTGGCATATGCTACATTGGCGTTGCTCTTGTTTTAGTTTACTTTGGAGAATTTCATATTGATTGTGTATTTATCTTCTTTCGGGTTACACTGGCCGTGATTGTGAATCCCCTATTGACTTTTGTTTTAGTTTACTTTGGAGAATTTCATTTTGATTGTGTATTTATCTTCTTTCAGGCTACACTGGCCGTGATTGTGAATCTACCATTGACTTTTGTGAATCACAGCCATGTTATTATGGAGCTACCTGTGTTAATCTACCCACTGAATTCCTTTGTCGTTGTCCTGCAGGTAAATACTTCCAACATATCCAAGAGCACTCTCATTGTTGAGAATCTATGGGTCAAGGAATGCTAAGTCACTTATTAAAAGCTCTTTGCTCATTGTGAGATGTAAAACCCTCGATTGTATTTTCTATAGAATTCTCAATTGACAAAGATTCTTGAATGCGTCTCTATGACCTCATTAGAGTCAAGGACTTGAGATCATATTCAGTTTTACACATCACTTTATATTGTGAACCTTTGCTGCTTTGAGTTACAAAAGAATATTCCAAAGGTGGATGTTACAATATGCTTAACGTCATTTTCAAATGAAAATATTCTTATTTTTGAATATAATATTCTTTGGTTATATTGTTATTAGAAGATTATAAAGCACTGTTGCAATGATGGGAGCTGTCCTGGAAATTGAAATTCTCAGAATAAAAGCTGCATTGTAAATGAGTCGTAAAGCAGTTCCCTCTTTCCTAGGTATAAGTGGTAAACGTTGTGAAGTGGAGCCAGATAATTGTACCCCGTCACTGTGTCGTAATGGAGGGGTGTGTCAGGATCTGGTCCTTAACTACAGCTGTACGTGTCTACCTGGTTACCAAGGCAAGAAGTTAGTATTAATAATGTTTTATCATAAGATAAATAAGTGTAGTGGTAATGCTGTATGTACTTAGCTTGTAGCAGAGACCAAGGTTTCTTAGCTTACAGTACTTGTCAGGATGTCTTAGTTGGAATACTATAGTTCCAAAATTGGTAAATTCCTAAGTCAGTGTTGTAGTTAGATTAAAGTTCTATTAAAATGACATAGAAACACCAGGAAGTCAAATCATTGTCCGATCATTTAATACAAATGTATTAATTGTGTCTACTATGTATTTATTTTTACATTCCTGAAGCCTGTTTGCAATGGAAAATTTTGGTAACTTCTTATTACCCTGAAACGATGGAAGAGTATTTTTGGTGTAATTGTAAGTCACTGGGATTCAGGAAATTTAGGTACTATTGTCAGATTGAGCCACTGTGTGTCTTAAATTGTGTACCTCCTGTTCCATTATCTCAGTGCAACCAGAAAATTAGTTGAAAGTGACATGAAACCTGAAAAACCAATCAATTTTTTTCAAGAAATTCATTTTACTCTTTGTGCATATTTCTAGCTGTGAATTAAGTTCATCAATCTGTAGCCAACAACCTTGTCAGAACGGTGCCACTTGTATATCTATTGACAATGTGCGGAGAATTTGTCAGTGTCCACCAGGTTTCGAAGGAAGAGATTGCCAGACAAATATAAGTAGGTTAATTTGGAAGTTGAATCAGCACAAACTTACTCATTGTATAACTTATGTAATTTGTTTCTTAAAACTGTTTCATTTGTGATAAATTCATACTTATAAGTACAATTGTCAAATTGATTGTGTAAGTGATTTATCAGTTTCCTTTCTTTTATTAGCTGCAATGCTAAGTTGATAACATGCATGACTAGGAACCAAGATTTTGGCTTAAGCCTCCCTGATCACTTGTCAGGACCAAGACCTTGGGTTTGAACCTCTCTGATCACTCATCATGACCCAGATACTGGGTGTGAGCCTCCTTGGATTTGACCCTCCTTGGTACCTCATCAGGACCAAACTTTAGATTTGGACCTCCCTTTTCATCAGGACCAAGACCTTGTGTTTGAGCCTCCCTGATCACTCATCAGGACCAAGACCTTGGGTATGACCCTCCCTGGTCACTCATCAGGACCAAGACCTTGGGTATGACCCTCCCTGGTCACTCATCAGGACCAAGACCTTGGGTATGACCCTCCTTGGTCACTCTTCAAAACCCATCCTTGGGTTGACACTTAATGGTCACTGATAAGGACCAGGACTTTGGGATTGAGCCTCACTGGTCACTCATCAGTGTCTTGTTTGTATCAGAATAAGGTCCTTTGTCACAATAAATGTAGGCATGTCAAATATTCTTCATTTTTTGGGTCTTTTGAATAGGATAAAATTTTTGTGCACCATACAGATGCAACTTCAATAACCCTGACATCCTGTAAAATAAATTGTTTTTATTTCTTACAATAGATGAATGTGCCTCCTCACCTTGCCTCAATGGAGGAACTTGTATCGATTCAGTCAACAACTTCATATGCCAGTGTCACTCGCAGTATACAGGATATACATGTAACTCTCTAGTACACTCATGTGCAGCCTTGAATTGTAGTAGTGGCAATGGATGTTATGAGGATTACATTACAGGACGGGCATTTTGTGTCTGTCAACCTGGTTATACGTTAGGTAATAGTTTTTACTGTACTTTACACATTGGATTTGAAAGAGTTGAATGTTATATTGTAATTCAAACATTGAAGTTTTTCAGGGTTTTGTTCTGCTTTTATCTCATGACCTTGGGTATGACTTTCTTGCTCAAAATATCTGCAATATTAATCTTGTTATAACATTCTTGATTATCAAATATAATGACCCATCAATATACATGCTCTACTGTGTACTGTCAAATGATATCAAGTTAATTATCATTGAAATAAAACAACTTGAAATTTGTATATGAGTACACAAAACATTAAGATGTTTTGCATTTCATTCTCAGGAATGAATTTGATATTTGAATTTAATATTTATGAATAATATTTAAGTGTAAGTTCCCTGATCTAGTGGCCCTATGATCTCTTTGCTCAGCAATCAGGCCGTTATATCCTGCATAATTTCTTGTATGTTTTGAAACTATATTAGCATATGCTGATTTGAAAGCTATGTACCAGAGTGTTGTATCTAAGGATATAACTTTTCTGATTAAACCATTGTAGCCACCAGTTGTATGTACAGAGACCTACCCAATCATGAGCCATCTGGTTCATACAATAATAACTACCTCAATATGGAGCTTGCCAACTGTATCACTTTGTGTAATGGTTACATGTCGGGGCAGGAGCGTTGTGAAGCATTCACCTACAGGGCAGATCGATCATGTCGGATATATACCTCATCAACAATGGGCAGTCTTGTCCCGTCACCTGGCGTCACCTTCTATCAAAGATCCTGCTTTCCTGTATATGGTAATTGCTTATTTATGGACTTAATATTCATACTATAGTGCAAGCTACTTAATTGGATAAGTTGTTTGTCAGGGCTTTATTATTGAAATAAACGAATATTTAATAACACGACGTGATGAACGAATGCAGTTTCAAAGACCAGATGATCGACAGATTGTGCAAGAATTGCATACGTGTACAACTTTCGCTGTATCCGTAATGGAATCCAAGTACATGTATCTATATATAGATATACAAGAGTTACCTCCCTTACATTACTGGTGATTTTCATCAGCTTCCTCGTCGTCATTGGCGTCACATGGTTCGGTCTTGTCTTCAAGGAAACTGGCACACATTTTCTTGCCAGTCTGGGCAGCTTAGCTCTCCAGGTTGCCATCGTTTGTGATGAAGGCATCAAAAGTCTAGCTATCAACATCCACTGGTGGTCGGACATCGTCAAGTTCGGTTGCTTTGATGTCAGACGAAGCAAAAGCAGCTTTGCGGAAGCAGTTTGCGATGATTGTGGGCTTGACGATGTGCCAGGCCTTACTGAGAGGTGGACGGCATCTAGTAGGGTCAGTCTTCACGTTATGCCATTGGCTGACAGCTTTATTTTGTGGATGTTGCCGATGATCTTGCATACGACCGGACTTCAGTAGTTGGTAATTAATTAATCCTTTCATCCCTACTGCCATGGCCTACTAGACAATTAACATGTGATTTGGTCAACAACTTTCAGCCTGGACAGGTGTGAAACCATTATCACTAATCGATAAGTTGCTTGCACCGTAGTAAACAACATGACATCGGGCGTTATACAGTTAAGTTTTATTTTAACAAAGGTATGCTTGGTAGGATAATTGCACTATTCAAATAAATGAAGTCGCTTCTTTATTCTAGTGTAATAAGTGGCGGATTTTAAATAGATTTAATAGAAAATGGTTTTGGATATCAGCATCTTATTCAATAAAACGAAATATTCTATAATGCGATATTCAATTCAGTGGCGGGCACTGTAGTATAATGGAATTAATCATCTGTCAAAAAATAGCATCAATTATGAAAATTGTTAGAATTGATAGTTGCTACTTTTTATGGGAGGATTTAATGGGTTACATAAAGATGTTTGTAAGCAGTAACTCCTTACTTTGTTATAAATGTACTTTTATATATGTAATTCCCATAGATTACATCTGTATGCCTATATGAATAACACTTTTTTTTTCTTTGAAAAATTGATACATTCATTACTTGCAGATGCCTTAAATTAATTCTGTAAGTGCATGCATAATATGATTTTTGGAAGTAATATGGAAAGGAAGCAAATGTGTTATTGGAAATGCTTGAATAGTCAAGACATGGCTCCATCTGAGAGGAACAAAATTCTGTAAACAATGTACAAATTCATGATATGATAGTTATTTGACTGAGTTTTTCATTATTTTGGTGAGGAATAAGCTCACCCTCATAATTTACATCCTTTACAAGCATCTAGAGAATGTTCTTAGCTTTTTTATAATCATGGGGGTATCATGAATATAATATGTGTAGAAACAAAATTGTATTCAACTCCAAGGACATAAAAAAACCTTTATTTGGATTCAATATTAATCATTTTCAGATGATTTCTTCACAATGAGATTTAATATGGATGATCCTGTATCAAATAAAATAGAAAATGAAACCCGACAACTCATCATGATGGTAAGAATTATTTATAAAGTAGAGAAGACCGCAGCCATCAATTCCTTTGTTATTCAAATTGACAGCTTATCAACATGGTAAGAAGTGTGTATAAGTTATGAATTATGCCATATATATAAACTCCTTTGTCAGTGTAGGAAAGATTGATTATTATGATTTGATTCTTGTTTTTACTTCACAGCTAGATTATTACACTTATATGGTGAAGGCATCTGCCTGATGCATTTCACAGAAATAGACCTTTGTAAGTGGACCCATTCAAAGCAGTTGGAGATCTTTTATATGCTGTTTTGTTTTACTGTCACATCTAATAGGTATGACATTGATGGGACTCAAACCTCTGGCCTTTCAGACATAAAGAAAGCACCTTACAGAATAAGCTTCACCAGCTCAATTGGACAATTTATGGTCGACAAAATTTAGTAAAGTTACACAGAAGAACACGTTTATAGTTATCGATTTTCACTGCAGTCAGTCAATTTCAGGACAGTAGACTAGCAGATTATGCATTTATTGTAAGACTTTATAAATTATATCCTCAGTAAGTATCCCAGCTTTCGATGATAACACTTCCTTTTTGTCACTCCCTGTATAAATGCAGCTTCATGTGAAAATGTTACAGTTTATTCTTTTGTTATACAGAACAACTTAGATGTATGTGGATCTACAGAGCCTTTGTTGAGTCATTGTACAACAGCTGATTCCAATACAGATTATACCAGCACTGGTGATGTATTACGTACTAACTGTACTACAGACGGGCTGGTCTGTTATTCCCTCGACCAAACACTTGGCAGAGATTGCCAGGATTACAGAGTTGCTTTCAAATGTGCCATTAGTAGGGGTAAGATGGTTACACATGACATGCATCTTTATGACAGCCATTTGAAATGTTGTGATGTTTTTTAATTCTGTGGTTTTAAAAACAAAATCAGGTTAATAGATAAATTAAATTAATTTCCTTTCGTGTTTACTTCTAATGGAAGAAGCATTTTTCGCAAGACATTGTGATGCAGAGTGACAGATATTAGTGGTCAAAGAATGGTGATTAACAAGAGTCGTGATTGGCTGATGTGATGTAGGGAGAGAGGGACTACTTTTTCACTGTATCATGACCTGTGATTGGATGAAATTATTTTATATGTCTTTAAATAAGGATTGATTCTGCTGTAAAATCATGAATTTTTATCTCATTTCGCTTATATAAAGGTTCTATGATCTAAAAAGGGGTTATTGTTTACAATTGAATTTTGGCAAATTTTTTGATGTGACCCCCTTCCAGCATGATTTTCTCGAAATTAAGGTGGGTAACCTATAGTAAACTGTTAAAATCCTGAACGAGGTGTTTCTGACAAACATTTTGATATATGGATTATATATAGCAAAAATGTAGGATAGTGAAAATCTTGCTGGAAGTTTGGTAATTTAACACTGGACCCTATGGGAAATGGAATTATTGTGCTTTGACCTAGAATTAATTATTAATTATTTGCTTGCCCAGATAAATTACTTTCACCAAACAATTCTGTTCCCTCGGCTTGTGTCAGTGTTTATTAAACAATAATTTATATGTATGCAGGATTCTCTTCTTGCACTCTAACATGCATGAATGACTTTCAGTGGCAATTAATCTCGTTTAAGTTAAGATTGCAACTACGATAAATTTTATTTGATATATAATTTGTGGAATATGAATTGTTGAAGCTGGCAACCACAAAAACTGCAAAAATTTGATCCCCACAAATAAAAAGTATTGCACAGCATACCACCTATTCATAGCTTGTCAAATGATCACTGATTAGGTCCAGTTTGGTCACTTCACTCATTCCTCAAACGAGACATTTTATATCTACACTGCCTTGGTCTAACCATTTGTAAAAAACACCAGTTTTAGCCACAATGGTAAGTGGTTATGCACTGGTTTACCATTGAGTTGTAATCTTACACCTATCTGTTTCTCACAGAAACAGGGAATAAGTTCTGGCCATGTAAGCCCTATGATTTGGAGATGTATTCAGTAAACACATATCTTTTTTAGTAAGCAGACTGTCTTACAAGTTATATAGCTGCATTTATATTCAGACATAAAGAACACGTTTCATTAGGTTTTGAATCAGTAATTATAAAGTAGTGTTGTATTTTGCCAAACTATATATTTTACAATTTCTCCATATATATTTAATTTGTTTAGGACTACATTTATAATTCTTTTTAATGGCAGTGTATTCGGGCCAAACCTGTCAGCTGATAGACTACTGCACAATGTACTCTCCTTGTGAGAGGGGAGGAACATGCCATAATGTAGAGGGAGGGTATCGCTGTACCTGTCCGCCTGGTTATGGAGGATCCACATGCCAACATGATGTAGATAACTGCCTCTCACATCCTTGTAAAAATGGTGGCACATGCACAGACAGGTGGAATGCATTCTCCTGTCAGTGTTTACCAGGATTTGATGGTATTTTTTTCTTTACTTGCAAAATATGGTAATTTTGTTTACATCATATTGTATTGTGTTTCATTTACTTTCAAAAATTCTCATTGTATCATTTCATTATTAAAAAAACTCTGTTATTATCAGAATCATCAGGGGGCATACAGCAGTTGGTACATATATCTTCTCAACCATCTGTCTGTCACACTTTTTGGAATTATGCAATATTATTGCTTAAATTTCTATAATTAAAACTTGAAATAATGTTTATATTTGTAACACTGGTACTTTATTTTTAGGACCTGATTGTTCTACAGACAAAAATGAATGTCTAACAAATCCATGTGATCCTAAAGGGACAGAACTGTGTAACAACACATTTGGTAGCTACCACTGCCAGTGTCTACCAGGATACACTGGTGCCCTTTGTTCTACAGATGTAGATGATTGTCTTAACAAACCTTGTTACCATGGTGGCACATGTACAGATAGAATTAATGGTTATAACTGTAGCTGTACTGCAGGCTGGACGGGAGATAGATGTCAAACATTAGTACAGTACTGTACAGAAGTTGACAATCCTTGCAGGAATTCAGCTGAATGCAAGAATCTTTTTAATGATTTTTATTGCAGGTAATGTAATACATGTCACTGATTATTCATTCTTGTATGTTTTGTGTTGTAGGTAAATGATACTCATACAGGTTTATATAATGGTTAAGGTAGCGATTGCAAGGGGTACTAGAAAAAATGGCTCATTAAAATTTTTATTATTTTTTGATATGTCATTTCTGGGTATCATGTGAGATTCTGGTTACAATATGAATACACCATTCAGGGTTGGTTTGTCTGCTAGAGTTGTCTCCCTTTCTATACCTTTACATATCAAGTAATGAGATCAATATGAATATTTGAACAGGCATAATTTTTTAATCAAAAATAATGAATTGACAGATAATGGCTCATATCACAGATACTACTTCATATTTAATACATTAAATTCACGTAACAAAGTAGTACCTTCTTTAAAGTACTTAAAGTAGTAAAAGTTCTTACAAAACCGGCTTTGTTATCCTTGTTATTGAAATTTCATTGCACAGAAATAGGTTTAAGCATAGGTCTCCTTAACTTAAATTATCAATATATTGCCCTAAAACACGTATTATTCTGTCACTTACTGTGTGTGTTAAAATATTCATTCACCATGATCACGCAAGCTGATTATGAATTACAATCGCACTTCATGGGCATTTTCCAAATATGGGGAAGACCACGTGACATATTGCCTTATTTGGAGAAATTGTAGTAGAACATTTGTAACACATGCGATCAAGGCCTAATTTGACATTAAGGGCCAGTATGGAAACTGATCGCGTGATCTTCGAAATATATATAATAACATAAATAATATGATCATTTAATATATGTAGATATAAATTTCAGCCAAAAAAAGATCAAATAAAATAGTTCATAGAATCCTAAATATAGACTGGCAATGCGTATCACATAGATATCTAGACAGGTGACCACTAATTCATAACGAGGCTGACCTAGGTTCAAGTAATGCGTTATCGGTTATTTTTATTTCACTGGATTTCGTTTTGTTTCATTCATTAACCTACAATCAACAAATATCGACAAAATTAATTACATCCTCAAGACTAAACTTTACGAGCCTCTCATAAATTACATCAGGTACTGTATACCTATGCTGTGTATGCTACTGCAGATGAATTTTAAAAATATCCACATGCAGTGTGTACAGCTTCTTATCTGCCCTTACCGTTTGTGCTATAAATAACACTTGCTGGACAGGGAATAGCCTCTACAAAATGGTGGTGGTCACTTGTCTCTTTGTGCAGCGATAGCAAGCAAGAGCAGGTAACTCCAGGCTATCTTAAACAAGCATAGCTTTTTAAAAAGTTTAGGTTGCAATCGGAATAGCATTAAATGATCAAGATGTTGGTCACAAAGCCAAATAGCTTTATGTAAATAGGAATTACTTGTTTTTGCGCAGTTGTGAATTTTCCCGCCAAAATTTCTAAAGCCACACCTCAATTTTTCCTTATTAGGGAAGTAGCATGTGTATATATATCACATGGTGGTCCACATATCTGGAAAAGTTCCCACTAGGGCATAAAAAATGGCAGCCGAGAAAGTTTTCAAATCGCCTACAAAATTTAATGCAGATGTAAAGGATGATAGCATGGATTAAGACAGAATTCTAGTTTGAATGCATGAAAAATAAATTATGTAGAACTTATATGTGTAGATTTTATTCCAAATCAACCGATAAAGTGCGATTGTGATGCACAATTGACTTGCATCATTACGGCGAACGACATGGCGTTGTAGCCCTTACACGTGCACATACAATAAACAACCAAATAATAACTAGTGTGTGTGGACGATATATAGAAGCTGTTGGCCCTAGTGTCAGTGTTAGTTGCGTAAACAAAAACAGTAACCTAGACCATATCTTAAAACAAATTAAGCATAAGGCTTTCATATTTTACAGGTAATGGTAACAACTCGTCCATTTCTATCTTTGTAAAAAAATGTATGGCAATGGTGTTCGATTGATTTCACATGTACATTCTTTGTGATAAGACATTTGACATATTTTTGCAAGAATGACGTAAAGAACAATAAAATGTTATGATGATATATTATATGATATATGGCTGTTGGTCCTTAAGCTTTTATTTTTACTCAATTTCCAAAAAATATCGGAATTCAACAAAAAAGATGAACACGACTGGTCAGTTTCTGCTACTTTTGACAGCTTTAAATCAAATTTAGCTCGAAACCTTTGTGGCTCTTCAAGCCTTTGATTATTTTATTGTTTTAATTTTATGGGCATTTCGTAAGATGAAATTGAACAAAAAATCAATATATCATTCAAGGTATCTAAGAGCAGGAATTACCTCAATCTTACTCTACCCCTAGAACATTGAGTTTTAAACAACAAGAAAACCACAAGTTTTATTAACCTTGACCTTGAAATATGACCTTGGTTTGAAGTCAAAACAGATCTTGGTTTAAGATAATTATTGATACATCTTAATTTCAATCAAAGCTATAAATAAGTTATAAATACTGTAAGAAGTACTTTTGGACTTATTAAAAGTAAAATTTCAATATACTTCATGCATGTATTTGTGCTGTGTAAAGTTAATCAACTCACTTGTCTGATCCTTACATACATGTACGCACGCCGGTTGATGAAACACACATTTCGTTGAACTAAGAAGGTATGTAAGTAAACTTACACTATTGTCATAAGCTTTAGTTAGTAAAACATCTAAATATGTTGATGAAATGGGCTCCAATATCGCATCTGTAGCACAATCATGTACTTATATGTCTATTGCATCACAACGGAAATACAGAAACACGTAACAATTCAATATTTATATAGCACATGACTTGATCACTTGATGTCTTGCAATCGCTACCTTAAGTAATTCATCAGTTGAATTGTCTAAATAACACATGTACAAATTAAAGATATGAGTAATAAGTATGCATACTCAGTGCATGAAACTGATAATTGTTTTACATCACTCTAGAATTAACTCACTGCCTGGTGCATTGCATAGAAATTCACACCTTTGCATTGGACCTGCCTGAAGCAATGATGGATCTCTCACATGCCACACTTACTGTGACATGGGATCTCAGGTTTTACTGTCTCATTTGAAAGACACAGCACCAATGTGCCAACAGCAAGACTCAGATCTCTTACCTCTGTCAGGCCTGTGTTGCATAAAATATTGGTCCATTGGGCTGAAGCATTGGTATGATACTCATTGTAACCTCTTACCTCTGTCAGGCCTGTGTCGCATAAAGTAATGGCCCATTGGGCAGAAGCATTGGTATGATACTCATTGTAACCTCTTACCTCTCTCAAGCCTGTGTCACATAAAGTAATGGCCCATTGGGCAGAAGCATTGGTATGATACTCATTGTAACCTCTTACCTCTCTCAAGCCTGTGTCGCATAAAGTAATGGCCCAGTGGGCAGAAGCATTGGTATGATACTCATTGTAACCTCTCACCTCTGTCAGGTCTGTGTCACATAAAGTAATAGCCCAGTGGGCAGAAGCATTGGTATGATACTCATTGTAACCTCTTACCTCTGTCAGGCCTGTGTCGCATAAAGTAATGGCCCATTGGGCAGAAGCATTGGTATGATACTCATTGTAACCTCTTACCTCTGTCAGGCCTGTGTCGCATAAAGTAATGGCCCATTGGGCAGAAGCATTGGTATGCTAACCTGTCACCACGTCAGTTCTGTGTCCCTTCCCAAGTTAGATCTATGTAAAGGATATCCACTATAACTGCTCAAAGTCAATAGTCTCTTGTAGGAAGTAAGATATCCTCTACCACTGAACACTGATCATCACCATATGGTGAAATAATGAGTAATAAGTATGCATACTCAGTGCATGAAACTGATAATTGTTTTACATCACTCTAGAATTAACTCACTGCCTGGTGCATTGCATAGAAATTCACACCTTTGCATTGGACCCGCCTGAAGCAATGATGGATCTCTCACATGCCACACTTACCGTGACATGGGATCTCAGGTTTTACTGTCTCATTTGAAAGACACAGCACCAGTGTGCCAACAGCAAGACTCAGACCTCTTACCTCTGTCAGGCCTGTGTTGCATAAAATAGTGGTCCATTGGGCTGAAGCATTGGTATGATACTCATTGTAACCTCTTACCTCTGTCAGGCCTGTGTCGCATAAAGTAATGGCCCATTGGGCAGAAGCATTGGTATGATACTCATTGTAACCTCTTACCTCTCTCAAGCCTGTGTCACATAAAGTAATGGCCCATTGGGCAGAAGCATTGGTATGATACTCATTGTAACCTCTTACCTCTCTCAAGCCTGTGTCGCATAAAGTAATGGCCCAGTGGGCAGAAGCATTGGTATGATACTCATTGTAACCTCTCACCTCTGTCAGGTCTGTGTCACATAAAGTAATAGCCCAGTGGGCAGAAGCATTGGTATGATACTCATTGTAACCTCTTACCTCTGTCAGGCCTGTGTCGCATAAAGTAATAGCCCAGTGGGCAGAAGCATTGGTATGATACTCATTGTAACCTCTTACCTCTGTCAGGCCTGTGTCGCATAAAGTAATGGCCCATTGGGCAGAAGCATTGGTATGATACTCATTGTAACCTCTTACCTCTCTCAAGCCTGTGTCACATAAAGTAATGGCCCATTGGGCAGAAGCATTGGTATGATACTCATTGTAACCTCTTACCTCTCTCAAGCCTGTGTCGCATAAAGTAATGGCCCAGTGGGCAGAAGCATTGGTATGATACTCATTGTAACCTCTCACCTCTGTCAGGTCTGTGTCGCATAAAGTAATAGCCCAGTGGGCAGAAGCATTGGTATGATACTCATTGTAACCTCTTACCTCTGTCAGGCCTGTGTCGCATAAAGTAATGGCCCATTGGGCAGAAGCATTGGTATGCTAACCTGTCACCACGTCAGTTCTGTGTCCCTTCCCAAGTTAGATCTATGTAAAGGATATCCACTATAACTGCTCAAAGTCAATAGTCTCTTGTAGGAAGTAAGATATCCTCTACCACTGAACACTGATCATCACCATATGGTGAAATAATGAGTAATAAGTATGCATACTCAGTGCATGAAACTGATAATTGTTTTACATCACTCTAGAATTAACTCACTGCCTGGTGCATTGCATAGAAATTCACACCTTTGCATTGGACCCGCCTGAAGCAATGATGGATCTCTCACATGCCACACTTACCGTGACATGGGATCTCAGGTTTTACTGTCTCATTTGAAAGACACAGCACCAGTGTGCCAACAGCAAGACTCAGACCTCTTACCTCTGTCAGGCCTGTGTTGCATAAAATAGTGGTCCATTGGGCTGAAGCATTGGTATGATACTCATTGTAACCTCTTACCTCTGTCAGGCCTGTGTCGCATAAAGTAATGGCCCATTGGGCAGAAGCATTGGTATGATACTCATTGTAACCTCTTACCTCTCTCAAGCCTGTGTCACATAAAGTAATGGCCCATTGGGCAGAAGCATTGGTATGATACTCATTGTAACCTCTTACCTCTCTCAAGCCTGTGTCGCATAAAGTAATGGCCCAGTGGGCAGAAGCATTGGTATGATACTCATTGTAACCTCTCACCTCTGTCAGGTCTGTGTCACATAAAGTAATAGCCCAGTGGGCAGAAGCATTGGTATGATACTCATTGTAACCTCTTACCTCTGTCAGGCCTGTGTCGCATAAAGTAATAGCCCAGTGGGCAGAAGCATTGGTATGATACTCATTGTAACCTCTTACCTCTGTCAGGCCTGTGTCGCATAAAGTAATGGCCCATTGGGCAGAAGCATTGGTATGATACTCATTGTAACCTCTTACCTCTCTCAAGCCTGTGTCACATAAAGTAATGGCCCATTGGGCAGAAGCATTGGTATGATACTCATTGTAACCTCTTACCTCTCTCAAGCCTGTGTCGCATAAAGTAATGGCCCAGTGGGCAGAAGCATTGGTATGATACTCATTGTAACCTCTCACCTCTGTCAGGTCTGTGTCGCATAAAGTAATAGCCCAGTGGGCAGAAGCATTGGTATGATACTCATTGTAACCTCTTACCTCTGTCAGGCCTGTGTCGCATAAAGTAATGGCCCATTGGGCAGAAGCATTGGTATGCTAACCTGTCACCACGTCAGTTCTGTGTCCCTTCCCAAGTTAGATCTATGTAAAGGATATCCACTATAACTGCTCAAAGTCAATAGTCTCTTGTAGGAAGTAAGATATCCTCTACCACTGAACACTGATCATCACCATATGGTGAAATTTTCCAAGTGTGGTATTCGATAAAGAGTCAATTAAGTGTTAAGACTTGCATGATCCAAGATTTAATATGTACGTTCATCAAGCTTTATTTTTTTCCACCATGTAAATTCATCATTTCATATCTTGGTGTGAATGTATTAGATGTCCTACATCTGCTTATGTAAATTAATTATTTCATACCTTGGTGTGAATGTTTTAGATGTCCTATGTCTACTTATGTAAATCTATCATTTTATATCTTGGTGTGAATGTTTTAGATGTCCTACTTCTACTTATGGTCGAGTGTGTGATAGCCTACCAGATCTGTGCCAGCGTGTTAACCCATGTCTCAACCAAGGAACTTGCTCTGTACACAGTGGGAGTAACACAACTTGTACCTGTAGCTCAGGTGATGTTCGTTTTTTTTTAGTCCGTGTTATAGTATTTTCAGTGCAAAACTCAGTTTGCATAGTGTTTTCAAGAGAAGAAAATGATCCAATTACCGTGTCTGTGTTTGTCCACCGTCCGTCCTTCGTTCAAGCTTGTATCTCCTTTACCTTTCATCAGAATTTGATCATACTTCACAAAAATATATCTAGGTTAAGAGCTTTTGAACAAAGGTCATTGAAGGTCATTTCTGAAAGGTCAAGGTCACTTCTTAACTATGACTTGAAATACAATGGAGTACTTATATCTCCTACACCTTTCATCAGAATTTGATCATACTTCACAAAATATTATTTAGGTTTCGGGTTTTTGGACAAAGGTCACTCAAGGTCATTTCTGAAAGGTGAAGGTCACTTATTAACCATGACTTAAAGTACAATGAAATACTTATATCTCCTATATCTTTCATCAAATTTGATCATACTTCACCAAAATATTATTTAGGTTCAAAGCTTTTGGACAAAGGTCACTCAAGGTCATTTCTTAAAGGTCAAGGTCACTTATTAACTATGAATAAAAAAACCATGAAGTACTTATATTTCCTTCACTTTTCGTCAGAATTTGATCATGCTTCACCAAAATTTATTTAGGTTAAGGGCTTTGGGACAAAGCTCATTTTTGAAAGGTCAGGGTCACTTATTAACTATGACATAAAGTACCATGAAGTACTTATATCTCCTATACCTTTCATCAGAATTTGATCATACTTCACCAAAATGTTATTTAGGTTAAGGGCTTTTGGACAAAAGTCATACAAGGTCATTTCTGATAGGTCAAGGTCACTCATTGACTATGAATTAAAGTACCATGAAGTACTAATATCTCCTGTACCTTTCATAAGAATTTGATGATACTTCACCAAAATGTTATTTATGTTAAGGACTTTTGCACAAAGGTCACTCAAGGTCATCTTGAGTTTTGTCCAAGGAAGGACTGTGATTGCCCTAGAGTTGATCTGTATGGAGAGATGTTCATTTTTGGTCCATTTTTAGCACGTTTGAACATGGATATTAGTTGAACTTTTAAAAAATTTTATATCTAAAAAAAAAACCCTGGACGCTGACAATCCAGAAGACCACATCTAAAACTTTCATGTGCAGCGCAATCTGATTAAAACCATGTCATTGTTCTGCTTCCCTATTTGTCCCACTGTGGATAAAGATCTGGCAAAACTACATAAGGGGTCATGTTTTGGTGAGTTTGGATGACATTTCAGGCACCGAATCCGTTATTTACCATAGCCAATCAATGACTTCGCAAGGCATGTACAAGTGATGCAATATGTAACAAACACTGTTCAAAACTATCTTGTAGGTCATGCTTACACTGAAGTGAAACATGCGAATGCTAGGGATGTTAATTTCATTCTTAGGAATTTGTAGCCAATCCACTGATTGGCTGAAAATCAGAGTACACCATAACATGACCCCTTACAGGATTTGCAAGATCTTTATCCACAATGAGACAAATAGATAAGCAGAATAAAGATTCTGGTTTCAAACAGATTGTGTGCTGCATCAAGTTTAGTGATGCAGCATTGTCTGAGAAACTAAATTTTGATTTTATTTGGCCTAATGATAAGCTTTGGACTTCAGTGTCAAACTGCAAATTGAAAATGTAATGTTCAGAAAGACAACATGTGACAATATGTTTTATGCCTGTTTGCACAAAGGTGCAGAATATTTTATTCAAGATACACCTTTATATTCTTTGAAAGATATTTTCTTGTAATTTTAGCTTATTTTATGCTTGATTGGTTTATTCTCTCTTTTTAATTTTAGATTATTTTGGACCAGGATGTCAGTTTGTTAAAGATTACAAATGTAGCAATAATTACTGCAATAACCATGGAGATTGTCATGTGATTGGTGGAGGTGGAAAACATCAATGTTCCTGTCATCTAGGTATTCATTATTTTTCATTTTGGCATCACAAATTTTTTGAAATTATCAACAAGTCAAGTACATATCTATATCACTTGTGCATAATATTTAAACAGGTATTTTCTATAGTCATCGTAATACGTAAACACATGCACTTTCATAAAAACCTCTTGAAAGAGGTCACGTACTTGTATATAAACTTAATATAATAATAAGTTATTATGACTTGCTTATCCCAGTTTCCCTTTAGAGTAACCTTTTTAAACAGGATTTTCTCTTTATAGTGGAACACATAGAATTACCTATACCTTTCTTTTAAAAGGATACGCAGGTCCACAATGCGAGACAAACATTGACGATTGTAACTTGTCTACTTGTTCACCTACATCTTTATGTATAGATGGTATTAACAAACATTTCTGTAGATGTCCTGTTGGAAAAAAGCACCCTCTTTGCTTCCAAGGTAAGCCAAAATACAAAGTGTATGTATGATATGAAAGGAATCAGGAATTTACTTTCAAGTAAATAATAAAGGTATTTGAAGGTGAGACCAGTAGTCAGTTGTTTGAAACTTTAACCACTGGTTAAGCTAATCAATAGTTAAAGTTTGAGAGACAATTAATTTGATTTATAAGATTTTTGTATAAAAATCTAAATTACGATACAAAGCATGTTTCGTATGCTACATATCAGTACACAGGCTATGACTTGAAGTCTTCTCATTTCAAAAATATAGTCAGATGAAATTTAACCATTGGTTAAAGTTTCGAACATCTGACCCCAGGTGCCTGGGAGGAGTAACTGTCTCCTGTTTAGCTGGCTACATCCACAGTGAATGCCAAGATGATATAAAAGTAATTTAACATTGTACACTTGAGATGAAAGTGAAAAAACATGGAATAATAATTATCATAGCCACACAAGTAAGATCTTTGAAGTCAGAGTTTAGACAGTTGTTATGATTTCACTAACCATATCAGATAATTTCAAAACAATATCTGAACTTCTTTACCTTCAAAATGTATTTTTTTTTTTTTTCAGATATCAACAGAAACTATGATCTCTGTTTCATGAGATCGTTTCACTCTTCTTCGTATTCAGCTTTACCATATGGTGTTCCTGTGAATAAGGATGAATTTTCTCTCTCATTTTGGGTGAGATTCAACAAGCATGATGGAAAGGGGACATATTTTACGATATATGAACAAAGGTAATATGAGGTCATTAAAATGAGACTTTCATTACTTTACACGTTATGTAAATTCATGGTGTTTTTTTGGTTTATTTCATTTTGGAAATCTTGTCTCATCCATTTGGGTTTTGCAATAGTTTTTGCCAAAACCAGCACCACTGAATTGGACTTTGAATATTGGACATCCAGTGGTAGTCTCTTCAATTTATACTTCTTTGTTGCTGTAATTGATCAAGAGATGCATATTGTTTCCGTATTAAATCATTTTCATTATTAATTAGAGAAACTGAATTTCATAATCTACATGATGTAAGGGGCTGAGAGTCCAACAAACATTTTTGTCCTGATTTCATTACGATGTAGATTTTAAAGACACAATTTTGTGTTGCAAAACATCATTTGTGTGACATATAATGATGGACAAGATAAAAGTGAAAAAGATGCTTCATGCATTCTTGGTGATTTCATTGAAAAAAAAAATTCTGACTGCTGACAAGTTTTGTGTGTATTATACATCTTACAGTTACGCTGGATGGTCCTCTGGAAGACAAGATCTTTTTACCTTTAATGCTGGAGGTGTTCACATCAATAATGGCAGTACTACATCATTCCATCCATTCCTCTATCTTAAAGTCAACGATGGTCACTGGCATCTATTGACACTGAATTGGAGGTCACAGACAGGAGAATTAACTGTTGTTTTGGATACTATTAAGGAAATAGATATACAGGGATACAAAACTGGATTATCACTCAATAAAAGGTAAGAATTCAGCATACTTGTTTAATGCTCCCAGTTATAATGATTTGAAGGCAAATATTTAAGTACTTTGCTTTTCTGTGTCTGTTTAAATGTCTTATCTTGCTTTCAAGAACTTTGCTGGAGACTTTTGGTTTCCTAAAATCTTGGTTTTTTTAATCTTTTTTCCAAAAGAGGTTGTGAAGATGCTGAGTAGTACCACATGGATCATTTGTCTCATTAGCGTAACTCTAACGCAATGTAATATTAATATAAATCTTTTTATATTTTGTAGTTACTGGATAATGCTTGGTAGCAATCAATGGTCTGAAGCATTTGAAGGATGTTTGTCCCAAATCAACATGTATGGAAGAAATTTGGATTTTATTCGAGAAATTCCAGAGATTTATTTATATCCTTTTTTAACCAAGCATTATGGTGACCTCTTGCAATGGGCAGAATTTGATCTGTTTGGAAATGTGAGAAAAGTTCAGCCATCAAGTGTAAAAAGTTTCAACTACACACAAGATAGTGGTTAGTGTTAATTACATTATATGTAAATCTAAAGTACATTGCATATTAATCCAAAAAGAAAACCTATAAATTTGAACAAACGATTGGATATTCAAGTTTTATAAATTAAAATTACAAAGCAGAGTTCATGCTCTTTCCTGATGGATGTAACTAAAAGACTAATGAGTGTTGATTAAAGGTGTAACTTTTTTAAACAAGGTAAATTGATAATGTAAAAAGAAAATATTAAAAAATGTGTTGTGGAGATCTACTTTATTGACATAAATTTATGGATTGTTTCATGAAAAACGTCATATTTTGATAGTGTTTTATACTTTTTTTCTCGAGGCTTTGCAAAACCAAACGTGAAGTTTTGTCCTAACAACCTTTACACCCCAGCTGTTTACACTTGGAATGATCCTGTTTTCGAAGGAGCTACTTCTATACGAACCAACAGAAGGAAAGGTCAGTTGTAGATGAAAGCAAATATATATTACTGTTTTCTGGGGATTTTTTTTATAATAATACGTACCTTGTGCTAATAACATGGTCATGAACAATGGACAGATGTGGTTTTAAAATGCTAAAAAGAAATAAGGCTATAATTCTCCGACCTGTTACTTGACTTATTTTGTAACTACATTTACACATTCTCTTACAATTTTCTTATGGCAAAATCAAAAGCATGGTACTCACCAGCCACAATTCTAATCATAGGCCTTGTTTTTATCCTGTTTGTAGGCGATGGTTTTAGTCAAGGTCGCCATACTGTTGTGTATGAAGCTAGAGACAGTATGAATAGTACAACACTGTGCCACTTCAAGGTCTATAACAGCAGTAAGTATAGCTATTTAGCTATGGGTTTATGTCGTATGTATTGGATTAAAGTCTGGTCATTGTATAGTTATCTTAATATATACTAAATTACATAAAACTTTGTTTTTCAATGATAATGTCTGTTTTATTCTAATACTTATCAAGAATGAAACTTGATTTGGAAAAATTACCTTAATTGGATGGTTGATTGGTGTTGAACATCGTTTTTAATAATAATTCATTTCAGTTTTCACATGGAAGTAGGGGGTGACTGACCTCTTAAATATATTGGTGCAATTGAAGAATTGAATTTAGGTCGTCTGACCCCCAAGCCAAATGCTTAACATTTACATCAAGCCTACCTCTCAAATGATCTTTTGAAATGTAGAAGCTCAGATGAGAATTTTTTTGACTTGAGTGCATAAAACGTGTTTTCAATAGACCTTTTACGAATTTTACATGGTGTAAGAGGCAATACTGGACAAATGACCTTTTACTGCATACGACTGTGACGTCACAATCCAAGCGTTAACGTCATAATGAAAATTCCGGCAAAATGTGTTTTGTCTGGTATTAGACCCCTTACATCATTTAAAATTGGAAAAAGCTCTATTCTATTCAAGTACATTTTGAAAAATTATTAAAAATTCAAATTTGAGTGATGTTTAATACATTGTAGTATGACTTGTATGATTTGTAGAAGACAATTGTAGTGGATTATCTCCCCCAGTGGGTGGAGGTGATCAGACGTGCTACTCTCAGGGGTCACCCTTTGCTGCTTGTCATGCATCATGCCCTGCCACCAACTACTCTCTGAGCCAATCAGCTCCTATCTTTTATACCTGTGGACCAATGGGAATGTGGCATGGTCATGATGATGATGATTGTCCTTTTCAGTATCCACCTTGTGGAGGTAAGAAAATTACTGAACATGTTGCATATATGTTAATGAGATAGTGCAAAGGAAAACGGCATACTACTTTATGATACTATTCATGGCAATTGATTTTACAGCCTGCAATTGATTGTACAAATTTGTAGATATTATGAAATCATAACATTAAGTAGGGGCTTAGTTTTCTTGGATGGGTTTGGGACTTTATAACAACTGATTTACATCTCCAATGAATAATGATACTTGAGATAGCATTTATAAGAAATGATGTAAAAATCATATTTTACAAGCAATGCAAATAATATACAGGAAAATTATAAACAATGTTACTGCTTTACAAGCACAATGGAAGGATAGTCCACATTATTTCTACCCTAATTTATCTATTATTGATCATAAAGGTATGTCTGTTTGAATAGAAATTCTATGTATTGAATAGTTATTCCAATTTCTGTTCAATTCTTTTTCCAGTCATCACTAAGGAAGCCAACATAGATGTTAGAATTAAACTGAAGTACGACATAGCCACAACAGTGTGTTCTCAAGTAGAAATAACTATGAAATATGAGGTGAACAAACGATTGACCTCTCTGAACCAGTACTGGAACAATGGGCTATGTTCTCAATCAGATTGCTCTGACATTGAGGTCAAGGTCACATGCCAGTCATACGACAATATATCCTCCACTTTAGATGTGTACATGGACATAAAGAATATACAGTAAGGAATATCTGTTTTGTTTATCAATGTAAAATAATTTCATACTTTAGTTCTATATTCAACTATCACCATTTTATTAATTACTTCACACTAGATAAGGATAGGGTAAATGTTTTTTGCAAAATTTTGTTTTGAATTGATGTACTAACCATTTTCTTGATATTCACTGACTGACACAATGTTTTAAGTCCTTTGTTTACTTGATATGATTATATGTAGAACATAACTCTATGACTGGTTTCTTAGATACTGATATGATAAAAGTACAGCTTTTGTGTCTCCAACTGCTTTGTCATCTATGATTCATTATAAGTGACATTTACAGATTACTTTGTACTAGTATTTGTCTGTCTGTCTCTTTGCCTATCACACCTGTATCACAGTTAATGTGTGTTACATGGACTTTAGTTCATTGTTTACTGTAATATGAATTCTATTTATAGATCCTCCTTGTTCCGAGTCAATGAGACCTTGACACCGGACGAGATCATGATGAGAAGTATCCTTGATCATCAGGAATTTAACTTTGAGGTAAAGTGATAGTATAACTTCAGATAATATTACCAATATTGCTCAAGATTAAATTCCTGTTTCATACTGTATGTTACATATTTTTTTAACAGTATTGTAGGGATGATGTAGACAAGTTGCTTGTTTTGTATGTTTTCATTTGTGCCTCTGTATTATTAATAATGTGATATATAAGTCTATTTATATATAAGGGCATACTTCATTGGTTTTGTCCCTGAAAAGTATAGTCACTCAGTGGTCACTTTGCTAGCTGTGTGTTTATTTGTCATTTCTCAGTTTTATCTATTTTAACAAGCAAGATTGGTTCACTGTACCCTAATTTTAGTAACGGTACTATCCATGAGTGGGTGTATGTGTGCGTGTGTCTGTAACAAAACCTTGTAGACAGTTTTGGCTCTATTGGGTTCATACCTCGTATATGGCTTTAGTGTAAGGAGAGGGAAAATTTCTGTTGATTTGGGGGTCAAAAAGACAAATTTTCAGGTCATTTTATTACCATGGATTTTACTTCCATTCGAGGGGATGTATCTGACATAAAGCTATATTGTTAGGTCATCAAATTGTAAAACTCAGGGAAATGATGGTTAAAAAATAATGTTTCTGTAGGAAATTTATGACATCATAATTGTTTTACGTGAGATACCGCCCCAGTTTGAAAATACCGGTAATTCTGTTTGATGAAAAGTCTTAATTCCTTTGTAAGTGGACCAACAGAGCACAGAGCATCATTGATCAAGAAACATGTATGTATTTTGTACAGTATGTTGTTCATTTAATTCTGATAGGATACGATACCTAGAGGGGTGCCTGATATACATAGATTTACACTTAACATCAATCATGTGTGTCCAGTAGGACAGTTTCTGAAAAATCTGCACTGTGGTATGTTCACCTAACTTTTATTTTATTTTGATATATAAATCATAAAACAAATAATTACTGATTAATCAAAGAAGTTGTTGATGAAGTATAAAGAAGTTTGTAGAACTTTTAGAACTCCAGATAAATATGGTGAACATAAAGTCAAAATTATTTGTCCATGAATCAGTCATTCAATATGTTTCCATGTCTCTAAATCTTATGCAAGGATTCGCTTATTAGGTGTGTCAAAATCCTTCAACAATGATCAACATTCAAGTTGGTCCCTAAAGAGGACAGTCCAATTCTTGAACTCTTTTGTGTTTAAGTACTTTTGTTATATATACAGTCTTCTTTGAATACAACAATCCTGACACATTCCAATGATGGTTATATAACATTCAGCCTGTATGTATTTGACAGTATACTGTGGGCAAGGTAGTTTTTACAATACTACCACAGCTAAGTGTGAACTGTGCGAGAAGGGGTCATACCAGGGAAAGGAGGATGGTGCTTTGTCTTGCACCACATGTCAAACAGGGGAGACCACCCAGTGTAGGGGAGCTACTAGTGCATCAGATTGTTATAGTAAGTCAGGAAGCAATACTGTATTTTAGTTATATTGTATTTTACTTATATTGTATTTTACTTATATTGTTTTTTACTTATATTGTCCATCTATAAAGTAAATTCAGCATTTTGTCGAAAGAGAAGTAGCCTTTTTGAGTAGTCAGAGAAACTTGTGTTAAAAGAATAAAAAATTATCATTTCAATTTGGTTCAAAATTGGAACTTTTCTGGATTTTTATATTGATATACCATATGTACTCTGATATGATACATATCTGAAATTCATTAAACTCAGCTGTCATAGATGAAAATTATCACCACCTTTATTTCTAACTTAACACTTCTATTTGAATAATTATACATCTGTATTTTTTTCAATTGTTGTCTCTGAAATAACGTTTCGATTGAAATGTTTACCATTTACCAGAGTTCTATGGTATTTTGTATTTAAGGAATGAATCTAAAGTTTTTTTTACCATGGAAAAAAGATGGAAAACTGCATCGTTGCACATCTTTAAACTTCTGCCACGGTGTGTCAGTGTATTGACATCACAGTTACGAAAATGCGGGAAATTGCGTTGTCAGAGAAAAATTTTGTGGATGGGATATACCTCTAATTTCCAAACCAATCAAAATGTATGTTACACGTAAAATAAAATGATATGAGCATCAAGCATGACTTTTAATTTTCCAGGAATCTGTGATGTAGGAACATACTTTAGTCGTGTTACTTCTCAGTGTGAGTTGTGTGGTGTTGGTTCATATCAGAACAGGACAGGACAATTGTCATGTGTAAGCTGTCCATACGGCAAAACTACTAGACAAAAAGGGAGTGTATCAGAAAGCCTCTGCTACGGTCAGTCACTTTTACATTTATGATTATTGAATGAATCCTGAAGCCATGAAGGATGGTTTGAAAGTCTTCCATTTATTGGATATTGGCTCACCATTTTCACATAAATGTTTTGATATCATTACAGAGGAATGTACATCAGGTTATGAACTGTCGAGTGGAGGAGTATGTAGAGGTTGTGAGATAGGATACTATAGAACAGTAGGAGTAAGTACAACATGCCAAGCATGCCCACAGGGCTTTATCACAGCTTCAACAGCATCTACAGCTGTCGGTCAGTGTAATGTGGGTAAGTAGTAGTAATTTATCAAAAAGGTGGCTTCCTATTAACATTCAAGTCCTCGCACCCGTATTCGGGACTGGGGCTGGGGCCCTTACAATTGGGAAAATCAGCAGCGTTTTTCATAAAATTCGAAAAAAATATTGGATATAAAACACAGATTTTATAATTCAATTTTCATATTGTAACATAACACACACCAGCAATTTTATTTCAAGACCAAGAGAAACTTAAAAATCAAGAATTCTTTTTTTTATATTTATGAAAGGAAGAAGGGATTTTTCAAGGTGTGCAGGTGTCAAAGACTGCCCACCAACAGAAACACATCTCACTGTGCCCTCTAATATTAGTCTCTTGTTTTAAACTTGATCTAATTGGTGTACATACGGCCATGGGGAATGTAGTGTCATTGTTAGTACATGTACTGGCATTCTAAGCGCTCTTAGGAAGCTTTTGTTGATTAAACAAAATATCATTCTACCACAGTTAACTGGACATTTTTTTTCTGATTATCTGACTTGAATTGTGCAACATTATTGTTACCAAAAGCCAAATCGTATGTTCAACAGATTGCACAATTAATCTGTAGATCTTTATTAGCATAGACATAGAAGACTAGACTTTTTTTGACAATTCTTTAACTACATATGATTTATATAAAAAGTGAATGAAAACAAATCAAACATTCACTGTTAAATTGGAGTATAATTGTGTTAATAAAACAAATTGATCCATATCAGTACCAAAATCTGAAAAACAAGCGAAACAGGACAAATGTTAATCATGGTTATCAAAATCCTTACTTTTAATGATACAACACACAATAAGATAAAGATAAAACACATCTTTGAACAGTATATAGATATTGATCAATCCTTTAATAATCAAATTTTTTCTTAAACTGAGAATATTTTAACCTGAATTTTTATCTAGACAAAATTGGCAAAATTAAAAGGAAATCTGGAAAAAAAGATACTATTATGCCTTGGGAATGGGACCCGATTATAGGCCTCAGAATAGGCAGAACTAGAGCCCTGAACACTGTGAAGATTTTCCTCTTGAAGTGGGATATCACCAAGTGGTTACCAAGTTGGGCTTATAATACACAGATCCATTTTCTTCTAATGTCAAATCATTTAGTACAAAATTTGATTGTATGGATCACATTTAAGTTGGGACATTTGATTATGACATTACAAGGGTAACAATTCAAAGTCTGCTAAATATCACTTCTTTATTAAAGTATGGATTGGAGTACGGTATCAGAATTTTGTAGATCAAACTCTTACAAATTGGTCATGCCCAGCGTGTGATTGATGATTTGGAAGTAACACTGGAGTCCATGTTAAGGATAATTCTGAGGTTCGTTACAAATTCCAAGCCACTGATAGTCAGGATTCTGGACAGCAAGTCAGAATTTGAAGCTTGCATTATTGATACTGCTCAGTGTGGATGAGAAAATCCTGAAAACATTTTCAATATTCAGTAAGTGAAGTGTGTTGTGTTAGCATGTATCAGAGTTTTTGATCATACCGTTTCATCTTGCAGTGGCCTGTTCTCCTGGACAATACCGTTCCAATCAGAATATTTGTGAAGATTGCCCACTTTCAACCTATCAAGATGAAAAATGGCAGACAGAATGCAAACCTTGCAACTCAAGTTACCGGACTGATCTGAAGGGATCCACTAGTCCCTCACAGTGCAAATGTTAGTTTACCACCCTGTGGCTCATCATGCTAAACCAATTATGACTCGGACACTCTTTCTCCATTTTAGACTATCATTTTTTCCCAAAATCTTTTACAAGTTACATTTTGTTTTTGAATGATAATGCTTTGGGACCTTTGTTTGATATTTAGTTCATTCTATATGTGTAAAGATTTGAGTGATGATTTATTTTCTTTTTCCAGTTTTCTGCCATTCTGGATACGAGATTCAAAACAAAACATGTGTACCATGTCCTGTTGGTAAATACAAGGACAATAATGATGGTTTCTACGATTCCTGTAAATTATGTCCAGCAAGAAAGACAACTCCTTCTACTGCTAGTCCATCTGTTGCTAGTTGTTCCATATGTATGTACCAAAATATCCCATTTTATAGCATGGCAATTTGATATAATAAAAAGACACTGCTTTCATTTATTATATTGAAATAACCAGGCTTATTATTTCTCAACTGAAGAGCTTTGCCATTTATAAAAGAAAAAGTATTTACTGGGTAGTGAGCCGTTAAGTAATGGTTTGGCGTATACATGACACTAGAAGTATGTTATTGATACCGGTAGGTTTGTCGGTGTGGTAAAAGAATCTTTGTCGGGTATCATTCACCGACTCATAGTAGCGTTTCAATGCGTTAATGAATTAATTACTTAATAGTTAAATAAACAAGCAATGAAGCCACAATCGTCGTCGTGTTTCTTTTGCTGCAATTAGCAAAAAAATAATTATATAAAAACAGCCGTTTCACAGCTACCAAATTATTTGAAAAGTAGTCACTTAAGCTATGAAGTAACACCAGGTAGATCGTTTTATCTGAAATAAATACATCTTTTATATGTCACGTTTTAAATGCCCCTCTATTGAATATGTCAATTAAATTCCTGCAGTGTGATTACGTACGATCATTATTTTCCCAAGCCTTTGTGTACATTTCTATGAATGTTTGTTGGTTAACATGTACAGACTTTGTACTCTCAAAAATTCCAACCGACTCATATGTGGGTCAACGGCAAATCCTGGAATTTGAGCTCTAAAACGTACCCCCCAACTTGTACACGGGTCTACGTATATGCAAGTATATACGGTAGAAGTGAGTCTTTTTTTATTTTGAAATATTTTTATAAATTTTAAAAAGTCATATTTTATGATTACAATTTACTTTATTTTGACTTTGGAGTGTTAAAACATTTTATGTAATTTTGTTATACGAGTGTTTGTGTGTAATGTAATAATGTAAGGACTTTTATCAGCTTCTAATTATTGTCAATGTGTATAATTTGGAAACGTCTTTATTCAGTTTTGATCATACATGATTGTCTATATCATTTTGTAGTGGAATGTCCACCAGGTTATAAAGCCGATGTTTCTAATACACTTTGTGAACAGTGCCCTGTAGGACAATATCAACCATCAAACAATCAAAGAGACTGTCTTCTATGTCCAACAGGAACAAGTACATTAGGAAACGCTACTGCACTCTTGTCAGACTGCATTGGTATGTACAAACTTTCTGTCAAGTCTTTTTACAACATCTTGAACTTCTCCTAAGGCAATGAATTCTGATTTCAAGGAAATTTTTATCTTCACCACAACTTCATATTATCTTCTTTTTGTGCAAGAAAATATGAATATCCATATTGATACAAACATGATCCCTCTTTTCACAGTATGTGTGGTTTATATGATGTTATAATTACTAGTATTTTATTCTGATGATCAAATTATATTTTCTGTGTAGTATCATTTTAGTCATTTTATTCCATATCTTTTCCATTATATCTAGAGTATTGCCCATCTGGAGCAGAGAAGAGCCCAGTGGGCTGTACAGAATGTGGAATAGGTTACTATAAGGACAATAATGATGGTCTATTCGGAACATGTCAAGCATGCCCAGTGAATTATGTCACCCCTAGCACTGGTTCATCCAGTGTATCACAGTGCACTGTCAGTGAGTATGACACTATGTATGTTATATTAGAAGATTACATTGTAGTATGCTTGTTGGGTTCAGGTGATAGTTCTGATTGGAACTGGTCGTAGTCTCACCTCTGTCAGGTTTGTAGTCTCATCTCTGTCAAATCTGTAGTCTCAGATATATCAGATCTGTAGTTTCATCTGTCAGATCTGAGTTTGATGACTGGTACCAGTGTACCAGCCAGAGTGGTTATTTCTAGGTTCTTCATTTTACTCTATGACTTAACACTGGCTACAATCATAGGGGAGATTTTCCTCCATGACTTAACACTGGCTACAATCATAGGGGAGATATACTCCTGGGACCTGCTTTACTAGAGAACTCACATTGAACTGTAATTTTGGATTTATGAATTTTAAAAATAAACAAAATTCCTTGAATACTTTGAAATAATTACAGTTTTCACATAAAACGAAAAAATCTCAAATAGACAAAAATGGTTATATCTGCAAATATATATGTTTAATGCGTCATCAAATATTTACAATTTGTTGTTAAGTTTTCTGGAGGGTAAAACAGGTCCTCGCAGTGGCAGTAAAAACCTAATAGCATTAAGTCTGTCTTTTGTAGATGTCAGACCATGAACATATATCTCTTGGAAAATGTTTCCTTGTTTAGGGGAGTGGTAGTTTGTTAATCTTAAGTTTTAGAAATCATGAGATATATATTGTATGATCAATCTGATTAAAAGCATATCTTTATTCCGCTTCTCTATTTGTTTCATTGCGTATAAAGATCTGGTGGAACCCCGTAATGGTTCACGTTGTGGTGACCTCTGATTTTCAACCAGTCAGTGGATCTGCTACAAAATCTAAGGGATGGAATTAACATCCACAGCATGCGTGACCCACAAGGTAGTTTTTGAACAGTGTTTGTTACATATTGTGTCACTATCACGTGCCTAGACGAGTCACTGATTGGCTATGGGAAATAACAGTTTCAGTGACTGAGATGTCATCAGAGGTCACCACAATGTGAACCTTTACGGACTTCACCAGATCTTTATACGAAATGGAACAAATTGAGAAGCAGAATAAAGATATGGTTTTAATCAGATTGATTGTATGATTGGTTTACCTGTCTGTTCATATGCTAAGTTATACTTAAGGATGATCATAATATTTGCGCTGTGGAAAAGGCACAAGCAGAAAAAAAAACTCTACATGATGACTTAGGAACAGTGTTTTATATGACATCATAGTAATAACTATTGTGATGTGACAAACACAAGTGCGTATTCCATTTCCACATCACTACAGATCGTATGCGATCAAATAAAGGAACGCATTTCCTCTAATCTTTTCAAACATCAAATTCATTTATCTCAGGTACTCTTGAAAAATCAATTCAAAATGTGAATTTAAACCTTAGTACTAGATTATCATATAATGAAACTCAACAATGTTTTCATTAAATTTATTTTATTTGATAACCACATAGTCGTACCATGGACATTTCAGTCGAGTGAAAAGCAAACTACGAACATCGTTAGGAAGAGAATTTTTAGTTTCTGTTTGTTTTGTTTTGTTGGTGTTATTATTATTATCTTTTTTTAAGGAGGGGGTGGTGGAGGAAGATAGGACAGAATTCAGTTATGAATTCAGAATTAATATAGTGATGTCAAGTACACAATATTATTTTTGAGCAAGGGGTTCAAACACTTTTGGTAGCTGTTGGCCTTTTCAGAGCTAATTTTAGAACGTTTTGATATGAATGAGATAAACAACAATCAGGTCATTGAAATAAATGATGCAAGCTCACTTTGAAAGGATTTAATGGTAGTCAGAAGTGGTTCAATCTTGATTCTTTCGAGGACCGAGAATATTGAAAAAATCTTTGGATTACTTTTTGGGGGGGAGATGTTGCCTCTCTTTTATATCAACGCTGACCTATATTTTTCTATACATCAAATGAAAGAGCAATAACCCAACTTGTTTTTAAGTGTAAAATAAAAAAATTTAATACTCGTTCTTGGTGACTTTTTAATGAAAAAGTACAAAATTTGCTAGATATGTAGTTGAAGAAATTTTACTTGTTTCTCATTTGAAATGAAATTTAGTTATTGATAGTTTTTCTTTAATGCATTGATGTAAGTATCTTTTTTCAGATTTCAAAAGTTTTCACGATCTTGTCATCATTTTTTGGCACCAGATTATAAAACTGATTACTGACACAACTTTAAAAAATTGATACTGACCCCCAAATATTTTTACATCAAATCAATGTGCAATTGAAATACTTTAGAAAAATCAGTAAAATTTGAAATTCTTGATACACTGTAACATATGAGTGATCATCCTTAACAATAAAGAACCAGAAGTGTTTATTAGAAAATAAAATGTGAATTGGTGATATGATTGGCAGAGTCATGAACTAAAACATCTAGGACAGAATTACCTATATACACTGCCCTCCATAAATAAGTACACACTCATATATTTTTCATATTTTTGGAATTAATTTGACAAAAATGAAAGAAATAAAAATAATTCAGGTATTTTGCTGTTTATATTCAAAGAAAGAATATGTTTTATAATGAAAAAGTGAAGTTTAAAAAACATTTTTTAAAAAATTATATACAAATGCAATACTAATCTATAATGCACATTTCAGTCTAATATTTTGTGTACCCTCCTCTTGCCCTTATCACAGCTTGTATACGTTTAGGCATGCTTTTAATAAGTATTCTGCATCTCCTGGCAGACAAATTGTCCTAACATTCTATCAGTTAAAATCTAACAGCATAAAATATTGACTTATTATTTGTTGTCTTCATAGAAAATTCCTGGGTTGGGTACTTAATTATGGAGAGTAGTGTATAAAGAGAGCTGTATTGCAGGAAATTTAACATCCATTCTACACAAATTCATTTTTATATTCCTGACCTTAGTTAACATTGTAAGCCGGCGTGGCCTAGTGGTATTGCGTCGGACTCTTGATCAGGAGGCTGGGGTTCGAGTCCCGCTCTAGTCATGCCAGTGTCATGTCTTTCGGATGAGACAGTAAAAACCGAGACCCCGTGTCGTGGTATGCATGGCACGTTAAAGATCCCTCACTGCTTCGGGTGGGTCCCTTGCAAAGGTTAAAATTTGTATGCCCCGCATCAGGCAGATGCCATCACCATATACATGAAATATTCGTGGTGTGAAGTAAAACAAAAATCAGTCAATAGTTAACATTGTTCTGAATAATATAGATACCACATTTTTTATCTGAATAATACAATTTCATGGAAGTGTTGTTCTCTTTCATATTAGAGAACAATGAACAATATGATCTGAAAAAGGATATTTTTGTATAAAGTACAGAATTGAGATTATCCTTTTATTTCTGTCATATATTATATTTTAGGGAGTTGTATTGCTGGGTATAAGATTGTGTTAGACACTTGTGAACCATGTCCACTTGGTGAATATCAATCACAGAATTATCAGACCAGTTGTCTCTCTTGTCCTTCTGGAAAAAGTACTCGCCAGGTGGCAGCAGTAAATCTTACTCAGTGTGAAGGTAGGTCAATGCTGTACATCATAAAGTTTTAATAATACATGTATCTATATCTAGAAAGGTGTCTGATAAATGTAAAGACCAGTACATAAGATGCAATGAGGAACATCATATATTTTCACTAGTATATTAGTCCTGATATATACCAAAAAAATTAATTTGAAATGTGTACTATGTATAAAAAGCTAAAAGATTTATGTAATTTTGATGAAATATTTATTTCAAATACACATGTACATAACAAAATAAAAAAGAATAGAGCCTTTTTAAAACTGTAGAACAGAATTGCATTCACTAATAAAATAGTTTCAACTCTTTAAGGTAATGTTCGAGATAGGTATAAAAAAGTGCTATATCTGTATATCTATGACACTACAAATACCTGGGATATGCAAGCTAGATGAACATTTATTTATAATACACATGTAAAAAGAGGTAAGATTTTTAATGTATTTCAGAGTACTGCCCCTCTGGGAAAGAGAAAACGCAAAATGGAGATTGTCAGTCATGTGATAGAGGGTTTTATAAGGACAATGCAGATGGAGTATTTGGAAACTGTCAAGTTTGTCCTTCCCAATACATTACAACATCCACAGGGGCCGTATCCCAACAAGACTGTAATGTAGGTAAGTATACATCAACATCCACAGGGGCCGTATCCCAACAAGACTGTAATGTAGGTAGGTATACATCAACATCAGGGTCATATCCCAAAACTCTAATGTAGGTACATGTAAGTATACATCAACATCAGGGGTCATATCCCAACAAGACTGTGATGTAGGTAAGTGTACATCAACATCAGGGGTCATATCCCAACAAGACTGTAATGTAGGTAAGTATACATCAACATCAGGGGTCATATCCTAAAACTGTAATGTAGGTATTTGTACTCCAAGTACAGGGACTGTATCCCTACAAGCTGTATCCCAGCAGGACTGTAAACATCAACATCAGTAGCTGTATACAAACTAGACTGTAATATAGGTCACTATACATAAGTATCAGGAGTTTAGCCAAATAACATTGTACTTAATTGTATGTATGTACACCTGAATGGGATGTACTTGTACATAGGATGTGTAGTTTGGTGTACAGGAGTAATAGGAGTTGATATATGTATTTATAACAGTTTGTATACATCTGCTGTCAGAGTACTAGGATAATATCTCTAACTGGTAATCTGTTTTCATCCTTCAAAAGAAGAGTTTTATAAGAATGAACCTCGAAGTTCATTCAAGAAGATTTTCACTATATTCACACAGAGAAATATGTGATGTAGTTAAGATTTTAGTTTAATAGGAATTAAATTAATTTGCATTAAACTAGTGTGAATGGAATGCAAATCTGATATGAATTCAATCTTGATGTTTGTACATGAATAATACATTGCCAAAATACATGCTCTTATATGCTAATAATATAATAGCAATAAAGTTTCAGAACAAATGTAAGTGTAGTGCAATGTCATTTGGTTTAATATACATTATGATGACACCATTTTTCTCTAAATTATATAATTTCATAGGTTGACATGATGAATCTACATTCCGTCCATGTAAATGATTTGTTTCTTACTGTACTCTTTGTATTGAATTGAATGCATATTCATGTGAAGTAGGCATTGAAGTCAAATTCTAGAAAGATGCTATAAATCTGTACATTTGACAGGTAACTGCAGTGCTGGGTACTACACAAAAGGTGACCAGTGTCAGCAATGTGCTAAAGGAACCTATCAGCCTGATAAATGGCAGACATCTTGTATTACTTGTCCAGTCGATATGACCACTTCAGGACTAGGATCTCTTGATAAAAACCAATGTTTCAGTAAGTATACAAATCACATTTGAGAGATATAAGTAGTAGGAAGTTTGTACTCCTTAAAGGGAGAAAAAGTCTTCATTACAGAGCCTCTATAAGGATATCAATCCTTCAGTGTTACCAAGGTGACTTACTTTTGAAAATGAAATATCTACCACAGAGTTTTCTGTCATAAAACAATTATCAAGTTAATGTTTGAAAACTGAAACAATGAAGATTTTGAATTTGTTGCATTATACCATCACTTCTACAAATAATAAGCAGTTGGTTCAAATGTATTTAATTTTAATTTAAGGGAAAGTGAATGTTAGTTGTATAGCATGTACATTTTAACCTCAGAAGACTGCTGTATGCTTATGTAAAGCTTTATAGACCATGATGAGTTGACATATTGATGTATATGTATTAATCATATTTTAACTACATACCATAATTTTATTTGCATGTCCATTACAGTATCTTGCCAACCAGGATATGAAAATGTTCAGGGAAAGTGTCAAAAGTGTCCTATAGGATATTTTAACCCAACACAGGGTGCCAATTGCACAAAATGTCCTGAAAATTATATTACTGATGGTACAGGGGCCATATCAAAATCACAATGTAGTGTTTGTGAGTATATCTTATGTCAAACTCATGCAATGATAATTCTTTTCATGTGAGTTGTTATAAAAAAAACTGGAACATGACACAATAATTTAGATATTTCTATAGTTGGAAAGAATTTTAGATAGACATAGATAAATAAAAATGAAAGTATGTGGTTGTAATACTGTTTAATCTGTATTTAGCTGATTGTGGTCCTGGAACTTTCCTTCAAGCCGGTAGTAACCTTTGTCAGAAGTGTCCATACAGTCAATATCAGCCAAACAAATGGCAGGAGAGATGCATCCCCTGTCCTACAAACACCACAACATACAGACTGGGTGCTGAATCACTGGCAGAATGTATCTGTAAGCTATATGTACCATCTTCTTCTAATTTTAAGCATGTGTGAAATCAAAAGATGGATTAGAAATCTTTTAAAATCGTAACATTTTGTTGAACTTGTTATGTTCTTTAAAGTCATTAATTTAATCACTTGATATTTATTCATTGTAATTTCTTTCCAGTTGATTGTCCTTCAGGATATAGTTTTGATTCTAAAAACAATCAATGTAAGCAGTGTCCAAGAGGTTACTATAGAGATAGAAGTAAGCTTGACCAGTCCAGTTGTCGGCTTTGTCCTCTTAATTACATCACTCCAGAAGGAAGTTTAGCAACATCTTTGGCAAGCTGCTCTGTTGGTAAATACAGACTGTAGCAATGATATCTTATTTGCTCGTAGAGTGTATCTGTTTGATTGCTGTAATTACAGATTATTACCATAATGTATGAGTTGCCTTCAAGACATTGCGATATTTGGGCCTCTGCACTTTGTACTCAGGGTGTGTTTGTCCCTCTGTCACACTTATATGATGATGTCTTCTGAGATGATGTGTGTATTCATCTGAACTCTACAATGTTTAGATATGTTATTTTTGTATGAAGATATAACATGTTGAAACTTCAAGGTGTTAACATTACTATATTAAGTTAACAGCTACAGTCAAACTTTGACAAAGGGACCATGGAAAATATTTAAAATTAGACTTCATGGTTGTCTATTTTATAAACGTAATTACATTTCATGAGGAATAGCAGATAATAAATACAAGTATATCTTATTGGAAAATGTGTAATCTCATTTCAGTCATACCTTTTATCAATACATCACTTTAAAGATGTATTTTGAAGTCATGTAAGGACTTCAATGCTTTCATATTTTATTTTATACATTCAAGACTGGAGATACATGTTGTATACTATAACCAAAAGCCCAGGACGGCCTTTACTAGTAGGAAATGAAGATGAATTAGAGTGTGTCATAACTCTATCACAACACACAATGTGCATGTTGACAAAGTGAAAATGAAATTAATAGACAATGTAAAAAGTGATGAAACAGCACTAATTAAGAGTTCAAAGCACAAGACAAGTCAATATTCATTGCTGAGCACTGAAGGAAGATGTTGTGCTGGTATTTGATTTCACAGTTCATATTCATAGTCATCTGTGATCATTTATAACAATGAGATAACAGATAACAAGGTATGCAGAACATCTATCGATTAGTGTAAACCTGTATTTTACATGGTCAGTCAATAACGCTATACATGTGGTCTATCAATTTAAGGAAAGTACTGGCAAATATGTCAACATGAAATCAACTGTGAAATATTACAACTTCAGGACTTGAAATGTATTTGGTATTAGCATGGTATTTGATATTTCACTGTTTGATGTATCTGGGGTAAATTTAATCAAATTGTTGTTCCATGCTTATCATGAAAGCGTGGGGATATTAAATCTCATTCGTCTGTCCATCCATCTGTCTGTCCGTCTGTCGGTCACAAAAACTTTAACCGTGGTTATAACTTTTTACCCATAACACATAGGGCCTTCATATTTGGCATGTCTGTCCCTAATTGTAATACCTTTCCGTTGGTACCAAAATTTTTATCATGTGACCTTGACTATGACCTTTGACCTACTTCAATATAACTTTTTAACCGTAAGACATAGGGCCTTCATATTTGGCATGTGTGTTCCCAATTGCAAAACCTTTCCATTGGTACCAGAATTTTTTATCATGTGACCTTGACCATGACCTTTGACCTACTGCAATGTAACTTTTTAACCGTAAGACGTAGGGCCTTCATATTTGGCATGTGTGTCTGTAGACATGCACAACTATGACAATATATCACAGATCAATGCACCCTTACTGATAGAACCCCGAAAGCGGGGACCACAATTCTCTGAATTTGTTTTTTAAGGGAAAAATTCAAAACTGATGCTTTATTTAGCTTTAGCCCCAGTATTCAAGATATCATAGTTTGAGATGATTGTATATGTAATGTTGGTATAAAATGCTGTTTCTTTGTTTTAGCTAATTGTTCACTACCTGGTCAGTACCGAGATCCTGCAAGCAACACCTGTAAGGCTTGTCCATTAGGTAGTTACCAGGACCAGCGGTGGCAGGATACCTGTAAATCTTGTAATGACAGTTACACCACAATATCTACTGGTACCTCATCAGTCTCAGGATGTATAAGTAAGTAATTAGTACTCCTTTTCCATGTTCTTTTAATTCTTGAGAAAAGTTTCATGAATATTTAAATCCCAGATTGTTGTAATAATGTTATTTGTAGCATAATGTTTCATCTTCAGGAGACTGTGCTTCTGGTTTTGAGGAGAGTAATGGTGTTTGTGTAGAATGTAACCAGGGTTACTATAGAAACAAAGGTCAGAGTGACACATGCCAGCCTTGTCCTTCAGGGTTCACTACACCTAGTACAGCATCAACTGATCAGTCACAATGCACATTACGTAAGTCATCCAACACATGAAGAAGTATTCAAGTTTGATTAAAGTCTTTTTTTCACTTGGGTTAGTATGGTATGAAGTAGACTATATCCTGAGAAAGTCATATGTACATGTATAGCCTTTGATAAGGATATTTACACTAGTCTTGAAAATAAGTTTTGAATACATCAAAATACTGTGATATTCCCCTGGATCCAAGTGACTTGGGTTTTGTTATTGCCTGCAATCACGTATCATGTTCCAGGAATTATATTAACATTATAAATGCATTAGATCAGAGTTCGAATTTGGATACAGAGATGGCATAGACACTGGGTCTACACCAAAGGCATAAACCTGACTAAATTGACATAGACAATCCTGTTTCTGACAAAAACTTTTTAACCTTGACCGTGGCCATTGGAACTTTTATTGACAAAAACATTGGAAACATGATAATTGGTGTACTCGTGTGCAGAGTATCTATTATCTATTTAAAATTGTCGGTATAGTGAAACATAAAAAATGGCATAGAGACAAAATTGTTTTTTTCCAATGAAAGTTGGTATAGACCAATAGGATTTGGTGTAGATTTTGTCTTGCCGGTCTACCATTAATTGCAAACACTGTTAGATAAGAAATTGTTGTAGTTGCAAGTTTAACTTATCTACTCTGATACCTAGGCATTTCATGCGAACAGAAAAATTTATTATTATTATTTTGCTATTTTAAATATAGATACTTTTCATAAAAATATGAACCCATGTACCTGTATTTTCAAAATCATGATAATAAGGACACTTAAAAGTAAAATCTTTTACAGTAAACATTTTACACTCTATTGAAGTTTTTTCCCTATTCTACCATTTCATGACATAGAGGTGGATATTTGAATTTGAAAAATAAATTATTTTCCTGTAAATATTATTTGAAATAATGGATTATTCATATCTTTATTGATCAAGCTATTGAAAGAAATCACTTGACTTGATCTCTGGATAAACTTTCAGAGAAGAATAATTTCTATTCTTTTTAAGCGACCTGCAATGAAGGCCAGTACTATGATTCTGGTCGTTCTCAATGTCAACCATGTCCTAGAGGAAGCTATCAGCCGGCTAAATACCAAGAAACGTGTTTATCATGTCCCAACAAGAAGTATACCAAACAAATGGGTAGCAGCTCTGTAGCAGATTGTATATGTAAGAAATTATATCTCTTGTAAACTCTCGTTTTAATTTATTCTTCATTTCAGAAGATTTAGGGAATTTACAATTCACACTATGATGTAGTCATTCACATTATTCAATAGTTCTCATCATATATTATTTAATGATACCCGGTACTTAAAAATTGTTTCATGTCAATAATTGTTGATATAATGGTACATATGCAGCTTGCACTTGATCTTTTCAGCTTACTGTGGGATGAATTTGGATGACTGTTCGGCAGATGCTGTCTGTACCGATAGCTCCTCTCAGGGTTTTACCTGTAAATGTCTTCCAGGCTGGACTGGAAATGGTACATCATGCACTCGTAAGTCATAGTCAAAATTATCCGCCAGTAACTTGTATAGAAACTTGGAAATGGAGAATTCAAAAAGATGCAGAAAATTTTGAATGTTGGATTTCTTAGATTGTGAGTCATTCAGAATATATAGTTTGTAAAAATTTTCTGAAAATTAATTGCAGTTAATTAAACAAAACAACTTTTTGTTTATGTGCATCGGAACCGATTAATTTTGAAAAATAAATAGGAATTTCCAGATTAAAATGGCATTTGAATTATTTGAAATAATAAAGGAAAAAATTAAAGATTCATGAAAAGTTTTAGGGTCATTCTGTGTATTACTATGTGTATTTATTTCTTAACCTTTTAGATCCATGTGATATAAAAAACTACTGTCAGAATGGTGGACAGTGTATTAGAAGGGCTCAGGATTACTGTGTGTGTCAGAACATGTACACTGGTACAAGATGCGAGGTCAGACAGGGTAAGTGTTCCATTCAGCTAAAATTCTGTTTAGTTTAATATTTTATTTCCTAATACATTGAAATGGGATTGGGCAAAAGTTATATCAAAATTACTGTAGCCCTTTCCTAAGTTCCTGTATTGTCCTTTCCCTTAATTTCTGTATAAAATTCTGTGTTGAACTCATGACATAATAGCTTTCAAGTTACTTCTCTAATTTAATTTAATTTCTTTCAAATCAAATTTACTATCTTTTATTCAAAGTTTGATATGTAAAGCTAGTTAAATGAATTTTTAGAACAGCTTTGACTATTGTTGGGAAAACTGAAATGACAAATATGATTCTGTACGAACAGAATTACTGATTTGAAATACTGTTTTATCAGTATAATTTAGCATTTACAGATTCATGCATTTGGAATTCTGTGCTTATGGTGACTATAGAATTCTGCTTTAACTCCATGTAATATGATTCATTGTTTTACAGATTCTCGATCAAATTCTGCTGGGTTTGCAGAGACTGCTACTGGAGCAGCAGTGGGGGGATCAGTGTTCATATTGGTCGTGGTCCTGGTAGCAGTAGCAATTTGTACATGTAATAGGTAAATGCACTTGGACTTACATATTTCTCTTCACATCTTTACTTGAAATCACGTATACTTACAATGTTAAAGAGATAACTTGCCAGTATGTTTATGAAATTGTTTCAACCATGTAGTGGAAAAGCCCTAATATCTTATATAAAATTGGCAGGGCAAAAATGTGTATATTTTTATGTCTATGTAAAAATACAAATAGAATTTAAATAATAATTATAGTTAAAGTGAAATGATTTCCATCAAGAGTTTTCTTAGATCTATCAAACTTACTTTCTTTGAATAAATTTCAGACGTGGTGTAAAGAAGAGGAGCAAACCCAGACTGAGCCATCCAGTCAGTCGACAACCTAGTTTTGTAGGACCAACTGTTACTAAGGCCAACTTGCTGGACTACAGTCTCAGCTCTATAGACCCATATGGCTATGGAGGACTATCTTTACCACATAATAATAGTTTTGGCTATGTGGACCAGCTACATGATACAAGCTTCCTCACTGCCCCCAATAGTCACTTATCTGTGTCATATAGTCCCGAGGACAGCTTTTATATAGCTAATGACAAAGATGAGGTTTTCTAATTACCTAACTTTATGAAAAAGAGGTGTTCCAAATCTAACTTACGAAATGAGTTTAGTTGTTAAAAGCCAGAATTTGAAAGATGGTTGAAGTACCAAAGAGCTTGGCAGTAATAAAAATGTATGTTAAACATCTAAAGTATGTGTAGCATCCTTAGTTATGTAAATACATGTGAAGTATGTATGTGTAGTGCATGTGATGTTTTTTGGGTGTAGTTGAAGTATGAATATCATAGATGTAAGTGTGAGAAAGCAATGATCCTTGAACATACATGGCATGAGAAATATTTTAAGCAAACACAACTTCTAGATTGCAATAATGATAGATGATTGTTAAACACAGAATGTAAATAAATGTCAAAGGTATGAATCCCTTAAAGTGTCTAGTATGTTTGTCTATCTGTGACCAGTGTTTCTGTTGTGCTTGGTGTATAAATGACAGAGATTCTTATTTGGCCTTCATGTTCTTGTGAAGCCATTTCAAGTGAGGTCATTATAAAAGACTTGGAACTACATAAAAAGTTTCCTCTCCTAATGAGTTTGATTTCCAGTAAATAAAGTTCTGTGGTATACATTGGAGAAGCAGAGATTGAATGATGTGCAATTACATTGAAAATTATTTTTACAAAAGAATGTATTGAATGTTAAATATTCTTATGATTATATACATCTCATTGAGAGTAAAATTAATATGTATAAACCATTTTGTTGATAAGGCACAGTTAGTGCAGTGATAAAGCATTTGGCTCATAGATGACCAAGGTGTGGATGGTGCAAACTGTTATTACAGAAAACAATGTCAAATTTATGTAACCAAACTGGATCCATATTCATATACTGCCTTCAGATGGATGGGTCAAGTAAGGCTGGATTTCCAACAGAAATTCTTATCATAGAATACTTTTACATATCATCAGTATATTTGTTGCACATGTATTTATCATGAAATACTATGTAGAATAATCTCCATTAATTTGTATATTTTGTAATTTGAATATAAATGTATATGTAGTGATGCATAATATGTTAATATAAATATATATATTTAATACATTTCTTGTCAGTTTCACTCTGTTAAGCTATAATTGGACTCCTTTAACAAGAAGTGATACATGTATTTGTCCATTTTTACACTCTTAATAAATCAACAGAAATGGATTGTACCTTTAATGGATTTTTGTGGCTTTATTCTGATGTGTTTCAGAAGTATATTTCATACATTAAGGATTTTTGTCACTTTATTTTAATGTGTTTCAGTAGTACATTTCATACATTAGGGATTTTTTGTCACTTTATTTTAATATGTTTCAGCAGTTCATTTCATACACTAGGGATTTTTTGTCACTTTAATTCAGTGTGTTTCAGCAGTGCATTTCATACACTAGGGAATTTTTGTCACTTTATTTTGATGTGTTTCAGTGGTACAGTTCATACATTATGGATTTTTGTCACTTTATTTTAATGTGTTTCAGCAGAACATTTCATACAGTAGGTATTTTTGTCACTTTATTTTAATGTGTTTCAGCAGTACATTTCATACACAAGGGAATTTTTTCACTTTATTTTGGTGTGTTTCAGCAGTACATTTCATACACTGGGGAGTTTTTGTCACTTTATTGTAACGTGTTTCAGCAGAACATTTCATACACTAGGGAATTTTTGTCACTTTATTTTAATGTGTTTCAGAAGTACATTTCAGACACTAGGGAATTTTTGTCACTTTATTGTAATGTGTTTCAGAAGTACATTTCAGACACTAGGGAATTTTTGCCATTTTATTTTGATGTGTTTCAGCAGTACATTTCATACACTAGGGATTTTTGTCACTTTATTTTAATGTGTTTCAGCAGAATATTTCATACACTAGGGAATTTTTGTCACTTTATTTTAATGTGTTTCAGCAGTACATTTCAGACACTAGGGAATTTTTGTCATTTATTTTGATGAGTTTCAGCAATACATTTCATACACTAGGGATCTTTTGTCACTTTATTTTAATGTGTTTCAGCAGTACATTTCATACACTAGGGAATTTTTGTCACTTTATTTTAATGTGTTTCAGCAATACATTTCATACACTAGGGATCTTTTGTCACTTTATTTTAATGTGTTTCAGCAGTACATTTCATACACTAGGGATTTTTTGTCACTTTATTTTGATGTGTTTCAGCAATACATTTCATACACTAGGGAATTTTTGTCACTTTATTTTAATGTGTTTCAGCAGTACATTTCATACATTGGGGATTTTTTGTCAAATATTGTAATGCGTTTCAGCAGTACATTTCCATACACTGGGGATTTTTGTCCCTTATTTTTAATGTGTTTTAGCTGTACATTTCATACACTAGGGATTCTTTGACTCTTTTTTTTGATGTGTTTCAGCAGTTCATTTCATACACTAGGGAATTTTTGTCACTTTAGTTTAATGTGCAGTGGCGGATTTAGAGCGGGCCCACTTTTGGCCACATATTTATTAGTAAAACTCTTTTAAAAAAAATTGCTGAGTAGTTTGGATAATACACATGTGTGCGGCCCCCCCCCCCCCCTTTTTTTCGGAAATCCTGGATCCGCCACTGATGTGTTTCAGTATTGCATTTCAAACCATTTGGTATTTTAGTGTGTTTCAGCAGTACATTGCAAAACATTCAGGATTTTTTCACTTTATTTTAGTGCGATTCATCAGTACATTTCATATATTAGGGATTTTTGTCACTGGATTTTAATGCGTTTCAGCAGTGCATTTCATACATTAGGGGATGTTTTGTCACTTGATTTTAGTGCGTTTCAGCAGTGCATTTCAAACATTAAGGATTATGTCACTTTATTTCAATGTGTTTCGCGCGGAATATATAGCTTTCGAATTCATAAATTTAACTGAAGTTAATTCCCTTTTCTGCCATCTTGGTTGATTGATTGATTTTTGTTTAACGTCACACCACGAATATTTCACGTATATGGTGACGGCATCTGCCTGATGCGGGACGTTCAAATTTTGACCTTTGTTCGGACCACCCCGAAGCAGTGAGGGATCTTTAACGTGCCATGCATACCACGACACTGTCTCATCCGAAAGACAGGACACCGGCATGACCAGAGCGGGACTCGAACCCCGGCCTCCCGATCAGGCGATCGTTTAACAAAAGGTCATAAGCCGTAGACTTTGTCATAAGACCACCTCTACGACTTGCGACTGTTTTACAAAAAGTTACGACTTATGAAAGAAATCGCCTGTAAATCTAGCACTATCCGGGGGCGACCTTAAGTCTTGGGTCGTAGGTCCTAAAAAGGAAATGAAATGAATCGTAGTACATTCGAGGTAGGTTCAAGTTGTGTATTTCTATTAGTATTATACTCTTATTAGATTTAGATAAGTGTACATCATATATGATGTGTATTTCATATAATTCATTGGGTCACCATGAGTTAAATGCTGACAAACAAAAACCAGACAAAATATATTTGCTGAAAATTGTATTTTGTGTTGCCTTTAGTGTTCTGTCAAGGGATTTTCTGTGGTGTCTTTATGTTATTGATACATGTTCTCTCTCTCTCTGTAACTCTTTACTGTGATATGATGGTATACCTCTCTAAAATTTCTCCCCATGATTTGCCCTTCCCCTTTATCGTCAGGGAAGGGGAAAATTTGGATTCCCCCTTAATGAATTCCCACCTGTCAGTTACACCCTCTACAAATACCATGATTTCTTTGGCAGTCCAGTTGATTTCTGACTGCCATTTATTATTATTTTTATTATTATTATTATTATTATTATTACTATTATCGTCTGTCAAACATCGGATATGGTTTCGCGCGGTATCCATAAAAAAATTCCGTTTTTCATTACCAGAGAGTTCGTTTACGACTTACGAACCGATATAAGACTTAGGACTTATGACTTATGGCTAGGACAACTTTCGTAAAACGGTCCTAGCTTTAGTCATAAGTTCTGAAAATTTACGACTTAGGACCTCTTTGTAAAACGGTCGCCAGGTGATGTCTTTGGTCCCTACGACAGCAAAGGATACGATGGATCTGTTTTCATTGATCAGAGATAATATGGATATGTTTTTCACGTGGCTTTATTAGAAACGTATACATCTAAATCTAGATATGACCTTATAGACTATAAACGTAAAACTAACTTTCTTCTCTAGTTTCTTGAATAATGAACAAAATGATAAATATGAAAACCATGTATGACTTTATACTCTTAACTGTTCAGTCCTAGGCCACTACTAATTGTCCTGAGCCTATCAAACAGCCTACTTCGTATTTTGTGCGTGCAGGAGTTATCTGTCCCTAGACCGTATCTTTGAGAAATCGGAAAAAAGGATTAACGGGTTGTCTTTCCTTTGACCACATTGAACACGGTAAACATTTTTGTTTTGTCATTGTTTTACGTCACTCCAAGTCTGTTGTGGTTGCACCTGCCTGGTGCATTGCTTCATACTTTTGTCCTATGCTACGGACCTACCCAAAGCAGTGAGGATCCTCTTTCGTACCAGTGTGCTGTAATACGGGCCTTCGGGGGTTTTGGGGTTTTTTTTTTTTTTTGCTTGCTTCACAAATTACATTCAGTCAGAGATTATATCTTTAGATATACATCCCCGATCCAATGGAATTTGCATAACGTGTTATTGTCAAAATACTGTTGGAGATTTAAAAAAAGGGGGGGGGGGGGGGGGCATATTCCTCTGTCCGCCTCTCGACTTTGTGCTGTGAACGTCTATGAAAACAGTGAAGGGTTTGTGTTTCCTTTGACTGCATAGCGGAACTATAAAATAAGTCTATATTACATACATAGTTTACTTTATGCCTTCCTTATCACATTCACCAAAGACTTGTCTGTTCTTGAGGCACATTTCTCTTTCACCGAAGAACATTAAATACCTATCAAAAACAAAGTTGTTTATCATAAAATGCATCACAGTGCAACATTGAAATGTTTGATTGTATCTTGTCGTAAAGTACGTAATAAAAGAGGGATTTGCTTTTATTATTTAATCCGGAACGCAAAAAGAAAGAGAAAGAAAAGAAAGTTTTTAGAAGTGCATTTTATTTTGTTATAAGATGTGTTAATTATCTACAGAAATACTCCAGAAAGTCGAAACGTTTTATCGGATAGGAAATAACAGTCGAAATGAATGTGCTATTTTTGAAATGCGCAAATACATGTATCAATTATCAACTACTGAGTAAAGATATGCAAGGGTGTGATGTACCGCTTATTAATCCTTTCGTCATTGTATTTTCATGAACGGTAAATGATAGTAACATGTAATCTTCACTCGTTTATAGATCTATAAATCTATAGATTGTCCGAAATAAAATTAGAAACGTTAGAGTTAGTTCCCCTATTTGCATATTCCAAGAAGGTCGTATTGTTGTTACTGGTTGGTTTATAGGGTTTAATGTCGCTCTAGTTACTGTTTAGTCATATCGTGACTTCGGAGTATTGAGTTTAATGTCGCTCTAGTTACTGTTTAGTCATATCGTGACATCGGAGTATTGGGTTTTATGTCGTTCAAGTTACTGTTTAGTCATATCGTGACATCGGAGTATTGGGTTTTATGTCGTTCTAGTTACTGTTTAGTCATATCGTGACATCGGAGTATTGGGTTTTATGTCGTTCAAGTTACTGTTTAGTCATATCGTGACATCGGAGTATTGGGTTTTATGTCGTTCTAGTTACTGTTTAGTCATATCGTGACATCGGAACATGAAGTAAACAATCTCTTTAATATAGTGGCCGGTTTGGGAATCGACTCTGGGTCGTCTACATTTCAAGCCAGGTGCTTGATCGCTACACAAAATCTGTGCCTTGTATCACGTAATATTGACCTCACTCTTGATACTAGTAGTTTTATTGATCGGAGACTATAGAGTCTGGATTATAGTGTCGGACGTTGCAAGTGTTCTTGTCTGGGTAGTAGGACGGACAACTTGTTGGCATCTTGTCGGGATTGTAGGGTAACAACAATTTGCGTGAAGCTTTGTCTAGGTTATAGGGTCGAAAACTAGCATAAACTCATGCAGGAAAATAGGTCGAGAATGGCAAATCTTTGCCTGGATTATACAGCCGGCCATTGGCATCGAACCTTGTTAATATTACTGGTCAGTAATTGGCGCGGGACCTTGTCTGGATTATAACATCGGACATTGGCATTGGGCCTTGTGTATATTACTTCGTATAGCATAAAACCTTGTCCAGATTATAGAACCGAACATTGGCATTGGACTGTTTATAATACATGGTCGGCATTTGGCACGGAATTTTGTCCGGATTATAAAACCGGACATTGGACTTTGTCTATATTACTGGTCGGCAATTAACATGGAACCTTATCTGGATTATAGAACCGGACATTGGCATTGGGCCATGTGTAGATTACATGATCGGCAATTGGCATGGGAAAAAATTCACTTAACGATAACTGTTTACACGATATACGTGTGCCATTCATATCCAGCTTCCAGAAAATGCTGCGGCGGAATTACTCTATTTCGATTATTTTGGATCATCAATAAAATCACGGACGAACCAGATCATAGTGCAGTCGCGGTATTTAACAGTAGGAGCTGAACCGAAAAACAACAACACGTGCAAAGAAAATGCAGATCTTTATTACTTTGAGTTATCTTGTCAAAACTGAATGCATTTATGTTCTTAAAGCGCAAAATGCTTAAATCTGAAAATTCATTTATGAAAATCAAAATCCAAGAAAGAGTTAATTTTAGGTTCTTAAGTTTATATAAATCTGAATACCAATTTTACCAATTTAACAATTCTGTTTTGAATGATGCAGCCATCATTTTTACACATACAGTCTGTCATGACATATCCTCTTGTTCACATTCAGTTCTTGTGTCCCGCTTCTTCTGTAGAGTTAAGGGACCTGCCACTGCAGCAATGATGAATATTGGCTTTGTATCTCGGAGATGCCATAATGACAGTCTATCTGTATCGGACCACGGTCTCCCATTACAGAACTTTATTGTAAAGACATATAAGAATGCAACGCACTCGGCGAGAGACACAATAATTAATTCATAAGCAACGCCGATTAAACAATAAATAAATTCACGTGCTGGTTCCGCTGATGTGGTCCCAGTAACAGATATAATATTACAAGAATTATCGGCTCTTTAGTAGCAAGACTCGGTTGTCATTAGAAACTCTGCATTACCAAGGTTTTGTTGCGCGAACTGACATAAATTTTCCGATAAAATGTTATATTTATGTAAACGGCACCTCGGAGATTCACGCAGTCAAAGGTTTACGATAGCGTTGTGAATTTACGTTTGAATTATTCAAAGGAACGACCATTTCAAAGAATTTATTTGTACTTTATCTACGTGCCTGAGGGACCATAAATACAGCGTTCATTCGATCTTTTTAAGAGTCATGATTTTATTATACCTGTCGGCATATAAATTGACGGGTATAGATTAAGTCAAAATATAAATGGAAATTTAGTAGAAAATTTATTAAGATAGAAGCAGTATGTTTGATTGAATGCTCGTAAAATTCACGGAATTGCATAAACACAGGTGAACATTCTATATCTAAGTATTAGACGTCCAAATGTGTGAATGTTTCGTATTTTAATGCAAAGTACGTTCAACTTTGATCTTTTTTATGAATTATAACAGAAGTTGCATGACTCAATGTCAAAAGTTGAAGGCTGAGTAAGAATAACACGTGTATGACCACATACAGCAAATGGTAACACACCCCTCCCAGCATATAGCCAGGCACAGCTCATTCGTTTGCGTGGTGCTCAGGGATGGTCTGCAGTGGCGGCACCTATGTCCTGAGACTTTATTTAATGGAGAACCATTGATAGTCGAATGGGATAAGATAAAACACTGGTGTTCCATGTTGCCTTTCGCCTCTGTTAGGTGGGTTCGAATCCCGAAAAGGCAATGAGATGGTCTGTCGAAGGTTCTGAGGGTTTTCTTCTCCGCTAAACAATAGCCGCCATCATATAGGGGAAATAACTCCTAATTAACTTCTAATAGCTAGGGCAATAAAAAATGGAACAAATTATGTAGTTAAAGCATTACAGAGGGTGTCATGAAACTCTGTACTACATAGGCTCTATAAAGCCATAGTAGGGTTATCGCTTGAGAACTGGCCAAAACTGAAAACCTAGAAAAAGACACTACTATTTGAAAAGTCCGAATTTGGATAAAACAGAATACGCTACAGCATAACAGCTTCGATTCCTACTCCTTACAATGACGTCTGTTTTGGATACAATAATACTAAGCTTTCAAACATGGATCAAGCAGTAAGAGTAGCCTAGGGTGCAAAGAACCCCCCATAAACAAAAACCAAAAAACACAACCAACCCCCCCCCCCCCCAGAAAAACACAAAAAAACCCAAAAAAAAACCCAGCCCAATTCGTTCTAGAACAAGAAAACATCTATGTTTAAATGACAGAATTCAAAATCATTGAAGTAAGATATTCCTCCTCCTCCTTCCTTCCTTTCTTTCTTCTTTTTTTCTGCTTCTTCACTTCTTCTTCTTTATATTGTTTAGTAAAGAAACAAGCTTGATTAATATAAATATATTAAATTTGTCCATTTATCCTGATTAGAGAAGATTTAGATCGGTTTCTTTGTATAAGACCGACCACACATCAAGTCTCCTTAAATCTCCTTTAAATTTAAAGAGGGAAATCATATAAAAAATTCAAATTCTTCAACAACAAAAAGTAGAAAGTTTTAACGGTTTTGGGAAGTGTCCCCAGGTGATACTCATATATTTTGTATACAGGGTATAACCTCGACAAGGTGTGAACTTTCTTGTCGGAGATTGACAAAGGAAACTTAGACTAACAGGTTTAAAGTCTTAATGTTTGCCTAGAGGTGGCAAAATTACACTTGCTTATTAATTGAACGCAAGGTTAAGCTGTAAATTTCAATAGAATGATGGATGGGAGAATTAGCACTTTTGATCTTCGACAAATACGCCGCTGTGTTACAATTAAACATAGAGTGTGATGTAACTCGGCGGGTAGAATGGATTATTTGTTAATCACATGCTTGATAATGTTCTCGATATTTACAGCGCCGTCTGTTACTTCCGGTAATTTGATGGATTGTGGGCACTTCCGAAACTGCCATTATAGTTCATCCTGTTAAAATTGACATTCGCAAATATAGATTTTTCAAATATCGTGTGAAAATGAGAAAAAATACATTGAACCTATGCATAGGCAACTGGCAAGCCCATTGATTAACACTTTTCGGTCCTGTTCACGTTGAACATTGTATTTATTTTGTCAATTGGCCGCAAATATTCCAGCATATTCTAACTATTGTAAGTACATATAAATACTAATCTAACCCTGAATTATCCACAAGAATGTTGCCACGATGATGAAAACATTAATGTGATAAACCGCACATGGTATTTATCTAAATTTATTTTTGACCTAAATATTTAGAACGAAATTTTACTGCAATGATCCTGACAATGTGTTGATGTAACCAAAATCAGAGTTCATCAGTGAACAAAATTGCCATCGTTTCCGAAATTTTATTTCTGCACATCCACCTATCATTATTCTGGAATGCTCTATACTTTTGTATGCATGTAATACCATGGGCGTATATTCACGTACACATCCACATGTTATATTCTAAAGAATGCATAACATTTGTTTTCATACTAATGGAAACCGTCATGGCTCAATGGATACTGAGTCAAGCTCTGAAAATAGCATGTTCGAATCTTGCTTGACAGTATGGCGAACACTCCCTAATGCGGGACATCAAGTCGATGCCCTATCAATGACATTATTAGAAATTGAAGAATAACTTGAATAATAGTTATGTTCAGTTGAAGTGTAAATTCTGAGTTCATTCAAATTTGTAATAATGGTAGAAGCGTAAAAATATTTGTTTCATTTACTAAAAGTCATCATTGAGATGAGTGGCCTAAAAGCTACGAGAAGTGACCCATCCATCTATGATATCAATTAAATCTTTTCATTGTGGAATTTGTTCACAAAACATGTCTTTTTGAGCATGTTTTCTCATTCCAGTTTCGCGGTTTCTTGCCAAAATATTATTTCTTTTCTCGTCTGTTCTTTATGAGAATGTTTCACAATTAAACTCACATTCTTTAAACTTTAAATTTTATGAATTTCTATTGATTAAAACAAGATGTGCTTAATTTCATAACTGATTGTGACCCAGCCCTAAATCAGTTTTCACTGAAGATTAAATTAATGTTGTAAATAGTTATTGTATTGGACGAACAATATGAGTGTGGAGGTTACTACAGTATTCTAATATACAATATTCATAGTGGCGCAATTCAGCTAGAAATAGTAAAATAAAAAGATAGAAAGAATCAATAAACAAATAAATAAAATAGACAAATAAATAAATTACATACAAAAAAAAGATAGTAAGTAAATAAATAATCAACAATAAATAAATAAACAAAGTGATAAATCAATAAATAAAAATCAAATGTAAATCAATTGATAAATCAAAATGCATATAACATTATACTGGGTGTATTTAGATGAATCAGTTTTATTAATTTTCAAATTGTAACAAAAAAAAAGAAAAAAAAAAAGGAAAAAGATAAATAGATAAAATTTCTGAGATATATAGGAAATATAAGTTCATTTTTAATCACGCCTTCGTCAAATTTAGCTTTCCCTTCCCAGCTCTACCATGTCAGAAATTTAGCTCTCCCTTCCCAGCTCTATCATGTCAGAAATGTGAGTTATCAATAACAAGTATAGAAAATGATTAATTCCATGAACACGAGTTTGGTGACTGTTTGTTTCTTGTCCATATAATATAATTATATGCTTTCTATATCATTAGTAGAATTTCATTTCATTATTCTATTTTTAAAAATAAAATTAATGGTGACTTGTTTGAAAGATAGGGCAAATGTAGGGTTTCTGCATTAAAGGGAGTGATATTAAGGCCGTATTCTTACGTTTTCGCACTGAAATGGTTATAAACTGTCTGAGTTTAAACGCTCTATGATTTGAATCGGAAGATATCAATGATATACATGCTAAGTGTACAAAATACAAAACCATTGCTCTGGAATAGATAGTTTTCGAATGCATAAAATTTAATAGGAGTTGCTTCCCTTTTCAGCCATATTGGAGGTAAATGACTGAATATTTGTGCATAACTGAACCAAATCGTGTAAGGAATTTCTCCAAAGTAATAATGCTTCTTGAGTTTTTGCATTTGTTATGCAATAATAAAACTATTGAACACTGTTAAAATATTTTCAAAGGAGTGAAAAAACGAACAACTTTCTCACAATAATTCAGTGTAATTGGTATGAATATGAAGCAAAAAGCTTCACCTCCAAAATGGCGGAAAAGGGAAGTAACACCAATTAAATTTCACCAATGTATTCGAAAACTGTTTAGCGTTGTATAAAATGTGTTTTGTAAATAAAGGCAAGATTTCATAATAAACGAATAATCATAATTTCTTTCATAATAAAAGAAGTGCTGGCGGGCTAATAAACAGCCGAACGGTAGGACCAGTTTGACAGCGAGTTATTCATACATTTGCTGATTTTATCAAAAATTGCCGGAGATATCAACGATGTATATAAATCTGAAATTCTGAATTCATTTAATTTTTCATTTGACACGCATTTTGATTGGTTTAAAATTTTGTGGTATATCTCATCCATACATGCAGACATAACGTACCAATTTCTGAGAATATAAAACATGTTTGAAAGGAATTAAATGATAAGGAATAAATCTAATTTATTTTTCGTTGGATGGAGGTGTACCACGACCCCCCCCCTAAAAAAACCAACAAAAAAACAAAATAAAAATAAAAAACAAAACAAAAACAAAAACAACCCCCTCCCCCGGAAAACATGCATTTTCCATCCTTTTTTTTCGTGGTATACCTCCATCCAACGAAAAAAAAAAAGAGATTTATTCCTTAATTCTTTGTCATAATTTTGTGACTAGCAAGAAACACCTTGTTATAAACTATGTCTCCCTGAGTATGGTAAATGAGCCTGTTGTATGGAACACGATGAAAATGGCGCCTAAAGGCATGAAGTCAAGGTTTGTTTAGTGTTTGCAGCCGACCGTTATTCTTGAAATGTCAAGCTTAAAAGTTGAGTATATCACTTAGCAGTTTTATCTTTCGAATTAGCCAGATTGGGTTTGATATGGGCCGCACGTTTCAAAGGGAGAAACTACGACAACTCTTAAAGTGATGCGATTAAAACTGTTTGGTCTTAGACCTCTGTACGCCTTAAGAAAACTAAAACATAAGTCATTTTCCAATGGGCTCTTTGATGTCGTGATCCAGTCGTACTCTTTACTTTGAACGATAATTGAATGACGACGTTGCCTGGATGCTGCGGTAATGAATGAGCTATTTTAATTACCTTCAGTTTTGATATCGCATCAAATATATTTATTTTAACAGGTCTTCTTACTTTACCCTGGGAACGTGTTAAGCGCATTACAAACATGTCTGTTTTATGCATTTGAAATAGAAACAACCCCGCTTCGGACAAAGACTGTCGTTCGGGCAACGAACACTTTTGAAGGAAATTCACATTTATTTGATTAATGTATTCATGCGAGTATCTCCCGAAGGAAATTATAACACGAAGCCGCCTTTTACGACTACAACATTTTAACACATTTGAACGAACAGATGAAAAGCCGCTTTACAAATTCTCTAAAGCTTTTCGTGCTTTCGTGAACCATTAAAAGTATATTAAGCTCATAGGTGATTTATTTATAAAATAAGTTCTTTTACAACTCGACTAAAGAGCAAATATCCACGGCCATTAAATCCATCTGACGCTTGTCAATTTCTACCTGTTGGAATCAGATTGCCTGTCAATCACATTACCTAGATACAAATGTGATTGACACATTCCGCATTCCTTTGATCTTACCGCGTCCTTATGTAGGTGTCAATCTTCTAATACAAAGGTTGATCCCGCACAGAATGGGCGGAGATAAATTGAATACCATATTTACCTTCACATGTGGAGAGGGCGTAGATTTACTCATGAAAGCTGACTAAGATATTAATAGCGCGCAGATTAAGAACAAATAAAGTCACCTTGACGCGGGATTCAATTCAAAAGTAGGTTTGAAGCATTGACAAGTCGAACAAAAGACCGCCAGACCTCTCTAGCTGCCCCCAAAAGAAGTTTAATATTTGCCCAATGTAATCCCAAGACCTTTGTCACCTAAAACTTTGCCTCAAACACTACTTAAATATCAATTAAATGCATTTCAAAGCTATCGAATGTACAATGTCTTGCCTGTGTCCCTTTCAAAATAGGTTTACAACAAACAATACAAGTTCCTAAGAAGTAAACACTTGTCAAGTTTCATTAAGCTTCGGGACCAATTAGTGCGGATGAGAGGGTTCTGTATAAAAAACCAAATAGACCCAAAAATAAAACTTCAAGGCTTGTTGCTCATTATTAAATTTAAGAATGTAAAAGAATGTGTTAGGTGAGCTGCTGCCAAAATGTGGTGATAGTACCACGGACTGGGTTAGAAGTCACCATGATGTAGTGATATTACCACGGACTGGGTTAGAAGTCACCATGATGTAGTGATATTACCACGGGCTGGGTTAGAAGTCACCATACAGTGGTGATATTACCCCGGGCTGGGTTAGAAGTCACCATGATGTAGTGGTATTACCAGGGACTGGGATAGAAGTCTCCATGATGTAGTGATATTACCACGGGCTGGGTTAGAAGTCTCCATGATGTAGTGATATTACCACGGGCTGGGTTAGAAGTCACCATAATGTGGTGAAATTACCCTGGGCTGGGTTAGAAGTCACCATGATGTAGTGGTATTACCAGGGACTGGGTTAGAAGTCAACCATGATGTGGTGATATTACCAGGGACTGGGTTAGAAGTCACCATAATGTGGTGATATTACCACGTGCTGGGTTAGAAGTCACTATAATGTGGTGATATTACCAGGGACTGGGTTAGAAGTCACCATGATGTAGTGATATTACCCCGGGCTGGGTTGGAAGTCACCATGATGTAGTGATATTACCACGTGCTGGGTTAGAAGTCACCATGATGTTGTGATATTACCACGTGCTGGGTTAGAAGTCACCATGATGTAGTGATATTACCAGGGACTGGGTTAGAAGTCACCATAATGTGGTGATATTACCAGGGGCTGGGTAAGAAGTCACTATGATGTGGTGATATTACCACAAACTAGATTAGAGGCCATAAAAATGTGATGATATTACCAGGGGCTGAGTAAGAAGTCAGCATGATGTGGTGATATTACCACGGGCTGGGTAAGAAGCCACCATGATGTGGTGATATTACCAGGGGCTGGGTAAGAAGTTACAATAATGTGGTGGTATATCCACGGGTTGGGTTAGAAGTCACCATGATGTGGTGATATATCCACGGGCTGGGCAAGAAGTCACCATGATGTGGTGATATTACTATGGGCTGGGTTAGAAATCACCATGATGTGGTGATATTATCACAGTCTGCGTAAGAAGTCACCATGATGTGGTGGTATATCCGCGGGCTGGGTTAGAAGTCACCATGATGTGGTGATATTACCACGGGCTGGGTCCATAATGTGTTGATATTATCTTACGATGGGTGAAAGCCCATCATAATGAAGTAATATTACCTTGGGCTAGATTAGAAGTCAACACGATGTAGTAATAATACCTCCGCTGGGTTATATTCCACAAATTGTGCTGACGATTCACAGGTTGAATCGGAATTCACCAAAACATTGCTGCTATTATTACAGGTTATGTCGATATTACCACGGGATAGCGAAGATACCACCAAATTAGCATAAACTGGTGTAGATACCACCAGAACATGCTGATACTACCATTAACTGGTGTAGATACCACCAGAACATGCTGATACTACCACTGACTGATGTAGATACCACCAGAATATGCTGATACTACCACTGACTGGTGTAGATACCACCAGAATATGCTCATACTTCCATAGTCTGGCATCGATGCAACCAGAACATGCTGATACCACCACTGACTGGTGTAGATACCACCAGAATATGCTGATATTAACACTAACTGGTGTAAATATCGCCAGAACATGCTGATACTACCACTGACCGGTGTAGATACCACTAGAACATGTTGATACTACCACTGACCAGTGTAGATACCACCAGAACATGCTGATATTACCACTAACTGATGTCTATACCACCAGAACATGCTGATGTTACCATTGACTGGTGTAGATACCACCAGAATAAGCTGATATTACCACTGACTGAGTAGATACCACCAGAACATGCTGATACTACCACCGACTGATGAAGATACCACCAGAACATGCTGATACTCCACTAACTGGCGAAGATACCACAGGAACATGCTAATATTACCACTGCTGACTGGTGTAGATACCACCAGAACATGCTTATAATATTACTGACTGGTGTAGATACCACCAGAACATGCTAATATTACCACTGATGACTGGTGTAGATACCACCAAAACATGCAGATATTACTACTGAGTGGTGTAGATACCACCAGAACATGCTAATATTACCACTGACTGGTGTGTATACCTACAGAACATGCTAATATTAACACTGACTGAAGTAGATATCACCAGACCATGTTAATATTACCACTGACTGGTGTAGATACCACCAGAACATTCTAATATTACCACTAACTGGTGTATATACCACCAGAACATGATGATACTACCACTGACTGGTGTAGATACCAGCAGAACATGTTGATACTACCACTGACTGGCGTAGATACCACTAGAACAAGCTGATATTGCCACTGACTTACCACCAGAACATGCTGATATTACCACTGACTGATGTAGATACCACCAGAACATGCTGATATTGCCACTGACTTGCCACCAGAACATGCTGATATTACCACTGACTGATGTAGATACCACTAGAACATGCTGATATTGCCACTGACTGACCACCAGAACATGCTGATATTACCACTGACTGATGTAGATACCACTAGAACATGCTGATATTGCCACTGACTGACCACCAGAACATGCTGATATTACCACTGACTGATGTAGATACCACCAGAACATGCTGATATTGCCACTGACTGATGTAGATACCACCAGAACATGCTGATATTGCCACTGACTGACCACCAGAACATGCTGATATTGCCACTGACTGACCACCAGAACATGCTGATATTGCCACTGACTGATGTAGATACCACCAGAACATGCTGATATTGCCACTGACTGACCACGAGAACATGCTGATATTACCACTGACTGATGTAGATACCACCAGAACATGCTGATATTGCCACTGACTGACCACCAGAACATGCTGATATTACCACTGACTGATGTAGATACCACCAGAACATGCTGATATTGCCACTGACTGATGTAGATACCACCAGAACATGCTGATATTACAACTGACTGATGTAGATACCACCAGAACATGCTGATATTACCACTGACTGATGTAGATACCACCAGAACATGCTGATATTGCCACTGACTGACCACCAGAACATGCTGATATTACCACTGACTGATGTAGATACCACCAGAACATGCTGATACTACCACTGACTGATGTATATACCACCAGAACATGTTTTTATTACCATGGTTTGAGTTATGCTAATTTACCACGTATTAGGTTTTAGAGCATGTCGATATTTGTATCAGTAACGTACATTATATATATATATATATATATATATATATATATATATATATATATATATATATATATATATATATATATATATATATATATGTATATATATATATACTTTGTCTCATTTGAATCCAAAAATGTTACATTATGGCTTAGAACAGTAAAAAAGTCTTACTTTTTAAAGTGAAGCCCTACCCCTATTGAATTAAAATATACAGCCGAAGCTAAAGTTTTTTTTTTTAAAAAGTAGGCCAAAGTCAAAGGTTAATGTCACTAGGTCGAAAGTCATGGCATAATTTGGAAGCTCTGGTCATAAGGAACCAATGAGTGAAGTATTATGTTTATACTCCTCTTAGTTGCAGAGATTTTGCTTCAACCAAAAACTTTAACTAAGATGTTGACGGACAGACAGAGGGACAGACGGACGGGTGGGCATCGCCTATCTATAGACCGGAATTGCTTTGCAATCCGGCCAAAACAAACAAAACAAAACAAAACATGCAAGAGTACAAGATTTTAGGGGAGCCTTCCCTAGTATAAACAGGTGCCAGCGTATTATTGGCTTGATTACATTATTTCAAACGGCAACACATTTTAGATCGATAACAGCCGTGTCGATAAAATGACTGAATATGCGTAAAATCCCCTCGAACAAATACACAACATTTAAATATTGTGCCGTCATTGGAATGATATGAATGTTTTTCATCAAATATAAAATTTTATCGAAATATGTATATAACTATTAATACATTTTGTAAGTGACAATCTCTTCACGCTTTGGCAGGCCGTCTTCAATATGGTTAATATCATCTTAAAACTAAGACAGTTGATATTTGAAAGATACTGCATTGCGTGAAAAGATTGTGCTGCGAGCTATACGTCACCATGATTTATATGTTAATTTGGTAGATGCGATCTTCTAATCATATTTGTATTCACCATATGCCCCCCGCGGCCCTTCATGGTCGTGTTAAATTGTCTAGATAAAAGGACCATGGCCACAGGATGCAACTTATCACAGTGGCTCCGTCTATGCTTATGTCTTCCTAGTTGCGCCCCCTTGTATCAGGGTGTTATCATTCATGTTCTTACTTTGATTTCCCTGTAATCATCTATCAATAAATTTGTAGAGTAGGTATAAATTTGTTACCCGTATGTTGATAACATCTTCTAAACACAGTAATAGTCACATTAAAGACTTGGAAACTTATCGCGGTGGTTACCTCATCCCATATCCTGTCCACTACCAAATTTTCAATGTCCGAAATGTCTTTTATTACACTACATTGTATAAATATTAGACATTTTGCTCCATATTCAGTACTTCTTTGTGTCATATTTCTAATATATATATATATATGCATTATTTATATACATAGGTACGTTCTTGGTATTTTATCTTAATTTGGTATTTACACTAGAAAAGCACTGAATGTGATGATTCCCCCCTCCCGCTAGAATATAAATTAGACAAGACAATTTTTATTAAACTCCTTACTTCTAAGAAAGGACGGTTAAAATATATACACATTGGTTTATAGAGATAAATAATACTGGAAATTGGTAGATTTTTGTATTTCTCATTTATTCATTTTTTTTGTTTTTTGTTTTTTTTTTTTGTTTTGTTTTGTTTTGTTTTGTTTGGCTTTTTTTGTTGTTGTTGTTGTTGCTGGTGTTTCTTGCCTGGGATGTTAATATGATTTTGAAATTTAAGGGAGTGTCCTATTATAACAATGATGTATTACTCTTGTCCTTAATATGTCACGTATAAAAAATATCTTAGAATTGATGTCCATTTTAGATGACTTGTCATACACGAGATAGCCGTGTTGCCTCAGAAAAACAAATGCGTGAAGTACTTAAGAAAGCTGGAAGTTTATTACAAATCCGCCGGAGTTGACGAGACGATACGACTGCTTAATGACAACCGTCTAGCAGGTTTACTATAATAAATTGTCAATGTTTTGTCTTTAATTGTTTACGTCGACTTTTGTCCCTATATCACCTTGTTCAATTCTACCTTTTTCGTACGTTAATAAGTGCTAAACAATAGCGTCTTCTGATTATCACGTGGCTTTATTAATTTGCAGATGTTTCGCATAATTCATTGCCGTCAAGGGAGATACGTGTGATGAATATGCAAATATAAACAAGCGCAGAGGTGACAGGGATATATATTTTCTCCGTCGTAACTTTCTTCTGTTTGTTCATTTCACACCGACTTGAAAATCCAGACTTTTTTCTCATTGCGTCAACACCCCCCTTTTTTTCTCCCACTAGTGTTGTCATGATAAAGCATCCGCCATTTATTATATCCAAATTTCGTTCAAACTTCGTAATGGAAATTAAATCTGTAGTTTTAATATACAAGTGACCATTCTTCTCCAAGATTTTATTCTCTCAAACACTACGGTTAGAATATTAAGGCCACGCTCTAAACTTACAGTAAAACAGAAAAAAAGGCATCCAAAAGCTTCAACGCTTCAAATAAACAGTATTTGTGGTAGAGCTCGCCTTCATTCATTTGTCGCCATCATCACTACTCGGATGTTGTGTGTTTCAACAGTCTGAAATAATATAAGTCAGTCAACTTTGACAAGGCAACCATCAAAATGATTGATAGAAAGATGAAACAGTTCCCCACGGCTTCTCCCATCGGATTTAATAAGCTTGACGTTGATTGGTCGAGGGCATTGCATGTTATTCCTCGCTACCTTCTTTTATCTAGCCTCTTGTCACGTAAAGCATATCGACCAATCACAGCAGGCCATCAGTCGTAATTTATTATTTCATTGGAAGGCGGTAAAGCTCTTTCATCTCTGATTAATTTACAAGCAAATGTTGTCGGTCGTTTTGTATTATGTCCTGTGGGGCGGTATGTTTCATTAAGTCGGGATGATTTGCTTTCTGTGTTCCAAAGAATGATTGGCAGTTGGTGTAAACGCAGGCGTCCGTATATCACAAACATACTCACTTGATATTACTTTACTCACAGCGAACATCTCGACATTTCCGCTACCGATGTCTATGTGATCAATGGAGTTTTGAATTTTATCATTATTTACATTATGGATTATACTAATAAGATGTCAAATCAGTATCTGAATCCAGATTTTTACCAACCACTTCCGACAACGGTGAGAAAGTGATATTTTACTTAGTTTTTACCAGTAATTTATATTGCAAATAATTTTTTATTTTGTAACCGTTTATAATGTACTATAGCATTTTATTTTAATAGATTCTATTTAAAATATCATGAGTAAGAGCACCATTTTATGTAAAATTAAATAAACACATATTTACAATTACTTTGATACGCTTCAGTAATGTGTGAATAACAAGTTACCAACCCCAAATTATAATAACTAAACCGGCCCTTTAATATATCATTTATATGAGACTGTTGTTGACATATTTTATCATATTGTGATAATATAAATCTATATATAGCTATGTTTTCGTTGGATTGATAATATTTATTCAGATTAATATAGAATATTTATTTTTCTTTTCAGCTGGATGCCAAAAAGAGTCCACTAGCTTTACTGGCTCAAACATGTAGCAGTATTGGAAAGGACCCATCTCCCACAAAATCCATCATCCCACCATTAGGAAAGAAAGAAACCGAAAAATCATCCGAAAAGCCACATTCACCTGAGCACAAACGTCCGATATCAAACGGTAGCAATAAAAGCTCTCATGAACGGGATTCTGTCGAAAAACCGGGATTTAGGACAATAACGTCCAAAGAAATTCCACCACTTGTGCCAATATCAAGTTCCTCAAACGAGAAGTCCAGATCACCAAATGGAATTTCTCAAGTTAAAACAACAGATAGTGTGACTGTATCGCGAAGTTCTCCAGCGGTGTCGGTTTCATCTAGTACGTCTGCTACATCGCAAACAAACCAATTGTCGTCAAAATCAAAAAGTCCAACAAGAGAACCGGAAACTCGCGAATCGTCGTCTGCTTCTAAAATTTCTGCACGGACTTCCCCTGAACCTTCCGGAGTCAAACCATCCAGCCATCCTTCAATATCCAGTTTTTCAGGACTGCCTGGATTTCCTCCAGGTTACCCAGCTTTTCCGTACATGGGACATGCTCTTCCCGGAGAGATGCCATCGACGGCTGCTTATTCCTTACCCCTAGCAGCACACACTGGACTATCATATTCCTCGAACAGTGCCGTGGCCGCCATGGCGGCCGCTCAAAATTCGGCGGCCATGAAACACGCTTCTGCTCTCTCACAATATGTCACATATGCTCGAGTCAGGACACCTTCTGGTTCATCCACGTTAGTACCTGTGTGTCGAGATCCATACTGTACAAATTGTCAATTGACAATGCAAACGCAACATTTATCGTCTCAGTGCAATGCTCCGGGTTGTGCTCAATGTGCTCATGAGAAATCATTACAAAGCTTGAGTGCTCTCGGTCTTCCTGGGTCCATGCCCATGTTACCCGGGCTAGGATCTACCGGACTGCCAGGATTGTCAGCATTCCCATCTTCTTTAGCCTCCTTATATCCGACTAGTGCCCTGTCAGCACACCAAGGTCTTCCGTTTGTGTGCAACTGGGTATCTTCAGGAAACGAGTATTGTGGTAAACGTTTTACGAATTCCGAGGAATTATTACATCATTTACGGACACATACTACTGCCTCGGACAGTTCAATGTCATTGGCAGCATTCAATGGACTTGCCGGTCTACCTTCAGCTCTTCATCAGGGCCATCTCCCGTCTCCTGGCGGACTAAGCCCAAATTCGATGAGAAGAGCGTACCCTACTAGTCTCAGCCCTGTCAGCAGCTTACTGGGTGCCAGTCGGTACCACCCCTACAAATCATCTCTCATGAATGGACCCTCAACTGCTCCTTCCGGACAAACATTACCTACACTTGGACCATATTACTCGCCATACGCTCTGTATGGACCTCGACTTGGGGCCGCTGCTGTTCCGTGAAAAAAAAAACAAACAACATCATGCGATCATGATATCGAAATCCTTTTGTTCCTAAATAGACCATTTTGTGCACTGTATGTTTGAGAATATTAGAAAAATGTTTGGTATGTATTGACGCTTTTGTGTTGCGACGGATAATACAATTGTTTTGATGAAATATTTCAATTCAAAATTCAACGTGCCAATTACATATTGGGGAAACTGTCTAACAAAGTGACACTATGTGGGAATTTGAGAGAATAACTGTTGAGTGCTATAACTTATCATTATGTATGAGTGGCGATGTATGTTTATATCATTTACTTGTTGATTTCAACTCAAATTTTATTAAGAGATATTTTATTATTAAAATATGGAAATTTATTCTACTGTTTTATCTTGTACTTTATTTATATAAGGGTGTTAACCAACTGAAAAAAAAATAATTAAAAACAAAAGCAAACCAGAACGAAATATCTCTCTTTGAAAATGTTTAAACTAGAACAATTATGTATCACACCAGAATCCGATAATATCTGCTGAAATCTATATGAGGGCAAATTTGTCATTCGAAAAAAAAGAAAACAAAACAAAAACAAATACCAAACACACACACACATACGGACACACACACACACACTAGAGGAAAATATTATTTAATTAATAAAACAAAATCTGCATATTTAGTGTTCTCTACTCAATATTTCAAATAATTTTCACAAAATCATTGAGAATCAAAATAAGTTGATTAGAAAAATCTAATTTTTCTTAAACATTTTAATGCCATTTTTTAAATATCTTTTACAATAGAAAATGGCATTTCTCTGACGAGTATATGTGAAAACCTTGGCCTTATCTGTATCTGATTCATTTGCTGTTGGAGTTTGTTTACCCCTAGCATTTTAATGGAGAATTTGATAGAGCTGGAAGTTGCAAGATCAAAGACCGAAATCTGAAGGGAAATAATTGCAGAAAGCACCTTATATCCGCTAATCAAACGCCGAATGGTGTGTGAATATCACTCAAGCAAAGCGCTTCAACGACCTAGAAACAACATTTCTTGAGGCCCCATGTCCTGGAAAACCATTATCTAGCTATGTACATACATTTTCCAGGTAACCTTATGCATGTGCCTTTGGTATGCCACCCTCATACAAACAAGTAATAACAGCAATACCTTACCTACAGAACACTTTTTATACGATTATAATAACTATTTGTCGACTAGTTATCTGTCACTAGTTTAAGTTGAAAGGAAATTTTGTTTTGAATAATCCATAACATTGAAATTCTTTTATTTAAAAAGTATGAAAGATATAAATAACAGGTTATATGCCACATTTAAAGTAGGAATTATAAAAAAAAAGGTTTTAATTGTGGATGGAAGAATTTCATAAAAATTGATTGACTATTGAAATGTCATATAACCGTCATTTGAGAGTTAGGATCTTGTCTATGTTTGAACGGATGAGAATTACATAATGGTGGATTTTATATTTTTGTTCATGTAAAGCACATATGGAGAACGTGTCAGTGGCGTGATATTAAATTCGACGTTCTTCTTCGCTCTCGTAAAGTAACATGATGTAAAGTTATTTTTGTGTAATTTGAAGTGGCATTAAAAGCTCACAATATGTTAGATTTATTGCGCGTTATATTTTCTAAAATTTAATTTAGAGGGGAGACGAGGATATGAGGACGTCATCATAATTTATAGTTCAATATTCTCTCTTCAAATGGTCTAAACCTCTCAGAGAAATATATGACATTGTTCAGGATGCAATTCTTTAGCTGGGTTTTGAAGCGAGTTTTATTTAGTAGACAAATTCAAGCTATCGCTGGAGGGCTTATGATTATTTATGAAGGCGATAAATATAAGACTTAAGTACTTTATACTTTTTTATGCATTCTTACTTTATTACAGACAAAATTTAAATCGTGGGTTACTAGCTAGCTTGCACAACAACAATAACACAAACAGAGGAAGTTTGCGCAGGGTATTAAATCGAAACTTTATTTCCTTGAGGGGAGTATTCAATTTGTTTCCTCGCCTTTTTTTTTTTGATAGGTTTCAAATACCATATGATATCCTTCCTATATACTGTATAGAGTTTTTATTTAAGAATTTATCAGTTTAAAAAAACCGTACCATGCTCTAATGAATAAAATCCCAGAGGACTGAAACATATGTCATGATATATCACTGTTTTTGTGGTAACACGAGCAGCATAAGCTGAGAGGAGTGTCTGAAATTGTTATACTGATGAATTATAGTCCATATAAAGCTATTCATATTGTAGAATAGGGATATAAAACAAATGTTAGTCCCTCAGGGCCAAACTTGATGCACTTATTATTCTATTGCGTTCATCTATGAAAATCATTCACGAAATACCAAAACGACTTTTGCAACTGACAGCGGCGAGGACGTAGATATTTCTATAATACGACTTGGTTCTCGATACTCTTTCGTGTTACATCCGGGTAACCTTCTATTAATGTTCACGCCCAGGGGAAACATGTTGTGTTTGTAAAAGATCTCATGAATTAGATATGAATTAATATGTAACTTTGAACATTTCTGTTTTAATATCGAAGAGGAACTGTGATATAATACCTTCAGTACATGACAATGACATTACTTCCTGATTTATCTAGAATAGGTAAGAATAAATACCAAAAAAAAAAAAAAAAAATATGACAAAAAATAAAAATTAAAAAGGAATTTCCCAAAATAATTTGTCATTCAGACTACAATTTCGATGCACCATATTGGTCAATAAATCCCCAGTAATAACTTGAATATTGTCAACAGACTCCAATAAATCATCTCCGACAGACATACATTATATTTCATAGTACACGCCCCTGTATTAAGTCATTAAATAGAAAATAAAATAATAAAATAATCACGGGCACAGAAGAACTTCTGGCAAAGGTTTTGATATTCCAAACGACAACAGATGAGCAGTATGCCAGTAATTAACGCCAACAGCAGACGACAGGTTCAGCCATCATCAGAAGGAAAATTATGGCAGCTTTCAAGTTTGTTGAAAGTTCCATACTTTACTTCTTCTCTCTGGACGAACTTTGAATTTGAAATTATACGTATCGCTGTCATCCAGTGATGAAATTTAATGTTAATTTGGCACTGACCATTTCATATTTTGATGTTCATTGTTTACATTATAGTATAAAAAGTTTAATATATGTACAATTGTAAACCGAAATGGGGTTATGTACAAACAATTTTGTAATAAAGTCACATGGTCCCACGAGTACTCCATTTACTGAGATGAGTATACACCTTTGTTGGGACGAGAATGCACTTTTACTATGCATGGATCCAGGACCATTTCCATGGCGGAGTCAAATTTTTGACAACCTCCTCCCCCCCCCCCCCCCCAAAAAAAAATTTAAAAAAATTGGGAGTTGAACTTATATCACATTTGCAGCCATTAATGATAAGTTCGTAATTTTGCGATTTCATTCTGTCCTCGTTTCTTACGGTTTACATAAATCATAGTATATATTTAACAAATTCCAGGGTTGGGGCGGGGTGGGGGTGGGTGTGTCTCTGGACCCCTTTGACCCCTTCTAGATCACGGCACGTTTACTGGAATAAGTATTGTACAAATATTGACTGGGGTTGAGGGCAATATATGATATATTGGACCCGAAGGCAAAATGTTGCCCTTGGCCTTCGGCCTTGGGCAACATTTTGTCTTCGGGTCCAACATATCATATATTGCACGAGGTCCTAGTCAATAATTGTTTAATTGTACCTTTTATATTAGAATAACAGCTGATAAATTGACAATAAACATGATATGAATTACCATAATATTGAAGCATTACAAAAAATAATGGCTCGATTTACTTGATATATTACAAGCTAAATAGTAATACTCTGTAATTAAAACGATAAAATCATTTTTATTTTGTATTTTTACTGTCCTTTGAATTAAGTAATTCTTCTATCTCATTTTCGTTGACCTCTTGAAATCTGGCAGACGTCGACGCCATCTTTGTTTTGACAGATTTGAAAGCGAGATAAGTAATGACGTCATCAATCCAAAATTTTTACTGTTGGCCCTAGGGCCAACCAAGTCTTGTTTATAAGTCCTTGGGCCAACATTTAAAAATATTGGACCGGCAATACCTATGAATTATATAGGGATATTGTGTTAAGGGTATAACAAACACATATGTTTCCGTACTGGTGGACACTTACGTCAATGCTATCGTGAAGTTGTAAAAATAACAATGGTAACATTAAACACAAAACCAACAAAACAAATTATGATGTACATTTTACGATAAATAAATGATATGTCATAAAGTCATGTGAATGTATGTAATTAATGATAGGATTTAATGAAAATTGCTTGGGTAGTGTACTAACATTTTCCCTCATTTCTCTTGCAAATTGAAGACATAAAATATCATTTTCTTCAGTTTTATTACATTTTACCGTTAAGATGAAAATGGCAATAATCGAAAAAGAATGGAATTAAATAAAAATACGAGTGGAATAATAGTACAAGCAGATAATTAATATCTGTGTACACATTACAGTAAATATTGCTGAAATGAATTCTGCCTGAGTTATCTACCCCTTTTGGATAAAAACGAAATAAGTATTAAAATTAAGAATTTCCATCAGTATTAAAAATAAAATGAAATACTGACTTAATATCTGTGGACACATTACAGTAAATATTGCTGAAATGAATTCTGCCTGAGTTATCTGCCCCTTTTGGATAAAAATGAAATAAGTATTAAAATTAAGAATTTCCATCAGTATTAAAAAAATGAAATACTGACTTATACATTTCCCCATAAGATATTGGCATGAGAAACAAACTTTTCCCCTACTGTACTTCTAAAAAATCAACTTTACTGAGGGCATCAATATTTGGTTGCTGTATGTACATTATGATTAATAACATAGGATAAAGTTCAGCAAGTGTGGACTAATGAAGATTATTGTCCCGTTTGATATTTCAGTTCCCAGATCCCCCTATGGTACCTATTTACCCTGTCTACAAACACTAATGTGTATGATCCAATATAGTTTGAACAAAAAACGGAAACCGAAAACATTTTAAGTTCTTTGCATTGAAAACTGGAAAGATCACCGATAATAATAAACTTGCGTTTTATTACAGCTTTTGTTATGTTTTTAGGTAAGGCAGACAAATTGAAAAATAATTTCAGCCTGTAGGACAGTTTAATATTTTTTCACTTTGATCACTCGTTAAAAGAATTGGTGTCTTTGGTCTTTAACCCGGATGATTAAAAACTTCCTGACACGTTTACTGTGGAATAAGTATAGCGTCTCTTTACCATTGTAAGATTGAGATGCATTGCGACGTCCAGTTGTCTCCTCGTCACTGGTCATTGATACCGTAATTAGCTGGTCGCTAACCCTCCCTCCCCGACAGCCAGTCTCAAGATTGCAATCACCCGATGACATCGATAACGACATTCAAAGATTGGAGTGTCGAGGAGGTCAACTCCATTTTCTGCCTCCTTAGACGGATCGATATATTGCGGTAAAATCTTTTTGATGTCCTTAAAACACATGTCGTTTCATTTTTACACTTTCACTTTCGGTTATAAATTTGACAGTTACTCTTATGATTTTAATATCGATATCAGACATCATATAAGTTTGTTTTATGTTGTCGGTTGTTTTTAAATTCATAAATCAGTAATTACTGATTTTTACTTTCATGCCATCGAAAGGAATATTAGAAAATGACCGTTCTTTTTAACATATTACAACAGATGTCACCGTCAGTTTAAAGTGTATTAATTCTGTATTTGTGATAAAACGTTTGCACTGAATGAATCAGGAGCCTTTCTTTTAATTAAGGAATAAATCTACTGATGAACACGCTTCTCCTGATCTATATTACAAATGTTCACATACATGCGCGGATCCAGAGGGGTGGAGCAGGGGTCTGGACCCATCCTTTGTTTAGGCGAAAACTACTTTTCTTGTTATTTTTCGATCAGAAATAAGTAAATTCACACTCAAAACATGGTTTGACCCCTCTCGGAAAATTCATTGGGGATGGTCCTCCTCTTGACGAAATATCTGGAGGTTTACTGAAAGAGCTTAGCCCTCTCATTGAGATATCTGAAGTCCTTCATTGGTTTCTGGTTCGAATTTCCTTCTGGGACGTGATTTCCAGTGACGTAGCTACCATTACGCCAAATACGCACGTGCGTACACATCATTTTGTCAGAGAGAGAGGTGGTAGTTTTCCTTTCCAGATTGATAGTACTGTTGTAATTCCTTTGATAAAAGTTTAGAAAAAAATCCTTCTTTAAAGCACAAAAATCCATTAGATTCTGCTGGGGTTCGGCCACCACCCCCCCCCCCTGGGCTCCCACCGGGACTTTGCCCTGGACCCACTGGGGGCTTCAAGACAGCCCTCAACCCCCTGCCTGTCTGGTGCGTACACATCATTTGCACTCTGGCTACGCCCCTGATTTCACATGTAAACATAGGTTTTTAATGCTTTATTTCAGTTCATTACAAAGGCGAATTCAGGAGAGCAGAAAAAAGACCATGTCCATTACTGTCATATGGTAAAATTTGTGTGAAAAAGTAGGGTGGGGTCAATTACTTCAAGACATAGATCAAAATGACGTCAGACAGATGTTGTCTTTTTATATGTATAAAATAAAAGGAGGTAAAACAACAAACAAACTAGATTTATGATATCTGAACTTCATAACATGAATTTAAGGCACGTCGTTATTTCTGTACGTGTTGTAAATTAATGTACTATTCTACTATGTATGGCGTCTTGTATACATCGACAGACATGCACCTATTTCACTTTGTTGCACATTTCTGACTTTCAGATGAATTTAATGACTGAATAATGTCTTTTTACAGTAATAGGACAACTTTTAAATACTCAGTTTTCATTAGATACACTAATGAAATACGACTTCGATGACTTCAAATAAATTCATATTAAAGAAATGTAAATTTGATACTTTTACACACAGTATATTCGCTTTGAACTAATGCGAATTCAATAGTTGAAATGAATGCAATTCACGATTATAGAAATTCATGTCTCAGGAAGAAATTTGATAAAATATATATATCGGAATTTATTTCGTAAGGATCTTAAGGTCTTAAGAATTTTTCATATTCTCTTCCTTTCTCTTCAGTGTCATATATGGACAAATTACTGCTAGAGTTGTATATGACTGGAATGGTCGCATCATTTCAATACTTTTTACTACCATTATTATTTTTATCATAATATTTTCATGATATATCTAGTTAATGAAAAATAGTAAACAACTAATTCAGTGTCACTGACAACAATATTCCACGACTGACATTCATTGATCCCCGTAAATCCGAGGTGTGACCACGTCCCACGTGCCTATGAGAGGTAAACGTCTCTTGTTTGGACAACCACCTCCGACAGGAACATCAACACCATATTACACAATAGGAACAAAAATAGTTAAACACCACTGATGACTATGGTATAACGCTGTATAGAATGTGTTACAGCCACATATTTTAGAAAAAAAACCCACCCAAGAACTTGTATTTGAAGAAATATATGTAAAGAACATTTTTTTGACATATAGTAACAAGATAAAATTTGTATGAAAAAGAAAGCAGGTTTCCAGGCCATCTCTTAATCCGCGACTGAAATCTGTAAGAATTTTCGGCAATATAGTTTAAGGGAGAGGGCAAACTTAGTGTAGCTGTTGACCGCTTGGTCTGCAGTGCAAATATAGCGATATTACTGAAAAAAAAACTTAAGAAAGCGAGGAAAATGTCATGTTTTAATCTTTTTTACTTTACTTGGGAAAGGGGGAGGGGGGTTGGCTAAATACAAAAAAACAAAACATGACATGTTTTAAGTTTTGTATTTACCACTCCCAAGTAAATTCGAAAATTAAAACCTCACACAAAACATCAGCTTATACGTATTCAGTATAGAATGGTTATAATATTTTTGACATCAAACTTTTCGGTGACATTAAACGATTTGATAAATTTTCTATGACAAGCAGAAATAACTCTTGGGACCAAACTTTGAAATGTGGATGACTGTTTGACGTGTTGATGCAGTTTCCGCTCGTCAATGGCACCCTAGAGAGCCATTCCAGTAGGTCTTTGACTGTTCATCTCTAGCTCATTTACGATATTATTTTCGGATGTCACAGTGGGTCGCCATGACGACGAGCCATAGTACATCGGCCACTTTGGGGGTCCTATTATACCTACGTACTTCAACCGACCATTAAAAGGCCAAAACAAATTATAACCTTAAATTTATTTGACGGTTTATGGTTATACACATCAAAGTAAATACGCGGCGAAATGACAAACTTGATGCCAAGGCAGATAAGCCAGTGGGTAATGATCAATGATAAAACGCCAAAATGGAGACCCTCTACATTTAAATCAGTTGTTGAAACTCGTCAAACTGACAACCGTTAACAACAGAGTAACACCCCTTCTCCTTCCCATCTCAAGGATGTTTTGAAATCTGACGGGAAAATTACAATGTGTTTTGTGCTTCTGGACAATTGTAGCGATCGCCGGGTCAAATGACAAATCTGATGGTCGAAAATCTGATGACCACCAGCGGCCAAAGAGATGTCCAGGCGGAAAATGCTGTTTGAAAGTTCACCGATACTATCTCAATTAGAGAAAACCCTAACAAGGGGTTTCAACCACTAGTGAGGATGTCGAAGGACTGTTGAAGATAATAGACCGCGTAATGAAGGTTAGCTCTGCAACACGTTGCTGTCTGTGAAATATTCAAGCCTTTAGGGTGAAATTTTGACGAAAGGAGGAAATGGATGGTGACATACAATATTTCTCCGCCACGGGAAACATATCCGTAATAAATGATTTACTCTAGAGTAAAAGCGAAAAACTTTCCCGAACCACTCCTTTTCCATACTATCTTGACAAATAATTTTATATTATATGATTGTTATACATGTATATCAAAACACTCGACGTCAATGTGTATCTGGTGTCAGGCCAATGTGTATCTGATGCAAGGCTAATGTGTATCTGGTGCCAAACCAATGTGACACTCGCTACAGAGTGGACATTCACGGACATCTAGCGCAAAGTAGTTTCATTTATAAAACAATGTTGATAGCCAATGGTAGATGCCCAGTATTGTGTTTCGGTATTTTTGTTTATTTGCGTCATTTTTCAAGGAACAAGGAAATGTTTTCTAGTTTAAGGTGTGTTGAGATAAGTGGTCAAGTCGACCACGATGTACGTTTGTACCACCCACGCTTGCATCAGTCATCTAACGACATTTTTATCATGGTGTGGCGATTGAGCCCCGACATTTATTGATATAATGGTTAAAGGTCCTCTTGAACGTCCTGTTGTAACGATGCAAAGGTACAAAATATGCGATAAATAGATTTGAATGTCTGCATTCACACCCCATTCCGGATAATCTATCCCAACTACAGAGATACAGCAACTCGTTATGAACATTTGTAGCGTGTCAATTGTAGTCTTCCTGCTGTCTTATCGGTTCTTCATGATCTATCGACGTCTCGTTGTATTACATTGTTAACATATATCACAATGTCGACCTTTACAAATGAACCATCTTATTTCATTCCACATGACGTAATGTATTCATAAATAATGATCGCACTGTGTACTAACGCTGCTTTCGACCCCTCCCTTCCCCAACCCCTCATCCTAAAACATTTCTTACAAAATTAATACAATCTTTTCTCATTGCTATGTGCATTATTTCTTTTATTTATAAATATTATGAATGTCAACAATGTTATACAGCGTTAATGTAAGCGATCTTCCAATTTGCATTAAATCGGACCAAGATTTTGAAAGTAGTCTATGTCTCTGATTTTGGTGAGAGACCACAGCGGTTTCCAGGAGAGTACTACAATCATTGCTGGTCCATATCGATAGATATTATGATGCATGTACATTCTATCGATTTGAATATACCCTTATTATCACAAGCCACGTTGTCCATTTTAGTTAAAAACAGAAATGAAAGAACAGCTTTTATGAGGCCAATACATTTGTCCTCACTCAAAATCGGTTTATACAACTGGTTTTTTTTCATCTGTTCAAAAGGAAGTTCACCTTTTTTCTCGTTTCAATAACCCTGAAAGAACAGTTCATTTCCTGCGGACATAAGAAATTGCTTGTCATAAAAGTATTCAGTGGTGCATTAGAAGAGACAGGGATTTCAGTGTAGGGTATTGTAATTCTGACAGGACTTGGGGGGACTGCAATCAATTAATAATCTGTTACCAGCGGAGATTCCCTCAATCGTCATCTTGTCGCCCATAGCGACGTATTGCCAATTTACAGAATGAGTCCCGTGTCAGCGTATTAACAGAATTTATCCGAATCATTCTTTTCTTGTAAGAGAAGTGACAAAAACAAAGAGAAGTATAATATATTTTTGCCCATGGGTGACAGGATGAAGAGGACGGTGAGGTTCGTAGATGAGCATTTATCCAAGTTTATATTTGCCTTCGACGGGAGACTTGATGAAATAGACAACCTCGTTAGGAAATATGTCATATATGACAACCTTATCATACTCAACTTGATCACTTGCTTTGCTGAGAACGGAATTCAAATTTTCACCACAGCGTTCAACGTTCAACTTCATACTTCGGGATTTTGCAATTATTTACTGACGGCGATGAAATGTTTGGAAAAAGAAGTTACCGCCATACTGGACATCACAGACACAATACAATGTAGAATCAAATTTAAAATCAAACCAATACAGCTAATCACCTATATTTGATAATTTCAGTAATTCAAAAATTGCAAATGCAGAGAAAATGGAAGATTTTTAGGTGACATCGGAGTTCATGGCATTGCAGCATATTTTTATTTTTTGTCTACTTGACATAAGATTAAACTTCACTCAGCAGATTAACATCCAAATAAATCTGAATGACGGAGTTTATAACGAAACAATGATGTTTGAGTATTGACATTATCAAACTTTCCCATGAGATAGAAATTATGCTCAAGTGAGTCACTCCTCGTCAGGCGTCCGTCCGGCGCAAAAGTTTCATACTTTCGACTTCTTCGGATTTGCAGAAAGGATTTTGATAAAACTCTAAATACTGGAAAGAAATGGAGAAGAAAAATAATTCCGTTGACTTTTTACATATTTTCAATGATTAAATACAGAGGGATATACTATGTATGTGGTAATAAACTTTCAGAACTTATTAAAAGATTTAAATGAAACTTGGTAGATATGGAGTACTCAAGGTTCCCTACAACTGTTGCTGAGTTTCGATTAGAACCGTCAAGGGATGGGTCGAGGACGGGGTTCCATAGGCCCAAATGTTACCCCTTTTTTTGAGAAACATCTTCAGACCGGCTGCATAAATTAATAGACTAAATAAACTCAATTGATCTAGAGTGTGTTCCATTCTGAAATCAAAATCTTTTTGCTTCTTTTCTGATTTGGTCATTTCCTACCATTTTGGGTCATTTTCTTTGTTTATTAAATAAAGACAAGCAATAAAGCATTGACTGATATCCGTTTCAAGGGTTTTATTTTGTATCAAGTCAAAATTTCGTTTTCTGGATTTTTTAATGACCCCCTCATTTTTATGTAGGCTAGTTCTTGAATGCTGAAGATCAGTGTTTCAAACCCCGCTTTTTATCCCTCTTCTTATTACTATTATTTCATATTACACGATATTGCTTGATAGATATCTGCTTTACGTCACTCTTTGATTATTGCACTTATATGGCATCAACCTGTCCTAGTTTATACCTTTGCAACTTTTTACATGCCATGTTTGCTGTGCCACGGGACTTCGGGTTTTACTATGTCGTTCACGGGCCGAGCACCTCGTTCACTGAACTAAATCGCCTCCATTATACACCAAAACAAAGTCTTTTAGACTAAGTGTTTTTCAGCGCTCGGCAAGTCATGCTATAAAATACTGACCGAGATTTTTTCACACATTATTGTGTCATTTAATTTATTGACTCAATATATATATAGAGAAGCATTTACACGTGTTTGCCAGCTTTTTTTTTTAAAGAAAATATCCATTTTAAGGGTTATTTGAAAGTTTGATCTTAAAATTTAGTTTTCTTCATTATAAGACATTTTATAACTTTATGAAAGAGAGCGGTTCAAATTTCGCTATAGGCATGTTTTCAGTTCATTTTACACTAGAACAAGTTTTAAAATGTTCTGTAACACATGTGTTAACTTAGGTCGTCTCAATGTTTCCATACAGAGAAAAATAAAATCAATGTGTAGACTTAACGCTTCCACGTAACTTGCATGAGTTTGAAATAAAGGAGTTTTGTATTTGAGAGAAAAATTCTACCTTATGGCAAATTCAAGACTAAGCTCTCATTATGAATGTATCCGTATTGCACTTTATCATTCCTATTTATCTGGATTTCTGGGTGGTGAGTGGAGTTCAGTGTTACGTCAATTAGGTGCACAATGTTGCAATGCCCGGCATGTTAAATACTTTTCTCTTATTTTAGCATAAAGTTGTCTCTATTAGTTTCAGTTGATCAGAATATTGGTAAACAGTGATGTAAAATTAATATACACAATTACTCTTTCTATCCCTATGTGAAATCCAATATAGTAGTTATAACTTTCCCTCTTTGTTGTCAGCACTATAGAAGGAGGTCCTTTACTGAAATCCATTTACAGTGCAAATTTTAAAATTCCCATACACACACACACACACACACACACACACACACACACACACACACACACACACACACACACACATATATATATATATATATATATATATATATATATATATATATATATATATATATATATATATATATATATATATATATATATATATCAAAAGCAAAACTAACAAAAAAAGTCACACAGCCCAAACAAAAACACAATCTCTGAATGAATCATGTTAATGAAAAGCATAGGGAGATGATGAAAGCATAAAACTGTTCTCTCTGATAAAGACCGTCACCGTTTTATCAATATGTTGTTTTATCCTGTTGATATATGTTTATTTACGTGAATGACGGTGACATTAATAACTTGGTATGTAATAAAGTGCCACTATAAAATCTATCATTTCTTTAGCGGCAAGCCATTGGACTCATCAGGAAAAACAACATTTGTCAAGTCATAAAGGGACCACCGCGGAATAGCCGGATTGGATTCCCTTTTCTGCACAAAACTGGCAAATTAACTGACATGGAAGTTTTAATGAATGACTATATGTTTCTTTGATGATCTTAATCACACTTGTATGAAATGTATTGCCTCTGAAGTTAAGAATCTTTTAATGTTGTCGAAAATAATGAAATTTTGAAGTTTAAGAGAATTGGAGAATCCTAGCCCTCATCTCTCCGCTGTGTTAGACAGAACTGTTAATGTTAAATGCCGCTTCCCGCTATTTTCATTAGAATTTTGATAAAATAGAATAAAATACTTTAATGCCAGTGCTGTAAGCATTCAAAAGGTATGCTAATCTTAAATCGCAAATCTAAATGCACAGCCATGACAATTACATGATTTCGTTTAAGAATAAAACGCCGGGATTCTTACGCATGCCCAGTAACGCTACATGATAGATACTAAGTCGGTTTGACTTATTTCCTTTGGGAAATTAAAAGCAGACAGATTACCGTCTAAGTACAACATAAGAGGAATGACACGACCAACGAAGGACAATGTTGTCATTTAAATGCATTTAAAATTGAAAAATTGTAGGCACCATGCAAGGACCACATTATTTCAGACAGAAAAGAGGTTGATGGAATTTAGGCAACACGTATCTTTCCCATTTAGTGATTTGTTTTCCACCATGGTAAAAAGTTTTCACATATCGCGGTGTCACTACAGGTACATTTTTCACTTTTCGTGGTATCACTACAGGTACATTTTCATTTTTCGTGATATCACTACAGGTACATTTTTTTTCATTTTTCGTGGTATCACTACAGGTACATTTTTCACTTTTCGTGTTATCACTACAGGTATATTTTTCATTTTTCGTGGTATCACTACAGGTACATTTTTCACTTTTCGTGTTATCACTACAGGTATATTTTTCATTTTTCGTGATATCACTACAGGTATATTTTTCATTTTCATGGTATCACTACAGGTACATTTATGGGAGGGTCTTTAGTCGTTTTGTTTTTCGTCCAAGTTGTACATGAAGTATTTACTCTCTCTCTCTCTCTCTCTCTCTCTCTCTCTCTCTCTCTCTCTTACACTATGTTTAATCTATTAATCTTCCTTCATGTAAGTATCAAGTGTTCTTAAGTGGTTCTGTATTTCATACGACTTAAGCTTCAGTGATGCAATCCAACAAACCACATCTTTATTTTCCAGATCAATACCTGTTTGAGATAGACTAGTATATCTCCATATTGAATGTTTTCAGTTCCTTTAAATGACGTTTTATCTCGCTTTATTTCATCTTTTGTTAACGACACAAAATGTTACCGATCGTCCATCACGACTCATTATCATATCAAACTTCAAAATTTACGACTTCAGAAAGACATTTCACAATGAAAAATATTCGTTTAATTGTTTTAAAAGGATGAAGTGTGAATTGGTGTATCGTTATAGCTATCCAAACAGGATTCTGTCATTGAAACGCGATGCCAAATATGCTGATTTGGAAATACAAATTTGGGCCTTTGTCGATCCCTATTGCATGTTTCTTGATAATACATCTTACCATAATGGCAATGGGCGCCTTAGGGTTTTCTTTTTTAATGATTTTGATACTTTTTATTCAAACTGTTGGCATATAAAGTATCTTGGGCTCCATGTGTCTGATGGCTTTATTAATTTGATATTCTATTACTCGTCACTAAGGTCATTATTGTTTCCCAAATGCTGCTTAAAATTTGCACATCAGTCATTGCATTACATATCGAAAGAAATTTAAGCGCAAAACTAGAAAATGAGCCACGAATTCAAAACAGAAAAATAATTATTTCTTTATAGAGTTTATAGTTACCCTTTATGTTCTGTCGGTATCTTTATATGGACCTTTGTAGTTTTTAATCTGCCCATGATATCACCAAAAACAAAAGAAAACGCATGCGCAAATAGAAATTCATCTTGATAATTGCACTACAGGAATATAACATTTCAGCTTTATGCTTTATATATGAAGATCACATGACCTTTTTTCTGTATCGTTGGATTTTCTTACTCATTATCACAGCGTTAATCGTTGTATAACATGGCAGAAGAATGAACCCTTGCCATTCTGTTTTTAACGATAAGAAATTATACATCTTGAATGCATGTACGTTTCACTTACATGTGTCAATAAATACCACACTGTACCTGTCAATAATACTCTATGTAGAGAAAGGAGAACGTAAAATGTAAAATGATATTTAGAGAATAATCTCAAAAGAAAACTAATTGCTGTCGCTGATATATGAAAAATTGTCATCTGTAACATAATAAATATGTGTTGTATTCTAGAGTTACTAGGGAAATATGACATAATAATCCACGATGGGATGTATGTATAATCGTAAGTTTACAATTTTAAGGTTTATAAAATATAGGGAATTAGAATTTGGTGTATGTGTATGAAATACCAATAAAATGTCTGAAAGGTTCGGGTTTTTATTCAGTTTAAATTTCCTACTCTATGAATGTTTTGGACAGATCGCTAGAGGCCTTGAATGAACGTTTTCTCTCGATGTCGAGATGGCGCCATGAAACTGAGAAATACAAGGCGATCGCACGATACCCTGTCAGCTGTATTGGATTCCAAAATGTAGCTCTGACAGAGTGGAGAAATACATCTTCTTGAGATTTCTCGACATCCCAGTCTGTTAATCAGCATTCAGAGATTGTTATAAAACTCCGTAATTATTTCACATTCCCATTTCCAGATTGTATACCACTTTTTTTATAGAATACATCAAGAAAAGACAAAAATTCCACGTCATTGTGGAGCAAGTTATTGACGGCAGATTCAAACTTCAGTAAAGCAATGTCATAATTTGAGCTATTATGCTGTCTTCTGGTAGATGAAATTCTATTTTTTAAACATTCTCGAATCATGTGATGGACGAGATATTGATATAAGAGTTCACAGGCAGTTACATTTCAAGTGCGCCAAGGAATTCTGTATTTTGGTTGTTGAAAAGTCAAAATACCAACTAAGATGTGCTTGGTTTACTCTGAAACGAGATTACAGCAGGCGGGTAACGATTCGATAAAAAGAATTGATGGCCGACCTTTGTGAATCTCTCACAGTAAGTCTTCAGTTCATGGGATGCAATTTCTTTTGAAGCTTCTAGAATTATTGAAGTTGTAATGTGAAAAACACTCGCTTGAAAGGCCCCCCTACAAACAAAATAATACTCCAGAAAGCAGGTATTGGCTTGGTTATATCACAGAAAGATGCGACGTATTAACTCACAAAGTCGTTTATGTGTTTGAGATGAATGGCGATAGTTTTTGTAGATTGTAACACGGTGGATGATAAATTGAGTAGGTTTTATTTGAAGCAAGGTTCATCTATATTTCTCTAATTTCGAGATAAAATAAAACTTCTATAAAAAAAATTAGTGAGAAATAGAATAGATACATGAATAGTAACTTAGTTTGAGAATTTTGGTGAGCATTTCTCACAGATGGTCAATTTTATCATATACAATAAAGACATGTACTATGTGTGTACATCGTTTTGTTACTTGTGTTAATTAATGAATAATAAGGAGAAGCATTGGTTCCCATCATATAGAAGCATGCCATATGGTATTCAAGTATCCAGTTTTTATAAAATGATATTGTTATATACAATTAGTGTCTCGGTCATCATCGTGCCATGTGTGGGCTTCATGTATTTTAATTTATGTAAATGAAAAGAGGATATTATGCATGAGATAAAAGTCCAGACCTGCGTGACGTTTCAGGGCGACATTTATTGCCAGTATGATGTACACCTACCCACAGGTTTACTTGCTTTGTGTCATTCAACCTAATTCGTTTGCTATACCTGTCATTCCCAGGCGCACACGGCAATGAATTCTAGTTTTGCATTACTGTAATGTCTTACACCTGCTGAATTTCATAGCTATCTAGACTTCTCGTCATGGCACAGTGTTCCGTATAGTTACTTATTGCCTCACCTATTATTCAAATTTCGACCCTAGCGACACTGTATGGCCTCTTGATGCATACATATTTGGTAATTATCAATGAAAGGTCAAGATTACATCTGTTATTTCTCATATACTTTATCTGATGTTTTCTTGTGCAATGTTCAAGGATGCCCAATAAATATGTATATTTCTTCGGTGAACAGATGCCAGGATATGTTTATTTTAATTATGTGTTAGAACGAAGAACAAAATGTATAATATTACTGGAAAGCAATTATTTGTCACTCCTTTGTAATAAAGACTTCGTACATCATATCGCATTGGGTGTTATTGTTCAGTAGGAGATGCTTACTCGTGCGAGGTATCAAATATCACCTCTGGTTTATTCAGGGATTCGTGATTGTCCTCTGTATTGTCTTTGATGGATTTACAACGGGTTGACTGTTTGGCATCTTTGAACTTCATTTGAGTGTATTTCTTCTCAAAAGTATACAAATTTATTGCTAATTCCGGTAAACGGTTGCAAAATACTTGACAGTATTCTGGATTTTCCTATGTCACGATCATGTGATAGGTTGCAGCATTATACATAAAATTTTGAATCCTGAATGCTGGTCATACCTTATCAAGTGACAAATTACTCTCTAAAAGTGCTAACTATTGTTCGAGTTGTAATTTATTTGTACTGTTCTACATAAACTCTGACTTTTCCGCCATTTTTGGCATTAATGACGATTCTGACCGTGTAATATTTTACTGTCAATTTGGTCGGTGTTTGTCAGAATCTTAACACATCGTTGAAACAGAAAGCCCTATTCACGTCGAGATGTGTCAAAAAATCTCATTCCTGTGTGTGACAAGTTCATGTTTTGTCATATTATGACATAGCTACACTAAATGTTAGTCCACATGATATTGTAGAGAAGGTTTGACGTGAGGTTCAGCGCACTACGGAGGTTAATCAAAGAAAAACATTCCGCACTCATACATATACTTTGTTTTTGCTTCTGACTGATGTGACTTTAAATAAACTTAAGACCTAAATTTTAATAAATAGCAATACAAAATTAATTTAGTTCTGTCTTCAGTACATGTTAGCACATGTACATAGAATGATCATATTTTAAGTATTTTCTCCAATAACTAACAGAATACCTTGTATATATTACCAGTTTCCTGTCTATGTTGGTGGAAAATGTTTTTGTTACTGATTATCCATTTAGGAAAGAAAAACTACATGTACAATTAAGATATAACTTTTAATTCTGAAACATTGATATTTTTATATCCAAGGTAATTACAAGATGCTTATTACCAACTTTTACTCGTTTAAATTTAGAATGCCGTCTGAAAATAAAATACTTAATAAATAACATAATGATTTGAATCATCTAATATGTTCGGCCTTGGGTATCACTGAGTAGACAAGTTGTCGTAATGCGCGTATGGTGCACTAGATTTATACACGTATATATGTTTCGATATTTATGTTAATTCCTGACTTAATTTGAATATGGAAATCTGCTAGAATATAAATCCAATATATAGTTACCAAAGTTTTCACTCTTATTGTATTTTATATACAAAGATAAGAGTCTACCAAATGCAACATAATTAAAGAATTCACTTTTTAGCAACACTCTTTACATTTTCTGTAAACCTTTTTCCTGAATATTGCTAGTGAAATTACAATGCAATATTCATGGCTTATTAATGCTACATGCTTTGCTGCCAGGCGACGTTTGTCTGAGGCGCACTGGATTTTACGTTCCACATGTTCTTGCCGGTAGAAAAACACGAAATTCTTAATACAAAATGCTATAAAAATTGTTAACAGATAATGTACGCAAACATTTAAAGGTGACTTTTATGCTCATAAATCTAAATGAAATGTGTTTTATTCATTTAAATGAGATTTGTTCGCTTTGATGACGGGGATTTTTGGAAATTAATATGACTGAATAGTTTTTGCAGACGCATCGAACCCCATCTATCATTAGAGCCATTTCTAGTCCTAATTGAGAGTAAGTATAATTTATTTTTGAATTTGATTCATTTATTTACATTTATACTACTAAGTGGTGATACATTCTAATTTTGATTTATATTCCAGCAGAATATCTCTAATTTCCACGCCATGCAGGTATCTGCAAAATAAGTTATAAGGGCTAATTTGACACTTTTATCACGATGAATATTTCAACAGAGAAAACGTTATATAGATCATAACCTGATACGACTGGCAGGCAGAGAAGGCACTGAAAGATTGTCGACAAAAAGGGGAGGTAATTAGAACTCAGTGAAATGCTCTGTCATCGGTACCCGCATCTTGATGAGATGGTAGAGATGTGATCTCCCAACGTGCGTTTCTCCTGCACCATTGGTATATATGGCGGTTGTACTTACTGTACCTGCAATAGACACCACCATGTTTTGCTGTTGTGTGGTGGTTTTACCAAAAGGCTCAATCAGAACAAATTAGAATTCATGTACACGTTATGGATAATAATTCCCTGTAAATGTAAACATGAAATGCCAGTACAGCATGTATTGGGATTATATGATCTGCAATATAAAATACCAAAATGGCACAGTGTCAATGTGACACTGACATTTTTGTTCAATGATGGAAATTCAAGCATCTCTGAATATCAGAGGTGAGGCCAGGAGCTCGTATTTGGGAGGACTGGTTTTTCCCCATTTAGCTAGCAACATCTGTCATGAATACATGAAACATGATTGATTGATTGATTATTGTTTTACGTCACTCCACGATTATTTCACGGATATGGCGACGGCATCTGCCTGATGCATTGCATACAAATTTAGACCTTTGCAACGGACCCACCCAAAGCAGTGAGGGATCTTTTACGTGCCGCGCCTACCGTGAGACGGGACCTCGGTTTTTACTGTCTCATACGAAAGACAGAATACCGGTGTGCCCAGGGCGGGAGTCGAACCCAGGACCTCTCGATCACGAGCCGAGCACCTTATCCACTAGGCAACACCGGCTTCATGAAAGTAAATTTCAGGAAACAAAACGGACTCATATTAATGACATTACAAATTTTGTTTTTCAATTTGTGAACTCCATACAAGGCTTATTTCATTCTGATAGTAGTCATAACATCATGTTGGAGGAAACAAAACATCCGGGGAAAAAAACTTTTGGCAGGATTATTGGCGGATCTCTTTCTTTTGCCTAGGCTAGAATCCGAACTCAGACCTTGCCGAGGTGAGAATCTACAGTGACCTCCAAACATACTTTTCAGCTATGTTATCACAGAAAACCCTTTATACTTTAGGTCTCTTTTTACTTTCTGTCTTATGAAAAACCCTTTATACTTAAGGTTTTATGAGAAACCCTTCACACCTTAGGTCTTATGAGAAATCTTATATACTTTAGGTCTTATGAGAAACCCTTTATATCTTCTGTCTTATGAAAAACCTTTTATACTTAAGGTTTTATGAGAAACCCTTTGTACCTTAGGTCTTATGAGAAACCCTTTACACCTTAGATCTTATGAGAAACCCTTTACACCTTAGATCTATGAGAAACCATTTATACTTTAGGTCTTATGAGAAACCCTTTACACATTAGGTCATATGTGAAACCTTTCACACTTTAGGTCTTGTTAGAAACCCTTTATACTTAGGTCTTATGAGAAACCCTTTTTACCTTCTGTTTTATGAAAAAACCCTTTATACTTAAGGTTTTATGAAAACCCCTTTACACCTTAGGTCTTATGAGAAACCTTATATACTTTAGGTCTTATGAGAAACCCTTTATACTTTCTGTCTTATGAAAAAAAACTTTATACTTAAGGTTTTATGAGAAATCCTTTACACCTTAGATTTTATGAGAAACCTTTGATACTTTAGGTCTTATGAGAAACCCTTTATAATTTAGGTCTTATGAAAAACCCTTTATACTTTAGGTTTTATGAGAAACCCTTTACACCTTAGGTCTTATGAGAAACCCTTTATACTTTAAATCTTTTGAGAAACCCTTTACACCTTAGGTCTTATGAGAAACCTTATATACTTTAGGTCTTATGAGAAACCCTTTATACTTTCTGTCTTATGAAAAAAAACTTTATACTTAAGGTTTTATGAGAAATCCTTTACACCTTAGATTTTATGAGAAACCTTTGATACTTTAGGTCTTATGAGAAACCCTTTATAATTTAGGTCTTATGAAAAACCCTTTATACTTTAGGTTTTATGAGAAACCCTTTACACCTTAGGTCTTATGAGAAACCCTTTATACTTTAAATCTTTTGAGAAACCCTTTACACCTTAGGTCTATGAGAAACCCTTTATACTTTAGGTCTTATGAGAAACCCTTTACACATTAGGTCTTATGAGAAACCCTTTACACTTTAGGTCTTATTAGAAACCCTTTACACCTTAGGTCTAAGAGAAACCCTTCATACCGTAAGTCTTAAGAAAACCCCTTTTTACCTTAAATGTTATGAGAAACCCTTTATACTTTAGTTCTTACAAGAACGACTCAATACTATTCTATACTATAGCAGCATCAGGACTCCTTGTGATTGACAGTTTTACATATCCTTCAATAGATCATTGGGGATAGGTTTTTATGATATTCTCATTACACTAGTAACCCTCTACAGATGAAAAACTGAAATATTTATTTAAACTGTGGAAATTACGTCATATACATGCACTTTTAAGATCCCGGACGTTTCATATTTGTAATGGAAGCATTCCCATGAGAAAATTATCCAATGAAAGCTGTTTATTCCTATCGACATTGGATGATGAATGATTTGATACATGTTCCTATACATGTAAAAAAATATTCCCTTAAACATCAAAAGTTTGTCGCCTGACTGAATTACAAGCTCCTGACTAATCTATATGATAAGTAAATTATTTACAAGACATCCATCAACAGATATGACAGATTCTACGTCTATTATAGCGCTGATTATAATTGTAAACAATTATTTATACACGGATAACTACAAAATAAAGGAAAGCTTGTGGTGAATGATTTATATAGAGGGCAATGTCATACTTTTAGTGCTTGTCAATCATAAATCAATACTCTTTCTTGAAACTGTTGTTTTTAAGCAGCATTGAGTGCAGAATTCGTCGATCGTTCTGTACTCTTACACACAATGAGAACTCAATGTTGTTGTTTTTTATACTTAATAATAGGTCAATGGCATCTTCACAAGCAGCATTGTATCCAGTAGTCAACGTTTGACGAGAAATGTTGCTGATATTTATCATACGTTGGAGACACTAATGTATTTCCTTTTCGTATGAACTATTTAATGTGTTCGCTGTATAGTGATGAGATTAATGAAAATAGAAAAAAGAGTAAATAAAGCAAAGAAAATAAAGTATAAGAAGTAAAAATAATAATACAAAGAAATATAATAATAATAATAATAATAATAATAATAATAATAATAATAATAATAATAATAATAATAATATAATTAATGAATTAATTAAATGACAATTTAATTAGTATTTAACAATGAATAAAACTGTTGAATAAAGAGAAAGAAAAATTTATAGAATGATTAGATACAAGATAGAATAAATATTCATAAAAAAATAGACAAATGATATCAATGGGTAAGTGAATAGGTAAATACATAATAATAATAATAATAATAATAATAATAATAATAATAATAATAATAATAATAATAATAATAATAATAATGATGATGATGATGATGATGATAATAATAATAATAATAATAATAATAATAATAATAATAATAAGAAGAAGAAGAAGAAGAAGAAGAAGAAGAAGAAGAAGAAGAAACCTGATCGAGAACATACTCAGGAAACCAATAATATTTTATGGATTATTTTCATTATTTCATAGAGTAATTTTTCATGAATAGTATTATCAATCTAACTTTATATATATTGATTTATATCTCTCCATATGACTGATATACAAGAGTAATATTTTGTTGCTCAGAGTTGCGTCATGTATTGTGGCGTAGCAATCCAGGATTTGACGTCATAAAGAAAATTCCACAAGACGCAGTTTGGCGGTTATGAGGCCCCTTATATCATACATTTTATGAAATTCGTGTATTTCATACTGTCACGTACTATCAGTATGTACATGTGATACGACACTTGGAACTATCTCTGGTGAACCGCTCGTGGTGAACCACATCCGGGTTACCTGTCATGGATGCCGTTCAAACATGGTTGTGATACATAGTTATAAAAAAAAAAAAGAAAAAGAAAAAAGATTTGTCAGTAGGAGAGGCTCAGATGACGTCACTTAGATGTTGACAAAACTCTTAAATGGATTGCTTCTTCGAAATATTGATTTATTATATACATGTATTTTCAAACAATATGATATAAATTATCTAAAATGTTTAAACAAATCAAATCAAAACCGCAAAAGAAAACAAGTAATTTAAAATCGCAATATTAACGCTAGTAGAATAATCTTAAAATAATTATTTTCGTATAATTACAGAAAAGATTTACGATCGAAAACAGCTCTAATTAAGCAGTTCACACCGTATTTCACGACTTGACTTAATAGACTGTCCTTGCTGTAATTCCTTATTGTATGAGCAGTCTAAAGAATTTCATGAACCATTTGACAACATGGTAATCTTTTGTATAATCCCCAAGATGTCGGACCAACAGCCGTCTTTGATGTTTTGAAGTCACGTCAAGGTATTTTTCTCGCACACTGCATAATTACAATGGCTGGTGGATATAGGGAGATAAAACAACACAGCTATGGACATTTGCATAATACGAAGTAGAGATATTTCAACGATTATTTGTCGACAATGATAAGAAAAATCAGATAGCTTTTAAACCCGATGCCTTTTCATTTTTGTTCTGACCCGAAATGGGAGCTCGTAAATTATGCTTTGATTAAGAGAAAAAGAGGGTATATCGGTTGACAAAAAAGACTTGTGAGATAAAATACGTCTAGGTTTTTATGGGAAATCGTAATAAATTATGTTGTAATTTTCAATGTACGTCATTTGAACACAGTGTTTGATAGCCTTGTAAAGAAATACCTAACCATTAGGCGTTAATTTATGGTCACTTGAAATCACGATTTTAAAAGAACTGACGAATTCAAAAGTAATGCTAACGTTGGTTCGTATCGTGTGACAATAAATTACAATTTAAAATATATTAAGGCTTATACTTTCTTATATTTATAGGAATTATCCTAGCAACGAGAAATGATAGATGCGCGAATCCTAAAGCCAATAATTGTATTATCTGATCAAGAATGTATGAGAATATATATATACGTATTTCGTAATATGTGTGACATTAAACAGAGTGTTTGTTGACGCGAGGAAACATCTGAAGCGTGTAAGTGTATAAATAGGCATAATACACATATCAAAGATACAAAGCATAATACACATATCAAAAATACAAGCTGGTCTGTAAAATCATTGCTAGGGAATGATGTTAGAATTACCTACCTATGTCGAGACGACGGTCAGTGTTTAATGATGGAGGTAACCCAAACCAAGGACTTATATTTTGTTTATAAGTCCTTGCCCAAAACCTAGAAGAAAGGCCACTTGCCTTTTACATTGATATTATTTTCCACTTCCCTATAGAGGAAATCAAATCGACTTTATATAGAATTCCTACAGCATAGCGATTTAACCCATTCTGTTGCAGGAATGTCGTCAAAGCCAAATTGATACTAAAAATAAGTACATGTAATATTCTATATGAATAAATTCAGGGTGCCCATTATGAGATAATACTTCATTTACGTTGACGGCAAGAGTAACTCTATACCCCTTTTATGTTTGCTTTGTGGTAGATATAAAGTAAAACATGACAACATGACACCTTAATCAGTGTCTCCAAACGACACTCCATTTTAGCATTATTTCTTCATCAAAAAAGAAAAATGAAGTCCATACGCTGATTTTTTAAATGCATTATAGGAAAAGACTCATGCGGTTTTATGGGCTTATCGATATAGCGAAAAAACTAAAACACTAATCATTTCATCTCTAAGTACACCACGGCCTGACATATTACTCTGCTTGATATCAACCCTTTTGTTCTGTCTAATTGATAAATATTCGTATATCACAATAATATTCAATAAGGTACTATTGATATAAGCAAAGTACATTTTTCTATTTTCTTGCTCAGACTAGGGGTATCTTCTCTGATATGTCGGTTAATTCTCATGACTTTGATGGATTGATGGGTATCGGGGATGTGACAGGCAATGACCTAATGTCACCAATGCAGAGTAGAAGACTGTAGGGGTTTCCTGATCCCATCTCCGTAACATTATACGGCCTCGTTTCTAAGCGTGACCGAAGAATCACTGTCAGACATTCTTGCGTTTGACGTACCCCTTAGTATTCACCTATGTGTCTAATGACTAAGAAATAGTCGTAAAGACATTTTTTGCTTAATTAACTTCGTTTCTTATTATATGAGGGCATCAATCACGCCATACAATGCCATCAAACGCTACATAGTAGAATAATTCTCTTATTAAATTTCAACGTAATTTGTTATTTACGCCAAATGAAGTAAATAGATTTTTTGTTCAGCTGGAGTAATCCTTTTATTAATATACAACACTTCATCGAGACGTCAATCAAATATAAAATCTATCACATATTATAGAATTACAAACACATAAGATGTGTTGGTTCTTAAAATACAACTTAATTAATTGTTGTTCGGATCAATTTCAATACGGGCTTACTTAACCTTAATCTCCTTCTAATTGCAATCAATAGTAACATACTCCACAAGATCATTATAATCCCCGCAGCAGACGCCAACATATATGCAAATTAACCAATTGAAAGGCAAGTCTTGAAGAAATGTGAGGGCCTAAAATAAATCGATTGGCTTTGTTTCGCTTATCAAATTAATTACATTAAAATCTATATCATTTATCACAAAAACTCATTATGATAAATAACACAGATGAAACCATTAAATAAGATTGCGTAATACATCAAAATAAAGTTCCGTAATTATTATTTGGTTATTTGATATATTTCTATAATTAATTGAAATTTATGAATAATGATAATGATAATGATTGGAACATATTCTTTAAATAAACGGTCCATGGTGACGTTCATACGTCAGTTTAATGAGTAAAACATAATGCAGGTGCCGCCACCATGAAGGTCAAAAGGTTATTTTAATCGAAATTGTTATATGACTCATCTTTCTCGTCGAAGAAGACATATTCCGTGTACATTGTAGTTATGGTTGCCTACAAGACTCGAGACAATTCATAATCCAATGCCAAAACATGCACCGATTAACCGCCACGGACACTGTCTCGAGCAGACTGACGGTCAACTGTCCAAGATTGACAATATAAAACAAATGATTAGGGGGCATATCAGTAAATCATTTGGTATGTCCCAGCTCATGCACGTGTAATCCATTAGGCTACGACAGATGAGCCTCGGACCTCAGGTGAGAAACAGGTAAAAACAAATACAAATTGATGTGACAGCCGCGATACACCTGTTGTCATATACCGCAACATCGGAAGCAAAGGTGTCGACGAGTGCGGTCATTAGCATTTATGACCAACACTGACCACTGTAAGTAAGGATGTAATGCCTAACATCACTATGTCTCCGTAAAGTCAGCCAGGGATGTCAACTTTGACAGCTTGACCATAATGACCCTCTCATCTATGTATGTACAGAAAAAAACTAAATGTCAGACAGTCCTGATCGACGCCATTTTCATATATTTCAATACATTTGGATGGCGAGATGATAGAAATGTGGAAAAGCAATTAAGCACAGGCAATCAATTTGAGTAGCTCTGAAACCTATTATTCCGTTTTTATAAAGATATAAACCCTTAATGTGGTCTATGATGTTATAGTAAAACTAATTAATCGCGATAGGAGGAACAGTTTGGGTTTTTTTATCATAGGAGTATGTATTGCATATCGTTCATTTTTCCTGCTGCTTTAATAAAGTTTTACGAGAAAAATGTCTGCTAGACCCATTGGTGTTCTCGTCAAAATAACTATAAACACCTAAAAATTCTCTGATGTCAATCATCAACATGGTTTTTATTACTAACGAATTTACATACGAATGGAGGTTTTATATAAGTTCACTGTCAACAAAACATCATTTATTTTGTAGGCATAAAATTGATAAAAACCCATAATGGTCTTTTAAGATGGAACACACCTGTCTATAGGTCACTTGGAGAGAGTTGGATCTAATCAAAAGAAGTATGATGTTCAGTTATTTGAAATGGTGAACTTGAGTATTCGGTGTTGTGTATTTTCAGACAATTGCAGGTTTGTTCTACATATATAAAAGCATATCTGAAAAGCCAAAACTTTTTATCTGTAAGAAGACATACAAAAGTAATTGGCGCCTTAAAAGACCATAATTGTATTACATCAAATACTCAGATAAAATGATCCAGTTTTCTTTTATTATATACAGTTGACATGATGATGATGTTAACCTTGATTGACTCAGTTGCATACTTCTTTAACAATGAACCTAGATTTTTTGTGATTCTTTATATAGAAGATTCGTCTACGACGATACCAAATCATAGAGATTTGGTTGACACTATGAAGTCGTACAATATCAAATACAGGCAACTAAACGTTTGATTTAAAAAAAAAAACAATAGATAGATAGATAGATAGATAGATAGATAGATAGATAGATAGATAGAATATATTAAATAAAAGAAAATTCCGGACGTACTCTGTGCCATTGTAGCATTCAAAACAACGTGTCACAGCAGACACTCATGTGCCCTTAAAACCTCACTATTAAAGAAAATAAGCAATACCCGACATGGATATTCCTCAAAATGATAACAGATTAAGAAAATTCACAGACGACATGCAAATAAACGCATCATATTTTCTGTTGTTACACAACGAGCTCTCATACTGGGTGTTACAACCATATACCATTACTTTGTACGTATTCTAGATTATACAGAACCCCTCCTTAGGTGCTACCAATGTGTCGTCATGTAATACGATCATATACTGGATAATACTTCATGAAATATTATATTCTTAATCAAGTTAAAAAATATATCGATGCAAGAACGAACGTAATTTATTTGAAAAACTTAAATATATTATAGGACTATGTAAACGGATTGCAATGTTTTACAGTACTAATTTAAATCAAGGTGTGTGTCGCCATCTGTATTGAACGCAATGGATAAAATAACAGACCTTGTGTTCTAGTACATATTATCAGTATATGACAATTATTGAGGTAATTTTGAGATGTATGTTAACCTTCTATGGACAGACTAATTGACATAGAATCCCTGGGATCCATAATGGACATTGTTAAAAACGTCAAAAATACCAATATATCATTACCATCCTATTCAATTTAAAATTCAGACTGATCACTGGAGTTCGTCATCTACTTTGATCTATTGTTAACCTTAATTTATTTTGATGGTACGTCATTAGAGGGTTTTTAAAATCATCCAGGTAGCGGCGCAATAAATCAGTCCGTTTAGCAGTCATTTAAAGAAACAATGATTGTTTCGCCTAGATAGGTCATATGCAATAGTGGAAGGATCTTTATGTTTCACGATAAAGCGATACGCCAGTGGAACTTATTGAATTATTTGACAGGGTAGATAAAGCGGGTAAGAACCATAAATAAAACAATTTAAATGACAAAATTGTTTGATCTTAATCATTGCAATGAAAAGACTTTACGAGTTGTTTTTCAACTTGTGACAGCGTAAATGCTAATTATTCTCCATACCTCTAGTCAATAGTATTTTGGCCCAAAGGGAAAGCATACGGGGCATAAATGACGAAATGATCGACATTTCACATGAATCAGATAAATTTCCATATTAATCAATATATAATTTAATTTCATGATATCAAGCGCATTCCCGATGTCAAAGCAAATTAACCAGAACGTACCTAATCAAGTCTAATTTTGAAATCAGTAAATTAAAAACAAATGATGAATGATGTATATACGACAGTTTTAAGTTCAGTTAAATTTATTGTAGACCAACTGGTACCAAATATATATTTAATCGTCTGACTCGCAGACCTATAAGTCAAGTTTCAGGAAATCGGCACAAAATTTGACATAGCACGACGTTAGGCATTTATCATTCGGTTTTATTGTTTTCTACATTTTTCAATTATCTTTTTGGGTGCCAGAGAGTCGAAGACACTGTGATAATAGTACTAGGTTTAGTACAATTGACGTCTATGGCATAGGGAACTTGTGTTCATGGTTATGTTTATCATGTCGGTGACAATAATATGTTAAAGATAATGGGATACAATTATGCGTAAGATGAATAAGAGTGAAGACATAGAAGGAAAGAAGTGTAGACGGTGTTCCCGATGTTTGTTTATAATGAATATGTATGAATTATAATAAAACAATAAAAGTTGGATTTGATGCACATTGCTCTGATACGCATTCGATCTTGTCTTAATCACAGCAAGATGATGATAATGGAAAATTTTAGTTTCAGATATGACAAAATATTGTCAAAATTGTCAAAGAACCTACTTCGTATTTTGTTACCGTGTTACACATATATGTGTATGTATACCATACTTTTCTATTTCACTGTGCTTAAAACTGACAAATGTTGAGGTATCAAGTAGCTATGGTAGAAATACAAATCCTTGTCAATATCTGTCGATTTCGACGTATGAGATAAGGGCAAATGAATAAATTTAATCCGATTCATACCAAGCTGTGGCTGTATCAGTAATAATTTTCTGAAATACACAGACAATTTCATAAACAAACATTATTAAACAGGAGACAGTCATTTCATAAGTAGCGTGACAGAGAATAAAAACTTATGCCTGTTTGGGCTAAATCAAAGAGAAAATATCAAATTACGATTTTATCATTCAAGCCTCCCCTAGTAGGGGTGGTCAGAACAAATGTAGTATGACGTGCTGACATACGGTAGAGCATTTATGTGACAGGGCGTGTAATTTAGGGCAAACTTCAAAAAGAAACTGCCACGGCCGATAATCGGTGATGGTTAATTCGGCATACACTCAGACACAAACGACAGGCACATATATAGTTTTGTCATTTATTGCCAAATTCCATCTGTAAATAGAGAAGAAAAGACTTGCGAAGCTTCTCTGTCTGATGAAAAAAGAAGATCAAACTTTAAATGCCATGAATGGAAAGAAATAGTTATATTAAGATTGGTTATGCCTATAATAACCGTTTTGCCAATTTTACATGATGTAAGGGGCAATACCGGACAAATGCAAAATCACCGCTTAGATTTGCGTCAGATTATTATGACGTTCACATTCCAAGCGTTAACGTCACAGTATAAATTCCGGCAAAAAGTGGTCTGTCCGATGTAAGACCCCTTATATCATTTAAAATTGGAAAAAAAGGTCTATTTGGTATAGATAATCTTAATTGTTGAATTTACTATAGTTTCTAGTTCTTGGGAAACAAAACACATTACCCTAATTTCTATTTTATACATATGTATGAATTTTAATTATATATATATATATATATATATATATATATATATATATATATATATATATATATATATATGAATGCATAATGATTATCTATATAGCATGTTCCGATTAGCTTGCGAGGGTTTCATGCACGTAATGTATGTGTTCTGCATTTTATTAGTATTGAACTGTTTTACGTTCATGCAATAAATACAGTGTGTCCAGTATAAACAGAAGATGGCTATCCTATAATTTCACGAAAACGTGCGTCGAAAAGTTAACTTTAGCAACATTTCAATATTAAACAATTCGGATTCCAACAGGTATTGGAACGATACGGCTTTTAAGTTCTAAATATTTATTCTCCCACTTTAAAAGTCACCAGGCAACCTTTGAAGTGACACCATGATTGACAAGACAGACATTTATGTATCTTAACAAAACAAGTTGATAACAAACTTTATATACATCTGTACAAAGTTCATATAGAAGTTGATAGCTAAGACAACCTCGGGAATGTCGCCACGGGCATGTGACATCATCTTATACTATATTTAGCACCTATCTCTAAAATCTGCAAAAGCAAAGTACATAAACGTAAATATTTTGAACAAAGATTGTCATGTACGTTAGACCAGTGAATAATGTTCTATTAAATTCCCGCAAAAAAGTGCATCACAGGGGAAGCAGTGCATATCCTGCATTCAGTCAAACCCGTACAAGAGAGTAATTAAACCATCGTTCAACAGTAAAATCATTTAGATTTGAAGATTTTCATTTAATTTTAATTTTTTCCCATCTATTGATATTTTGATCTTATTTAATCTATTATCGAAGATAAGAAAGCTCATTCAGTACTCAAGGAATTCATGATGCCGTAGACACTTCACAAGGAGGGAGGTCTGGACCAAATGGAGTAACACTAATGTAAGCAGAGGAAATACTTTCTTTTGAATGATGGTGTGATTATATCAAAAACTACTTTGTTGTTCTCGAACTAAGTGGCCATAAACGTCATACCATTTTGATATACGGTTTATGTATCTAAAAATCTCGTCAAATCTTGAAGCATCAAAGCGTCCAGTAAGCCCATGCTTGCCTTGTAATGAGCTCTAGCTACACATATATTTCACTGATGTAAACAGATGTGTTGAAAAAAGAAGCTAAGCGAGTAATGAAATCTTTTATTGAAAAGTTTCTGTTTGAGGTAGGTTTTATGGCTGTATATTTAACGCAGTCAAGAATTGTTCACAGTAGGTATCTTTTCATTCACAGAATATCGAAGAATTCTCTTAAGTTAGGTGCCTGTTTGCAAACAGAATATACATGTAGATGTAAACAAAATCATGTAAGGTTCTTGCTTTGAAACGTGGAAACAGTTAAATATTTTAAGTTAACAAATTATAAATAGAAGGTAAAGTACATTCACAATAGAAAGAACAAAATAAATTGATAAATAAAAAAATAAAATAAAATAAGATAAATGAAATAAAATAAAACAAAATAAAATAAAATAAAATAAAATAAATAATAATAATAAAAGAAATGAAAACAAGATACTAACGCAAAACGCAATTGCTAAATTTCCCAACACGATGTTAACACAATCGGTCGATTCGAATGTGTTGTTGTAATGAGCCATTTGAACACATTCAGAAGTGAAATGTAATCAACATGTAAAACAGATTTCAACAGCTCTAGTTATGCACACATTATCAACCTCGATTAATGATCATCATGCAGTGATTATTGAAACAAATTGAATCCGACATTTTGACAGACACCAGACCTCGCGCAAGACACTTTGATTACTCGATGCTGCACATCAAAGAAAGTCCCGCACCGATGTTATCACTTAAAGCAAACGTATTGTAAATAGACTTCGAAATCCAATATATTAACAATCAAAAATCAAGTGCTGAAAGAAGAGATAGCTATCCATGGATGCCATCTGATCAAACAAAACTGCAGACATCTTGAAGTGTGAACAAGTATTTTCTTGGATCTAGGAAATCTTCACTATATGCTTAACGTTATGAACACATCCTTAATGTGATCAGGTTTTACTCTCAGCATTTACCGTTTTACAGTGTTATCTTACGTTCCCGGATTTTATCACGTTGCTGTAGAAATTTAAAATCTGATATACTGTTTTCCGTTAAATAATTATAAAAAAATCTAACAACATCACTTTGGAACTCTTTCAAGATGAGAATTATTCCGTTACATTTTAAATCAAATAAGTCGTAAATTGAGAACTCAATATTTGATATTAAAACTTATATCATTAATAAATGTCAGAAGTACAGTATAATTCTTGACTGAAATTAAATTGAGAACACAGAAATATCTCGATATTACAAGGAGATGTACCATTCTTCATTTTTGACAACCGATTCTTGAGATTCTATGAAACTATGAAAATTTGTTTATATTCAAGCTCAAGGGTGATGAATTTACTTTGACAAATAAATGGAATCTTAGCAAACAATCGTCGTAAAATATCAATCTCGAATTGCAAGCCTATAAATCACTGACTGTTAAAAGCATAGAATAACAGGATTCTGTGTGTGATGCATTTATCATAGCACAACGTAAAATTTCGGATTCTGACAAGATTGAGTGGTTTTGCCTAAGGTCTTTTATTTTTTCTGAGACAATCAATCCTTTCTGTCCCTGTACCCTGACAGTCATCAATTTACCATTGTCATTTCCATTTAATGGAAAGAAAATGGACACGTGAGTCACTCCGAATCAAATTTTGAAATAAAACATTATATTTTCCTGGAGGAATGTGGAAGTCTTTGACAATCTTCATTTCCTATAACGATCCATCAGAATACCACCACGAAGAATAACGTATATTTGGGTAGAACGTTTCCAATATTGTCATCATATCATAAAATATATCTGAGATTTAATAGAACATGGTGAAGATTTCATATCTGAGAAAGTTGACGCTGACGAAAAACAATATTAAAAGTAAACTTCGTCGGGAACTAGTACCACTTTATTGTGTGACTCACAACCACCGTGTGAATACATGGAACTCTGGACCTCAGAGGCGAAACAGTCGACTTGAAGGTTTTAAATAAATGTCTCCTCTTTGACTTCAGAGGTTACAATAGTTGGATGTTTTGAGAAGACGTCTTTTTTTTTTATTTCAGAGTTGAGGATAGTTGGAGGTTTTAAGTAGAGATCTCCTCTCTGACATCAGAGGTAAGAACAGTTGGAAGGTTTTAAGTAGAGATCTCCTCTCTGACATCAGAGGTAAGAACAGTTGGAGGTTTTAAGTAGAGATCTCCTCTCTGACATCAGAGGTAAGAACAGTTGGAAGGTTTTGAGTAGAGGTCTCCTCTTTGACTTTAGAGGTGAGAACAGTAGGGAGGTTTTGAGTAAACGTTCCTATTTAACTTCAGAGGTGAGAATAGCTGGAGGTTTTGACCTGACGTCTCCTCTTTGACTTCAGAGGTGAGAACAGTCGATTTGGAGGTTTTAATTAAACGTCTCCTTTTGGACTTCAGAAACGAGAACAGTCGAATCAGAAGTTTTGAATAAACGTCTCATGTTTGACTACAGAGACGAGAACAGTCGACCTGGAGGTTTAGAGTAACCGCTTCCTCTTTTCCAAGACACTACAGCTAGAACAATATTCATAGAATAAACAGTAAGGCAAAATGATAAAAAAAATAAATAAAAATTACTAAAGGTTATTCTGAATAAACAGGTACCATAAGAGAAAGTGATATTAAGATTATAATAAATCAGGAAACATAGATATCCCATAAAATATAGTCATGAAGAAGAGTAAACAACCTTGCATGTAAGGTGCAGGCTTGGTGTAGTGGTTAAGCGCTTGGCTTGCGGCGCCGACGATTCGGGTTCGATTCCCGGGTTGCGCCACTATGTTTAAGAGTTTGGTTACTTCCTGCTTCCATTTTGCGATATAAATGAAAAATTGTTGAAAGCGACGTAAAACACCAATCAACCAACCAACTCTTGTATGTATTCCAACCCTGCCTATTTACTATACACAGTCTTATATAATGTAACGCATTTTAATTTTTTTTTTATCTTGTACCTATTTCAACTGAGGTTATAATATTTATTGTTTTTATCTTGTACCTATTTCAACTGAGGCTATAACACTTACAGGGTTTTTTTTTTATCTTTTACCTATTTCAACTGAGGTTATAATATTTATTGTCCAGATGTTGCTTCATTTTCAAAGATAATTAACACTTGCTTCAGACAGTTAAAATAAATGAAAAAAGTCGCGGAGGTTACTAATGATAGTACAGCATACCTACATGAAAGCAAATTACTGATAATGAATGTTAAAATTACATCTGTTACCCATCGTAGGCAGAGTCTTACTTTTGAAAATAGTAGCAAGCTCGTCTGTATATTTGTTGGAGTTTAAGATTTTAGACCTTGTCGCGTTGTCCTTGTATAAAACCTGCTCAGAGGAAAACCTAGGGCTGATCTCAGATCCAAGTAGATATCACGTGACTTCCTCAGAATGACAACCTCAAAATATACCATCATTAACTCTTCCAGAGGTTTATACATGCCACTTGTTTCCTATTTCTGTTGTTTCTAATGACTTTGCTACAATTGTCTTTTGATATCTGAAAACTTCAAATTGAAGAGTGCCGACAAAATAGAAATGAAATAAAAGAAAACGGGAAATGGAAATAATCATTGTATGAGTGATCCTTGGTTAGATATGTCATAAAATGCTTTTTATGCCGAGATCGAAGTTAGAATTTTAATATAAAACTAAAAAACTACGTCGGTTGTTACTTTTCCTGGTATAACATTGGGGTTTCCCTGTTTCTAACCAATATTTATATGTATATAGACTATAAGGCGAGCATGTTGATTTAATGGCACTTTATCATTTGCTATCAGGAGTTAGGAACGATAACTGTGGTATAGTTTACACGAATTGACAAGTCGCGACTGATTAAATCACAAATGTGAAAAGGAAATTGTCATATAAAGATTGAAATTGTGTGATTTACCACTAGGATCAAAGGACAAGATTGAGAGTTTGTTTCCTATATCGGCCTGAGTATCAGGCATTTGATAGATAGACAACAAGTTGAAACAACAAATTTCAATAAAATTTAAAGTTAAATATTTTCCTAGACGTTTAGAATAGTGGTTCTTATAGCAGACAAGTGGTATTTGAAATTTTTAAGGATTGTTGAATATAAAGAAAGTTTTCATGATTAAGTATTTTACTCGAATACTCGATGGATTTTTAAGCTGGGCTAAAAGGCAAAGATGCCAAACAGTAAATGATTACAGAATGGTAGGTACCATACAAATAGGAAACATTGGTGATTGACTACTAAAAGATATACAGATAGTACAAATTTATAAAGGAATAAACGTCCTATACTGACCATTTGACTGACTGTCATCAGTTAAACTAACAAGGTGGCAATACGTCATATAATATATCATGTTATGTCATTTGATATCTTTTCCCTTTCTGTATGCACATAAACCATATCGTTCTTTTGCAAGTAAACAATACAATTCCATTTTGATTTCACTTTATTGATTTTCCTTAAATAAATCGGCTAATAGTGTCATATATTGAATGATTTCCTTTCAAGAATATGGCTTTCTTATATCTAGGGTGAACCCATCCATATAATAAGGATCTCGTACTGGCTTTGATTTTTGATGGGAGCTTTTCTCTTTAATAAAAATTCAAAGGTGATCGAACCATACTAGATGGAGGCGGCCGTCACAGGCAGAAAAATGGACAAAACATAAACATATGTAATGACCCCAAAATATTCATTTATATGACAGTCACTGTACCGAACGACGATTGTCATTTGCCGAGTCAAAATAACGCAATTTATTTGGTTATCCGATTTAGGGATTATACCATCACACATGCCAAGAAGCAATGTCATAATATGGGCCCACTGAAATAAAAAATATTCTTCGAACAAAAACACAAGATCAACAGACAATTCACGTAGAATGATGGTAAAATAGACATAGTCAAATAGAAACAGTGTCGAAAAACCAATCAGTAAATAAGAATATTGAGGCAGAAAGGAAAGAGTTTCTGTTTGCAGGTTTACATAACATATGTAGATCCAATATGTTGTGTTTAATAATATAGAACGAATATAATATATCCACACACAATGATGCAAACGCATTGTCTTGCTGAAAATAATATTTCAACAACACTCGATTGTTGCATATTGATATAACACCCAAGGACATTTATAAATGCAAACCCTTGAAATTTTGAGGACCGATGTGACCCAGACTGTTATGAAATATTCAACACTATATTACAATGTACTGTCGTTTTTGTGTATGAGGTAAAGATCATGTTTCTCCTAATTACTTATCTAACATCCTCTGTGTGTTATTTAGCTCTACATACGCTCGTTTACATACTAGTGTGGATTTAGTGTATATAGAACACATGCTGGATCAGAATGTCGATCACCCATTATCACCGTAAATGAAGTCTGCGTGAGTAACGTTCTTACGTCAATCTTCCACGTCAACATAAAGCACTAACAGGAGAACATAATCCATCAAGTTTTGAAATACTACAAACCATCTCTACTTGACACTCACGGGCCTTTGAAGTTCGACAGAGATGATTTAAAGGCAATTTAGTGATTAGTTTTTGATTGTCGGGTATACCCGAGCTACAACTCTATTGATCCCCCTTATCTCGACCCTCTATATCAGAGGATATAAATCACAGGCCCATATCTGTTTCCATTTGAGTCTATCGCGGGATTTGTTATCTGGACTTGATGTGTAAATCCTTCGCTAACTTTGCTTGTCCACCTCGTGGATTATCACATTTCACGGAAGATCTGGACCCGGTATCGTTCCGTGTTTTAAGATAGCCCTGTCTATTTAGAGCAATTAATCAATTCAGATATTTGTAAATGTGATTAGCAAAGGATTGAAAGTGCTTTTTACATGACAACGGCAAGATTCTACAAGACTTAGTGGACAAGTAATTTATTGATTCTACAGGTTGTATTCTGAAACATACATGTATGTTCACAGAAATAACATGAAGTAAATGTTAAACAGTCCAAGATTACACCAATAGCGTATCATCAACTTTTGGGGTATCTTCAATCAAAATGTCGTAAGGGAATGGGAAATATCAATGGAAAATTAGATCCTGTCCTCATAAAAGCAATCTAAAATGCTTTTGTTAAGCATCAAAACAATAAAGGGAGATAATACGCAAGTGGAGACACGACTGCAGTAAATAAATATGCTGAACGAGACTTATTCCTTTACGTGTGAAATAATTGGTATATTTCAAAACAAAAAGAAAAATTTCAGTTATGTGTAACAAGATGTTAAGTAAGCCAGAGACAATGTATATATGTCTTTATGTAAGCACACAGAAGACTCTTGTTCGCTTATTGTGACCGTCAGTGTATTCCGAACCGGCATCATTTACACAGGGCGTATAAAGTACTCCCTAAGCACTTCACACATTATGTGGCATGATTAAATTAATTGCAAACAATCCTAAGAGACCTCAATAATCTATTAAAACTTGATAGAATCAAACTTGTCAATGTTGTCCTCCATCTCTAGTATCAAGAACAAACTGTTCGCCATCTTGAAACTCAAATCAACACCAGAGTGATGCTCCTTGCGTACCCAGTAAAAAGTTAATTTGAATGTAATACAAACGGCTTCAAATATTTACATTTTTGTCTGGTAAAGGAAGACTCTCATTCCGTTTGAAGAGTAGCTGTATTGTCGCTTGAATGTAATATCAAAGTCCACTTTATCATGCAGGACGCTTTGAGGTGGCGTGATGATTGAGTTGTGTATAGTGTTATATGGTTGTGTAGACCGCTTCAATTTCTGAACAAACATACAGCCCATTAGAAACAAGTGTTCGCATTAGTATGAAAGACTTTGATTTAGCAAATTAGGTATGATGTGCGACGGGGAGTTGATTTTAGGTGGGAAGACAAACACTAGAATTAACGTAATTTATCTTACTTTAGTGTACGAGAAGTCCAAACATTTCAGATAATTTAATGAAGTTTGACAAAACTTTGAAAGTAAAAATTGATCTTTCAGTTTACAAAAGCATTTACATCAAACGTAGTAGATAGAGTTTACAATGTGAACTATTCCATGTTGAATGTTCATTATTCATGTTTGAAAGGATGCCTGACGGATCCGTTTTTGAATTGAAGTGACATTTGCACTTCTAAGTGTGTTGGTCACATTTTTCAGTGAATGTTTTAAGTTTATTTCCCTTAATGTATACCGACTTCTATGGCAACGTAAAGACGTCAGATCACATAAGCCATTTCGACCTCAAGTAAGTCGTCATTTGGTATTCTTTGGTTATAAAAGCAAGACCACCAATTTCTTCTTAATTTTAAGAGATTAATAACCCGGTTCGGGGGAATTCACTGCATCATTTCAGGAAGAATAATGATAGAACGATGAGAGATGAAACATTGTGGCTTACAATAGTGGATTAGACGGTAAAAATAAAAGCAATTCCAAGAGAGATAAATCACAATCCCTGTCAGAGTCACAAATGCAATGAGGACCATCTCGTCTGACTAAGACTGCTATTCATCTTCTTTACGTCCACTCTTGTTCTGCATTACCACTTTTCTTCACTTCTTTATAGTCGATTTCCAATGAGGGTTGCTTTACAAAAAGTATCAACTGTTATCCATTCACGATTATGCACTTTTAATCTCAAAGAAAAGAGCCTGAGCATTATGCCTTCAAATAACATTTCTCTACAACTGACACACATCAATTAAAACTTCCTATCTCCCACTTTCTTAACATCATAATTTATTGTCTTATAACATAACTGTCCCTAACCATAATGTTTTTCTTTCCAATGTCTATTTACACAGCGAATACCAATAATGTATTTGTTGTTTCCTTTTTTCAAAAAGGGCAATATTTACTCCATTGAAGAAGTATCTGTAGAAAGGATCATAAAGTAATAACTTGGACTACAAATTGAATTAAGCAATATGATATTATAAACTGGTTCGAGGAGTAAATGGAGATACCCAGAAAGGAATATGAGATTATCACTATCAATCTTGGTCCATTTGATGTAAAAGGACTCCTTTTGTCTTGAAAATGAAGAGATCGCATATCTGGCAGATATCGTAAATGACTAATGACAGAAACAGAAAAGCAAGATATGTGATTTCATTTCCATCGGTACTAAAGAGACAGGGAAGCCATGATTACAGATATTAAATGTGAAAGATGAAATGGGTGTTTGTATTCCATTATTTATCCTCTTCATAAGTTGATACAGGTCGTAAGATGTTCATACCAATATTGAAAGTATGTTTGGGTTTTGTACGACACCTTCATTATTTTGTCATAATGATTTATGCTTTGCTGCATCGTGATATTGTAAGATATAATTTCGGCTCTCCCTCTGAAAGCGCTGTCTTATGCCATCAACTGATGTGCTTATTAAATTGAATATTTCCATTTCATCCCATTGTCTATTCGGTATGATGGATGTCATATTGATACAAAGTATGCAGACGACATTTATTTCGCAGTGTAATTTCATTTGGGTTGCGTCCTGATCCTGGGGATTTGCCTCGACAAATATTTGCTCATTGCCATCTCTTTTATTTGATTTAGCGAGGAGTTTGCGCGAGCCATAAATATTCGTTATGATCACATTATACCAGGGAATTTATAGGGTTTGCGGACCCGGAATATTGGAATTGGTCATCAAGAAAGAGCAGGTATTGCATTGTCTGAAATGGCACCTCTTTGAAGAGATAAACAGTTTATACGCAAAAAAATTCTTATTATCTATATTGTCTATTTCTAATTTCGTGTTCACTTCTTATTACTTTTTAAAATTCAAAGTTAGAAAATTGTATTTTGTATATCTATAGATTGTTTCAATATTGATACTTTTTTTCGTAATCTTTGTTATCAAAAACGTCGACAATGACATTTTATATACTTGTACATTGTATATTTTAAATAATAAACCAATTGATATACATAGGTAAATCTGTGGAAACTATTATGTCGATCCATGATAAATAAGCATCGTGGTCATGTTACTTTGCAAATAGAATGCAGTCCCTCTATAAACAAGTTTTTTGTCATTGTTTTACGCCTTTTGCCTTGTGCTACGGGTCCACCCGAAGCAGTGAGGCATCTTTTTAAGTGCCAAAGTATATCATGACATAGGGCATCGGTATTTATTGTCTCAACACAAGGACAGAGACAAAATGATTTAGTTACGCTATATGAGCCTCGGTGGCCGAAGGGACTAACACAGTGGCGGAACTCGCTTCTCACTCCTGGCACGGGTTGATTCTGATTAATGTTCAAAAACTTTGAGATAAAAATAAAAGAATACACGTAGGACAGAATATCAGCAATATGTTAAAATGCTTTAGAAATGACGATTTCCACTTGTGATTAGTATAATTTGAATCTCTTTGTAGCAACAATGTTTTGTTCAATACACAAATATTATCGTGTAAAGCTAATCTCACTACTCTGTTTCATACCTAGACAGCAAATTAACAATAAAGTAAAAATGCAAATTAAAATATTTTGAAATAATTTTGTGAATGTTTATTTTTATAGCGACTGCTTTAGAACTATCCCCTTTGTTTATTGTATACACATGTATTTGATTTTTCTAATGCTTCATCTGAATAATATTTCAAAAACAAGTATTTGTACCTGTGTATACATGCACATGTATATGAATACATGCATATCTGTATGAAAATACAACTATAATAGAACTGTGCATATATGCGTAGAAGAATTAATAAGAGTAAGTATGGTTGCGAGGGGAGGGAGTTTGTTGGTTTTGATTTTTTTTTCTCTTCTTTTTTATACTTTCATCTTTTAAATTAATCAAATGTAAGTATAACACAAGTCATGGCATTCAGTATTAGTGGAAAATATACATTCTCTTGATTCAACCATTCATCGGTGATTAAATATGACGGATTGTACTGAATATCGCTATTGATATGAGATTTCATCACGAGTCAAGTGCCGTTACGTAAGGTGTATGGATATTGAATCATATGTATAAATTAATCAGAAATGATTTACTTCCTTGTACGTATGCATGCCTTATCTCTATATCAACGCGGTATACACACTGCTATTTCTGGCTGATCTGAATCATGCACTCGGCTTACCAATGTCCAGAAGTTAATTTCGGACTTGAGCAGACCCCACTCGGCTAATACGGCTGAGTAACATTGACTTCCATTTCGTACTCCGTCAGCGTAATGCCCAATTTGTCTTCAGTTAAGAGTCGCAGATTGACAGTCGCTTGCACAAAGATCAAAAAACCTCATCGTAAAAACTACATTCTGTACAGATTCAATTTAGATACTTAACCAAGTTTGCTCCATGCGTTATTATCAGGGGCAACCATCTACAATCTTTCAGTTTACGTGTTACATCAATTTCATGCCTTTGTAGATGATTGACAAAACTTAATATTGCCGTTTACTTTGGTGGGCAAGGATCAAATTAGAAATTGCTGGGAAGACAATGAAGCAGAAAAGCTTCTTTAACCTCTTTTTAAGTGGGTTGAAGTTTAATCATATTTTGCATTAAGTCAAATAATCTCCGTAATATGAAAATAGTCGATAAACCATCCTTCAACATACATTGTGACCATTTGATGAATTTATAAAAGCATGACCTGACTCGTTTCATTTACAAGGCATTGATTCCATTAAAGCATAAAAACATCAAGATTAATGTCTAAGAAATGATCGAAATGATGCAGTTTTTTCTTTTGTTCTAGTCTATTGTACTTATGAAGATTACCTTCAGGTATCTGACGTAAAGATATTTTACCATGATATCCAAGTATATCGAAGACGTTTTTATCAGACCATCTGTCAATCAACCAGCTACTGTCAGTAAACACGCACCCAAGGTGGTCGAATGACTGACAGCTTTGACCCTTTAATATTACTCATGTAAAAACAAATCGACCAATGAAATGTAGCGTTATATCGCGAGTTCGGGGCAGTCGTCAACAACAGGTGCGTTCGATACTTTGACCATTGGTATAGAGAGAGGGTCAGAGGAAATGTTGAAAGTGTTAATAGAACGAATTAAACAAGGAAGTATTAAACACATGATGTATTTGATTAACGTTTATCTGTTACATGCAGTGTGCGCGATGACTGATGTTTACCTCTATATCAATCCCTGTAAGGAGACCATATGTGGTTGGTACCAGTTTCCAGAGAGTCTAGGTGAACTAGTACACACCTTCATTAAGTATCTCTCATATATTACATTGTTGTATTAACAAAAACGCCGACATCAATCATAATCTACAAAAAAAAACCCGAATACATAATTTCATCAAATCGTACGCGCACTGCAGAAGATTTTGGATAAAATGTTAATAGAAAACATGAAGTATTAAGAAATTTACGAAATGAACGAGATGTGTGTGATGGATGACCCAACGCACCCTATATATCATAATCAGTCGTACATTTAAGTGATACGAACAGCGGTTTCCATGGTGACTGATAACGCACACTTTGAAGCGCCGTCTCGTTGCGCCCTATCTTTCTCTTCATTCAAAACACCTATCATTTTCTCAGAGGAAACAAATTTTTCAATTAAGTTGATTGACATATTCATTTCATGTAACAGCGATGTTCCACTTGCATGCCAGCATCTGAAGTAAGATTCAAGAATAAAAAACATCTTGTGAAATAAGTAGATCAAAAGTTATATTAAAAACAGCATGCTTGAAATGTAATTAGAAGTGGTAAGCGTAATATTATAAAGCGCTTGATATAACCCGTATGTCGCTCAACGTACATAATGGGTAATCATTTACAAATGGACGTAAATGCCCTTCAACAAAGAAATCATAACAGAAGCCTATCAAAATTATTGCTTTTTTGTGTTTTGGGGGTTTTAGACATTGTGTTTTATTGTTTTTGCTTCTTTTGTTTCTGCTTTTGGAGGTCTACATTTCATGCTTTACTTTACACTCTTCATACAACGTACAAAGTGTGTTAACAGCCTGTTATGTAATTTCCTGAGCAAATTACAAAGGGTTAATGAAGAAACCAGTGTGTTTTAGATTTAGAATTTACTGGGTGATAGAGCTGATAAATTCCACTGTACGTGTGTATCATTTATTGCCAGCTCATTTGAATGTAGCAGAGCTTACGACACCAAGTGTGCTCAGTGAACACCTACCACAGGCGTCATTTCCCGTAAAAAGTTTATCCCATTAGTGTTTCTTACTGAATGACTCTGTCAAAATTAACAAAAATATCAATTTACGAAATAACGCACCGCAGAATGAAATTGAAAATAATTAGAAAATCTGATTACGTGATTTGAAAATGACATCATACATATATACAGGTATATATAGGTAGTGCCATTCGGACAGTTTTATACTTAGTCATAATACAAATGCTCATTGTAAAATAAAATAGTGTGTCAGAATTATGTTCAGCATCGATTACCTTGACGTCTTTATAAGTATCTATTTTCAGTATCATACATCAAAGTTGTTGTCATTTGATAATCATGAAATGTTTACAATTACTAATTGTACCGTATGAGTACAAATCTGGAAATTTAAAAACACCTCAGATTAGCATACAGCAGTTCTGTGTGTGTGTGTGTGTGTGTGTGTGTGTGTGTGTGTGTGTGTGTGTGTGTGTGGTGGGGGGTTAATTATTCGCCAATATCTTAACTTGAAGTGTAAGGGATTGTGTTTGTATGTTTATTTGTTCACGTACATGGTGATAGCATCTGCTTGATGCACGACAGAGAAGTTTAGACCTATGCAATGAAGTGTAATCATAATCAGGGAAATGTATCATTAGCGTATTTCCCGCTAGATAGAGCAATTATTATTATCATTCAAAAGAAAATCAGTCCAAAAATAAAAAACTGTATACGATTGGTGTTTGTTTGTTTTTTTTTATCTTGATTAATAATCCATAGTCTTTGTGAATAACAAAGTAATGCAGTCTTCAATGCAACTCGTGCCATGTTTAACATATATTCTTGTATGTTTCATTTTTGCAGTTTTAGATTCAGCATACAACAAACATTCAATACTCTTCGATCATACACGAATAGTTGAATAGTGCACTTACTGCTTCCTTTCGACTGTTTACGGATAGTAACGAATTTGGTTTGTTGCAATTTTACATTGCCTTCAAGTTTCAATATTACTGTATCAGTTATATGCCGTCATACAATAAAGTTGCTAATACTGGCATATAACGAAAACATTCAAAATCTTCAAGGCGGAATACTGTACTTTAACATAAGATTAAGAACGTATACGGTGTCATTTGTATAAACAGAATATGTCCTGAATGAGACTGCTGTCCTGTGCCGCCCATAGTTCAGAATGTTTGCAGTGTTTCTAAAATCTGTAAAATACTGAAGTAATCGGTGCTATGGTTTTGTGGCAATCACAACAACATACCACGGTGGACATGCATGATCTCTTGAAAATTACACTAGAAACTACGTGCCTGAGAGAACTAAGTGCCCAAGATACTAAGTGCCCGAGAGAACTAAGCGTCTCCTATATGGTTAACAACATCCGCCACGAATGAACAAGACGTAAGGTAGTATGGAGCATTACACTGATAAATGGTTTGCCCAAAATGCCGGAAATGGCCCACATTACATAAGTATGAAAACACTGCATAAAAATTCTATTTTTCTAATCAGTAGACAGAAGTATTACTTAACTACATGTAGATATATTTGGCACTTTTCATTATATACATGCCTATTGGTAATGCAACACAAGAATTAAATTTCTTTGTTTCAACCCAACCCCCCTTTCCAAACCCAAACCCAACCCTCCAAAACAAACTGTTCTCCGTGTTACTGACAATAGGCTTGAGTTCATGTTAACCTCATTTGACATCTCTCTAATCAAATAGATCTTATTATAGTTTTAACGAGAATTCTATTATTGTGTTGTTTGCATATTCAAAATTGTGTTTATGTTTAAACGGCAACAGTAACCGTACGAATGTTGATGCAGAAAAGTAACAATATTTTCCAAAACACGTGCTAATTAAATCTAAATGATTATAAACTATCTCCATCATTTGTCACATGCTTTATCCAGAACAGATTTCGAATTAAATCAGTGATGAAATGGTGAAATGATGAATTTGACACCTTAACGAAGTATGGTGGAATTGAAAATATGATTTAACGCTATGAAGTGAACACAAAGTGCGATTCACACTCCATCATCATTAATCAAGATTCCGGGTTGAAATCATGTATTCAAAGTAGGCAATGTTTCACAGAAGTTTTAAATAACTTACGACTAATCATGAAGTCTCCTTCATCAAACTCGCGAAATAGATGATAAATTTTATCTCGTAAGTGAACGCAAGGGGGGAAACCTGAAGGTATTTCTACCAGCAATTTGTCATGCTTATCTTATACTGCGGTTAAAATTGGTTTGTCCCCCTATAGATCTTAAATCAATTAATGTGCTAGACTTTCACATAAGAACATGTATTTGGTAGCAGATTTAGAACACCAAAATATGCATATAGAAAAATGTAAGTAGGTGATATTTATATAACATCATCAATCTTAAAATTGTAATCTATCTGCCAAAGTTGTTGCCTTTGTGACAATTGTCGAACACTATTTTCAATCAATTTTGACACATATGATCATTATTTCTTAAAAGTTTCACCACACTGTCATTTTAAATCCAAAATATGTTGATAAATTGTTTCATTTTGAGGGAGGCGTTTTCCCTTTTCGTGACGTTTCTACCTCACTACGGTGTAGGTTTTGTGTATTATATATTACATATAGTAGTGAAATACCTACGCACTCTGACAAAGTAACGTGCCAATCACCGTGAAAGCAACACATCGCACGTCTGTTGTGTTGATGGGCACACTGACAGATACGACGAAGGGGCTACATATCTGTCATTGAACTTTCCTACCTATCTTTCAACATATATCAAATTAACCAAATTTGCTGCTGTAAATCTTCGACGTTCGTATCTGACATCAGTGTAGTGTTTATCACGGCAGCTTCTAGCATGTGTTGATAAAACGTGTTCACACTAAAAGAACCAGAAGAAGATGAAACCAAAACGACACAGATTAAACCAATGACAAGATAGATGCAAATTTTTATGTTATTAGAAGATTATCTCTTTGTCAAAGAGTTACAAAAGGTGGTCGTTTTGAATTAGAGGCTAAAATAGGCTTTCCAATTTTTCATCTATATTTGCAAAGGAAATGTTGTGTACATCCATTTTTTTTTTCTGAAAATTTAAAACTGTATCAGATGTACTTTAGAAAAAGATATATTTTAAAAGACATAAAAATTATTATCAACAGTATGCATGTTTCCTAGAACGTCTGATGTCAAGGCATCTCGCCCGGAAGCCATTGGAACATATATATTATAGGGTAGTGTTTTCTGAATTCTTCATTAGCTGAGCAGCATCGCTTCCTGCCAACGCAGACTTTGCTGTATAGAGTAATTACAAAGCAAAGAAGAAATATCAAAGAGTTGGTTCGACACAGAGAATGATTGATGAACGTTTAGCACTCTTGATTCCATCAATCTCGACAGATAATAGCATCTTAAGAATGTAAAGGATGAAATATTGAATTTTAAGTACCCGTTTTCTCATGCGCTGTCAAGAGAAATGGGGGCTTTATGATCCGATGGGTAATCGTTAAGCCTTTACGATTGAATTTTTCACCCTATTCATCTTCAGATTTGGGGGCCGCTGATTCTCGTTTATTTATCTAAATTTGATAAACAAGTATCGATTGCCATCTTTCGCTGATAGTTTAGCTGCTTCCTCAAGTTTGATTCGATTCAAGTGCTATTTATCGCTGCATTGTCGGTCCTTTGCGGATAATTACCACCCCGTGCTGTTGATAAATCTTTACATACTAAACAAATTAGCTCAGTCAAAAGCTCTCCTTTCGCAAAATCTCGAATAAGTGCATCTGTGAGAATTTGAGATCTTTGATTTCCTTAAATAGTTCTGCAGTTTTATGTATTCCGTAAGGAGTAATGAACCTAGATACACAGTAGAAATTGCGTAAAAGGGAAATAATCCGTGGGAAGAACCTGACGTCATTACACCATGCTAAATAATGAACAATGATCATCTCATTCCCAGACTTGCATTTTCATTTGTTTTATGATATAATCTATATCAACAACAACAGCAATGCTTTATACATGGAGATATATTTTTTCACGATTTCTGAATTCTTGCGTAACAGCCATATTTTGTATTTTATGGGAAAGTTCATGCAAATATTTATATAGATACTATATTTATATATCATTTTCTGCCAAATCAATTAAACTAAACATTTTCAAAGAATTTACTCTGAGACTATTGGCGTGTTCGGTATTTTGCAAATTGCACGAACCTTTTAAAACTAGAATGACCGAGTATCTCATCTATAGTGCTTTCTGTGACAGGGTTACGAACAGAGGATCAAATTTGAGAGATTACCATGTCAAAAGCCGACCATCCATCGATGTTTAGTTTGATTTAGAGACCTTAGTTTCTAAGATTTACAATTAAGGTCTGTGTGAAATTGCCTCTGGTTATCAATTATTTTGACAAGCAAGTCATCCCTATGACACCCAGAATAGCGAGTATGGTACGGAGATCGTGCTATCTTCATTAGAGGGTTTGTAGTAAGGAGACGGCTTGATGATCCGACACTACTTCATTATTATCCTTCAGATAGAAGACCTCGGTTTCGCTTCACAGAAAAGTAAAATCAGGAGAAAGCAATATTAATCTTCTGACATGAAATTACAGATATCAAGATTTGACGTTTGGTGTTTGTCAAAAGTTTCTCTAAATGACCTTTCGGAACACCCTCGTCCGTCACATGTGTCGCAGAATGACTTTGACAAACGACAAGAGACGCTGAATGTCCGGATTCTATTCATTTCCGTCATTCCGTTCCGTCTCCGGTTCCAAATTAAATCTTATCAATGACTAATGTAGTGGAACACATCTATAGAAATTTCACAATGAATTACTATTGCAATTTCCAATATCTCACATTGTCTAGGAACCGCATCGCTTACTTACTCTAATAATACTTGGATCAGTATGATGCCAAGAACGCGTCATTTTAAACAAAATCTTCATTTTGTTTTTGGAATCAATAAAATTCGTGAACAACAGGGATTAGTTGTAATCGATTTTGCTATAGATCGTTCATTCCTTTAAAGTAATTTAGGTGTCAGAAATAACTGTAGCGTAGATGGGCGTTGTCGTGTGCATGCCAGGATCCAAATGAAAAAATAGAAAAAAAAACATATGACATCATCTGAAACGCAAAACGTTTAGATGGGATATTATGGGAGGGAGACCTCCTGTTGCTGATTGGCAACAGTAGTCCCACGGATTTTTTATGCCCCGTTATTGAATATGGTTGGGACATATAGTGTTACTCCTTTTCGTCCTTCGTCATTCCATCATCATTTAGTTTCCATCTCTGCATCGGGTGCACATATTGAAATTTAGTATAATGATACACTACGAAATAATCTAGGTCAAGTTCTGATTTGCTTACGGTCGAATAATTATTGACGGATTTATGCACCTTGGATTTACATAATGTCCAGTAATAACAGTTTCTGTGCAATGAATCTCAGCAATGAATGCACATATTGGCTTGAAATTTGGTATATAGATACATCATAAGAATATCTAGGTCATGTTTTGATTGGGTGACGGTAGAGTAATCTTTGACGGAGTTATGCCCCTTGGATTTGAAAATTTCCATTAATTAACGGTTTCCGTGCTCTATCTCTGCAATGAATGTACATATTGACTTGAAATGTGGTATATAGATACATCATGCCACTATTGAATAATTTTTGATGGAGTTATACCCCTTGGACTTTGATATTTATGTATATATGATATATTCACCTTGTTTTCGCAACTCCTCCTTAACCCATAGGGTGATTTCAACAATACCCGGTACAACCAAAGATCACAATATGTAGATATGCATATGGTAAGGAGAATGCTGTTCGGAAATTGTACAGGAGTTATGGCCCTTGGACTACATGTGCTGTTCAATAAAAATGTCATAGTTCATATTTCTTTCTGTGTTTTTTTTTTTTTTTTTTTTTTTTTTTTTGCTACTCACGAGACATTCGTGGCGTATTGTCATATCTAGTATAATATTTTTTACCTTATTGCTGTACTTTCTTTATTTTAGTATGCCCTTTTGATTTCACTGTTTTGCACCGTTAATGCAATCGAATATTTTTGTGACATCCTCGGTGTTTTAGTTCCTATTTCATTTTTCTACGCCATGAGGATTCTCTCAGATCTCGACGTGTACCATGACCTGTGACAGACCATTTTTCGTTTTTATTTGAATGTCATCAATAGTACCTATAAAATGTGTTCAGTTATAATAACAGATTAATGAAATATTCGCTATTTTGCTATTCAAACCAATTTCAGTATTATCAAAAATGAAACTCAAATATACATGTATGTATTATATGTATTGTCGTATCATATGTTTTCAGCATAAATATTCTGAAATAGATAGTTGTGTTTTATGTACATAAAGGAACCCTGATCTAAATTTAAAAGTGGCAATAAGGACCAAATCTGTATCATCTTCGTTTATTCTCTTTATATTTTATATTTATATGTAAAACAATATGCAAGACAACGTAGTAGTTACGTCACTGATAAACTCAAAAGACCGACGATGCAAAAATGGCGTAACCAGAAAAAAAACCGCAAGAAAGACATGCGTCCTGTATAACCTTGGACAAATGTGAGCACTCCCTGTCATTGCTAATTTTAGAGGTTGGATTACTATTCAAATAGATTTGGTAAAATGATTGTTTACAAAAGCTTCAATAACAAACCCAGGGTGTGAGATGCTTACAAACAGTTTGAATGGCGATCAAATAGATTAAGTAGGCGCGGTGCACATTACGGACAGGCGGTATCGGACTTGCGCTGTGAACGCTTGATAAGAGAGATTACATGCTCACCTCTGTGTGTATATAGTATGTATGTATACAGAGTGTAGAATTGATGCAGTTGTCATTAAGGCTTATTCTGATCGATCGATTCTACAAACATTGGGGGCTTTTTTCCCATGTTTTACTTTTCAAAAATATGAAAGTTACAAGAACTTTACTACGGTAGAGTTGGAAGGTGACACTAGAGATCATGGAGGAATGAACGACTCACAAGGTAAACCCGCCATGTATACACAAAACATATATAATCGACAATGACATGCAGACCACAGTCAAATATCAGAACACAGTCATATATCAAAACACAGTGACATGCAGAACACAGTCAAATATTAGAACACAGCCAGATATCAGAACACAGTTACATGCAGAACACAGTCAAATATCAGAACACAGTCATATATCAAAACACAGTGACATGCAGAACACAGCCATATATCAAAACACAGTGACATGCAGAACACAGTCAAATATCAGAATACAGTCATATATCAAAACACAGTGACATGCAGAACACAGCCATATATCAAAACACAGTGACATGCAGAACACAGTCAAATATCAGAATACAGTCATATATCAAAACACAGTGACATGCAGAACACAGCCATATATCAAAACACAGTGACATGCAGAACACAGCCATATATCAAAACACAGTGACATGCAGAACACACAGCCATTTATCAGAACACAGTCACATATCAGGAAAACTCCATTTCATGAATACACTATCTCTAGTACAAACTAGAATGTTGTTGTAAATGCAACCTGTCATTGAATTATGAGAAATTATAATTATAAACATATAAACATATAAACATATAAACTATATACACAATATGCCTGTTTTAGTTCTACTTTTTGCTATGTTCGTCTGTGGCAGATTTTGTCTTCAGTTTAGACAGATCTCTTTTTTTCACATATAGATATTTTAAGAATCAAAATACTTTTAATGTGCGAATTGATACGTGAGGAATATTCGAAATCCCACTTCCTAAGCTTGTTATGGCAACATCACATAGGGGCACACATGCAATATCACAAAGGTGCACACATGCAATATCACAAAGAGGCTCACATGCAATATCACAAAGGGGCACACATGCAATATCACAAAGGTGCACACATGCAATATCACAGAGTTACACACATGCAATATCACAAAGGGACACTCATGCAATATCACAAAAGAGGCACACATGCAATATCACAAAGGGGCACACATGCAATATCACAAAAGGGGCACACATGCAATATCATTTACTTCTCATCATAAACTTTGTGTCACGAATTTCTGATCAGAAATGTTAACAGTTTTGATTGTAAATCTACATGCTCTCTACAGTTCATGAATAGCTGTTGATGCTCAATGTGTTGTTGATGGATTTTTGATATCTGTTATCAGAGGGTAGTGATAAATGAATTTATCTTGTTTATATATTTGGGTGTATCTATGTCTAATTGATTAAGGGTGCGATAAGTATCAACAAAGAAATCCCTTTGATTTTCCGCTAGAATATGCACTGTATGCAAGTAAGCAAATGAAATGACCGCTGACATCGGCAAATTTATATCTGCGCATGCGCACTTACTGTACTTCCGTTTTATCTAGCTAGGGATCAATAATGCAGACTTTTTCACTCTGCGTTATGGCATAATAACCTGTTGACCTAGCCCACTTGACCATTCAGGTGACCTGTTATTTGAGGGTGGGCAGTGATAAATAATACGGTAATATAAAGCTTTAATACGATTCTAATCTGTATCAATATGCAGGCCAGTTAATGGCTTTTCCACTCGTTATATCATCTATCACGTAAATTGACTGTCTGCTGTCAGGTGAACAGATAAAATGGTAATGAGATTACTTCAACTTGTCACATCAAAGTGGCCAAGTCGTTCATCATCGTTTGGAGGTAACTTTTATCCATCAGTCGTCTGCTTGCGAAAAGTTAGCAGGCGATCGTGGCCATTTGATCCACGGTAAACTTTGTTGATTTAGTTTTACAAACGATGTAGAGTACACTTAGTATGTAATTGTTCGTTTGTTTTATCTGACGCGAAGCTCTTATCGTCTGATTGATAAACTGCCATCATAACATCTATTATACCCATCATGAGACTCTGTCAATAATGTCCACACATTAAATCAAATTTTAAAAAGATATCCTGAACTCTGCGGTCAATCAATTTTTCATCTTATCCCAGTTATTGACAGCTGTGAGTAAACTTAATTAGGAATGTCTGTACAGTGAATCGCTTTAATTAAGTCATTTTGGGGATTTTTTAAAGAAAAACGGAGAAATTTTGAGAAGTTTTTTTATTTCAATTCTTTATGTCCTCTGTCTGATTGTGCTGTACATGTCTGAATTTTTCACTCTTTGCATAGTTAGCTAGATAATAATTGTGACCATAGCAATAGATTTGTCTTCCTTGAATATCTCAGATCAAGGACTTAAATCATCTAATTAAATTTCTACATGGTAGACTTGTGTTTAGTCATTGAAAAGCGACATTGAAACTAAGATATTAAGATCGACGGATCAATAATTCAGATAAAATATTTACGTATGTGTATGCGTTTTAAATCATTATTAAATGAAATCTATCTTTAAAAAAGTTCAATCATCTCGCTATCATTACATGGATTTTTAAACCTCCCCCCCCCCTCCTTTCCGAGAAAAAAATATATAAATATAAAAGAATAATACAATAAAACAAAAGGACACTTTTGTATCACTGTACACAGTAAAGAAAAAAAAAAGAAAAAAGTGTCAGCCGCCGGGGCTAGTCCGTGCCGGAACCCGGGATTGAACCAGGGACCTTTAGATCTTCAGTCTAACGCTCTCCCAACTGAGCTATTCCGGCTGACAGTAAGTGGAGGTTTAATAAATCGCGTCTATCAGACAAGGACGCAGTTACGCTTATGTATCGCATGATAATAAGTTAAGTATATATTGTGTTTATTTATCCAAAAAGTGCATTGCTGTGTTTGTTTGTTTGTTTTGTTAGGGGAAGGGTGTTCATAGCAATGCAAAATTTAGTGATATGTAGCAGTCCTTCAACATGTATCTTTAAATGCATTTGTATGTGCGTAGTTAGGAATTTTCGAATAAAAGATAAAGGGCATGTATGATTGATATCAGTCTTGGGCGAGATACTTCGACATAATCCAAACTGAGGCGTTCGCCGAGGTTGGGATGTCGAAGCACAAATGTATGTCACCCTCGACTGATATATTTCGATCTGGGCTTCGGGCAGTCCATGCGCGGATCCAGAAATTTTTGTCAGAGGGGGTCCAACCAAAAAAGGTAAATTTTTCTCTTAGACGAGGGGGGTGGGGGTGTCCAACCCCAAAAATGCTCAAGTATGACCTTTTTTGGTAAAATTTTCGGATTCCAGACCCCCCTAACCCCCCCCTCTCTGTATCCGCGCATGCAGTCTCAGTGATTATGTCTCTGCTTATAGTCACTGATTAAATCCATTGAAAATATCATCCATTTATATAAGTCCTTGTTTATCTATAGATTTATTTAGTTATTTACTATATTTTCAATTAATTTATGGTTGTCCACTTCAGTCACTTCTGTTGTTTGTTGCTGATGTTGTAATAGTCGTCGTTGTCGTTCTTGTGGTCAAGTTAAAATGAAATCATTCAGCATTCAAGGGGACTAGAATCTAGTAAAATTTGCGAGTGCCTTCCCTGCATCATGATTCCTCGAACTATTTATAAATGAAACATAAAAAGATTCCGTGCGTGTGTTATGAATTAAAGATATATTGTGAGAGAGTTTGGGAAGTAAGGAGGCTCTGTTGGGCACTTATCTTTTGCGGTTCTGTTCTGAGTGCAAAGAGATACTCTGTCTCTAAACACTCTCTATATTGACATTAGGTGGTTTGGGTCAAACAGGTTTATCCAGTTTATAACAATATGAACAAATCGGTGTATCTCTATGTGCTACGAAAGACTGTTAGGATCCATTTAGGAAGTGACAAATAGGCGTTATAACGCGAAGCGAAAAGTGTTATATAACGCAAACAAAAAGGCATCATAACGCAAAAAGGCGTTATGATGTGAAGTGAATGCGTTATAACGCGAAGAGGGCATAATAACACGAAAAAGGTGAAATTATGTCATTTGGAAAAGCGTTATAACGCGAAAGTAAAGGCTGTTATAACGCGAAATTGAAAGGTGTTATGATGCGAAAAAGGGTATACTAACGCAAAAAAGCGTAATAATGCCATTAAAAAGGCGTTATAATGAGAAATGAAAAGCGTTATAACGCCTTTCTTAAAGGTCGTATAATGCCTTTTAAAGGCTTCATAATGCGAAAAGAAAGGCATTATAACGTGGAAAAAGGCATTACAATGCCTGTCCAAAAGGCCTTTACAAAAGCGTTATAATGCGAAATAAAAGACGTTATAACGTTAAGAGTGCATTATTTAAATGCAAATTCCCTGCATTATGATGTATATATGCATTTAAATAATATATATATACAAAGCGGGTGTAGCCCAGTGGACGAGGTGCTCGGCTCGTGACAGGGAGATAAGGTTCGACTTCCTGTCTTACGGATGATGCAGTGAAACCCGAGGTCCCGTGGAAGCGTGATACACAGAAGACCCCTCACTGCTTCACAGGGTCCTTTGCAAAAGAATATACATACATACATACATACATACATACATACATACATACATACATACATACATACTCTTTTGATTCTTGATATAAGGTTTAAGCCTTTATTCGCCCAGAAAGGTGTTATAAACACCTTTTTTCGCGTTATATAATGCCTGTTTCTCGTTATAACACCTTTTAGCTTCGTATTATTACGCCTTTTAAGAGGCATTATGACGAGTTTTAGAAAGGCATTATTATGCCTTTTCGCATTAAAACGCCTTTCATTTTGCAATTTTACACCTTTCCAAAAGCATAATAACGCCCTTTTTCGCGTTTATGCCTTTTCCCGCTTTAGAATGTCTTTCTTTTTTGTGATCCGAATATGCTTTCGTAGTGTACCACTCTTCCTTTCGCTTCGAATAAATACTACTTGTCTTCACACTGAATTTGGTTTCCATTCATAAACCCAAGTCTTCTTTTATCATTTAGCTGTCATAAAATAGTCAAATTAGATATACAAGGGGTATAGGACGTCGTGAGACTAAAACCGCCCAAGAAGTATTTTTTTTTTAAATATCATAACTGTAAATATCATAACTGTAAATATCAGATTATGTTGATGATATCTCTTGGTATCTCGTTGGTTTGTTGAATATATGTAGATAAGGACAAAGTTCGGCACCACCACAAGAAGAGGTGGTGGCTCCGGCTACATCATTATTGTGGAACATCTACAATATAAACAATGTATGTGACAAATTATACGCATTAGATGTACAGTAATAACTCCATTAACAGATGATTATGTACAAAACATATAGAGCATGGCATGTTACAAAATGGTCTCCTGAGGCGAGAAGCATCGATCTTCAAAAAACAAATGTATCTTGTTGACTGCAAAAATACCTATGAAACATGATGTAAAAACTGCAACAATAACGCTTCCGATATCCCATGTAACACCACTTCCCGGTGACCCTTGGTATTTCTGCTGAAAATCTGATGGTTTCAATCCAGCCATTGCTGACTCCATTGCTCACACCCAACTTCTCGACTGCTTTAGTTTTCATGGTGCAAAGAAAGTTCATCCAACCATAAGCTTGCTGACTCATGGTCGGGAGCGATCATTTGACATAAAACAGAGATACTTTCATAATATTTTAAAAATTAAAATATAAATGTTATACATGTTTTTTTAGCATTGTTTTATATACAAATAAAATAATAATAAAATTTAATATGAAGATACGGAGGGATGTTAGAGAAACTGGGATGGAAGAGATGTGTGTGAAGGCAATGTTTTGGGATTATGCAACCTCCCTACATTCAGTAATAGCAAGGGTAATTTTTCCATTAGCGCAAATTATGATATTTCTTTTACAATTACTGATCAAGAAATTCAAAATATCTGAAAAAGCCTTCACAGTCAGCTTTCAAAATATACCACTGCGAAAGAAAGAAGATTGAAATTTTTCTAATAGGTATGCATTCTAGATGGTTTTTATTGGTTCTGAATGGCAAATATTGATTGAAGGCTTGGTGTGGGGCATATTTCTTTTGTCCTATGTTGAGAGCAATGTGTGGCTACACTAAATAATGATTTACCACAATTTTGACCGGACCTGAAAGGTAACACGCAAAATACATTTGTCATTCAGTTCAAGTGAGTGATGCATCATTCCCTGTTCGTTGCTTTTCTTGAACAAATATGGTAGCAACCCTCCCTCTTTACTGTCCGTTTTATTTTTTGCAGGTGTTGTTTTTGTAGATTTATATCGGGTCGTTTCCGGTGAACATAAACATGTCCTCGTGATGAAAGTTACATTTGATTGACGGGGATGTCAAGGAATCTGTGTGTGGTGGGACAACAATAATGACTTTAACGGGCGAACTGTGTTAAGTGTGTTTATACAGGACTATACCTGTCGATCGGGGCCCTTTGATGTGACAGGCGAATAGTTATTTGGAGTAAAATGATTTGTCTTGTGGGACTTCTCACAATTCAGATTATCCAACATAGATGACATATCCAAACACAAAGCCGGAAATCAATTTTTTCACTACTTTGCGCATGCGTCAAATAAGAGAAAAATCGTTTCAAATCTCGTTTTGTTCGCTTTCGTTTATCATGTTCGTACTGTATCGTTATTGAATTATTTTCCTCTTCAATCATGATTTACATATTGCCTGAGATTCCAGACAAATTGGCAATAGTCCGCTTTATTCAAAACAAGAGAACGATTAATGACAGCGGGCAGTGACTATCAGAAAGCTAAGAGCTGTATTATCCGTTTTTATTGATAATTTCATGCAATAGATCCCAAGTTCTGGAAAAACAATCTTTAGTGTCGGATGAAATTAGTATATGTATGGACAAATTATACAGAAAATGACGTTTTATTTCGTCCGCATCAATTTCCATACATAACGAATGTCATAAATTGGGGGTGTTCTTAGTTGAAGCGACAGAGGCATTGTCTTGCTGTTTTGGCGGATGTAATATTGATACTAACACAGGCTATAATTGACAAGCGAAATCCGTCGAATATTTCAAAGTTGTCATCGTGGCAGAAGATGGCTTAGATAATTGATATAAATGGTAGCAAGTTCAAACAGATTATCCCTGCGCGCACCTGGTTTTATCGCCTGGAATCTATTCTTGTCCTTCTATACATTTCTCAAATTCAGAAGTTCCTAGAGAATATTGCTCATGAGAATTTATATAAAGTACCACATATACTGATAATAATCAGCTTTACGTATAAAATCAATGTTGTCACCATATGTCCTTAGTGACTACTAATTTGTTCATATTATATAGCAATAGAATCACTTTACTCAGTGTGGTTTACTTATGACAATATGTATATATGTAAGTAACTATACATTAAAATGCATGAGATATCACACTTCTGCACACAGTTCTACAGATAATCAACACATTCATATTTTGTAAATGTTATCACCATTCCAGACATTTCAGTACAATGTACTAACTTTAATTTAAATGCAATCACCATATGATATTAATGTAAAAGTAATCTTCATGCTGTACTATGAGTAAATTAAACGGCACATTGTACATAGACGTACATAATGTTTATCATTTAAACGAGAAATTACTAATAATAAATACTAGTTTTAGCGACTCCAGTGGCATTACAGCTTACCCTCTTTCTTCTCTTTTAAAATTATTATTATTATTGTTGTTATTATTATTATTATTATTATTATTATTATTATTATTATTATTATTATTATTATTATTTTCATTACTAATATATGTATTATTTTTTCTAACCATCATTTTATTCCTGTTTAATTTCTGTCTCTCTTCTTTCTTCCTCAATCCCCTTTTTTCTGGGGGTTTTTTTTTTCTCCTCACTTCTATATACTCTAGGTATACGTATACTTTCAGTGAAGTTTCTGACACCTCATTCTTTTTATTTTTAAACGAGAATTCTTGTATTTTACGAAATTTTTAGATTGTGTCAGGGACGTACCGGTATATATTTATACGTCCCCGATTGTGTGAATTAAATCTTAATGAGATTAAATCGGTTCTAAACGTGCAAATTAAATCAACTTTCGTTTTCTATTGGGATGTCATTAAATATTACGAACAGATAAAAGAAAAATATGAGGAACATTTTGCGACGTTTTGCTTGTATTAATTACGACCTGTATACAACATTGCTAAAGAACTCTGAGTAGTCACAGATTCCATATCTTTAAAAGTCATATAAACGGAAGCCGTCTCCAGAGGAATTGTTATATTGCCACTAATGTTGTTCCTGTTCCATAAGTTTACACGCACCTATACCTCAATAACATCCACGTCTCCATACATATTGCAGAAATATGTTCCTACTTTTTAGAATTTATAAAGTTATATTTCTTAGTTGAAACGGCAATATCATAATAGATAAAAATGCCCCAAATCTGAAGTCTATTATCATCAATTTTTACCGTTGTTACGATTCCATTGTCAGAAATGGTCTTTTGTACTCCTTATTTAAATGCAAAATCAGTATGCGATACGAAGCCGAAGTAGCTTAGTGGATAAGGTGCTCCGCTCGTGACTGAGAGGGCCCGGGTTCGACTACCACTGCTGACACAACGGTACTCTGTCTTTCGGATTAGACAGTGAAAATCGAGGTACCGTGTCACGTGAGGCATGGTACGCAAAAGATCCCTTACTGCCTTGAGGTGATGCGTTGCAAAGGTATAAATTTCTATGCAATGCATTACGCAGATGCCGTCGCTATGTGCGTGAAATAATCATGGAGTGAAGTAAAACAATAATAAATCTAACTATCAATCAATTGTATGTATATATATATATATACATACATATATATATATATATATATATATATATATATATATATATATATATATATATATATATATATATATATATATATATATATATATATATATATATATATATATATATATTACGTCACTCTGATATCAATATGAAATCAGATATAGACTATAGATAATAATCATAAGTTTTTTTAACTTTGGCATGAAAAAGTTGAAAAGTAGAAAACTCGAGATAATTCTGTCTCTCACTGGACACAGGAAATATTCTCAACACATGTCACCACATGATGTAAACAGAACATTTGTTTATATTTATATGTCGTTGTTGAGTAAAACACCAGATTGGTATTAAACTTCACACCAAGATTAATTGATGCACAAGTAGTAGCCCAGTGTTTAGTGATGAGGGATACCAGAGAATACCTTGAGATGCCCCCGAATTTCGACAGGAACTGTTTCTTGGGCATATCAGAGGTCCCAGGCTACAATGGATTTCAGCCCAGCCAGCCAGCCACTGCTTTAGTTTTTGGTTTTTCATTAACACATGTATTACGCAGACAACTGTTTTACATTATTACACCGAGATATTTTCTTAAATTCAATTCAATTTACCAAAAAGAATTCGATCCTCTAGAAAGCTTAGCCATTTGACGGCCATCCCAAAGAGGCGCAAGCAACACGACGACCCAAATAATGACTTTAGGAACGTAGATCTGATTTATCCAAAGTTGGACATGAAAAAGCCATAAATTTTAGAATTACCACACAGAGGATTAATTAGGAGTAATTTACATCTTTTTGGGATCATTGAGATAGCCACATTTAATACAATTCGTAACTTTGATTCAAATCAGATGTCACCTCTAGAATTCCTACGCGGGCAATAAAAACCATCAGCTCATTTCCGTCAAGGCTTAATGACTGCTGCCGGTGATGTATATCTAAGAAACGTCGCAATATACACGTTATCTTGACAGCTTTGTGTGTTGCGTTCTAACTAATTCTAATACAAGAAGATGTTGCTGTCTGTCTTATGTTATAAATTCTTCTTGGAGATCATAAATAGTGAAACTTATCTGATTGTCGAGTGGCGTCACTCACAAAAATGCTAATTTGATGCAGATTCCGGATTTTCCACCCAATAAAGATCCATCCAGAACAGACCATAAATTTACCTCAATCAGAGGCATATCCGATATCTCAAGGGGAACTGATGACGGACAAGACCGCTTACGGCTTAAACAAAATTTACGACTTCCCATCTTTTATCCAACATTGTCGACATAAAGTTTTGACGTGGAAAGATACAAATGTATTGATACTGCCAAAAATCTTTCGACAATTGGTGGATGCTTGTTAAATATATACGTCTGACATGCATCGGTTGCAAAGTCGTATATCTGCAGGATGTCAGGAATGATAACCTTGGACACCGACGTCCATATATATCCTAGATTATGGAGATTGCCAAACCCTTATCGCAAACGTCGAGTTTGTTAGATTTGTTTTTCTAGAATGATATTTAAATAGGCACATACATTTCACATTTTGATATACACACACATATCAGTCGCCTCATCTGAAGCCTTGGCATCGTCCGTCGACAAGTGCCGTTATTTCACGAAATCTTAGGATGTATTCTCTGTCTGTCTGTCTCTCTCTCTCTGTCTCTCTCTCTCTCTCTCTCTCTCTCTCTCTTTCTCTACATATGTTGCTTAAGTGCTTACATTTGATGTATTTGATAATTACCAACGATGAGCTTCCCAAAGATTCCTCATTTTTGAAAGATTTCGTGCTTTGTCATTTTCGTTCAGAGTAATGATAGTTGATGACGACCACAAAGACTTCCGTCGCTACCGAATAGCAAAATGTGGCTATTAAATGTGACATCAGTAATTCAATTTTAATTCTTCAGTGTTGATGCATGGCACAACCTGTCTGTGTCAATTAGTGTATGCCTCTGCTATCTTAGAGTCTTCGATTGAGAATTAACGAATGAGGAATAATAGCCTATAAAATACATACTGACGGCAACTTCAACAAAAATTCTCATCATCTCCCAAGGAAATTACATTTTCTGTAGATTCGGCAGCTTAATTTATTATCTCTTTCAATAACCATTAGTGTTAATTTGGTTTTGTCTAAGCCTTATTATATTTACGCTGACATTTGAAAAATGATCTTGAATATATGCAAAATATTTCGTAGCTTAAATTTCATTTTTGCTATGGAAAGTAATTGTAAAAGAAATTTGCCGTTTTAAAATAAAAAAATTTAGCTTGGTATAGTACAATTGCACAAAGCAATATGGTAAAGGCTCTTCTTCTTTACATTTTCTGTCACAGAATACAAATGTTGTTCCCATGAGGGACCTCTTCAGTTGTCAGACAAAATTAAAAGCTTCTTCAATCTCTTGCGAAAGATACCGACATAAATGCGTTGATAAATGATAAGAAAACATAATGTTGACTGTTATATAAATAAGTAACGCATGCGCTATCTAAGCCACCCAGTCAGTTGTACAAACCATTGTCAGATCTTGTTAATATCAAACGCGCGTACCGTCAACACAATACATTAAGGTGCAATATGTATGATGTACCGGCAAGTAGTATTAATTATCTTCACTAACCACGTTACTTATCAGCGCTTACAAAGTAGCGAAAAGTGTACAAGAAAATGTTTTCGCACCTGCACCTGATAGCATGAGATAACTATGTCCACTGGCAGCATAAACAAAATCTGTAGCTTATAAAATGTATAATGTGTTAGCCATCCAATGACAATGTATGATCATCCAATGACAATATATATATGAAGGCAAAACATGGTAGTACACGTTCCCATATGAACCAATGTGAAACTGGTGATCATCTACAATAATTATCACTGTCTCATTTTTTAATTCAACTTAAGTTATATATAAACAAGAGTTGTCTCAAGACAACAAAGCTTGATTAAAAAGCTTTTTTTTCTCAAAAAGTTAATGAATTCTTTAAAAAGCTAAAATTGTCTGCACAGCAGAACTTATACCCCCCCCCCCCCCCCCCCCGTCCCAACTTACGGTACCAAGTGAAATTTCTTGTCACAAAAATCTATGAGTGAAGTATCAAACCCTTAGCTTCACTTGTCTAAATGATATAGCCAAGATCAAAGGTTATGATACCAAATGTAATTTCTTGTCAAAAGGAATCTATGTGTGAAGTTTCAATGCCCTACCCAACTTGGTTTGGAGCCAATATTAAAGTTTTTGAAAAGTAGGTCAAACTCCAAAGTGAAAGTCACAATGTCAAAGATCGTAGTCCCAAATGAAGGTGTCCATGTATGAAGTTTCAAAGGTCTATCCATTTTGGTTCAAAAGTTATAGCCAAGGTTAAAGTTTTTGAAAAGTAGGTCAAATGCAAGGTCAAAGGCCATGGTTCCAAAAGAAATTGACTTTCCACAAGATATCCATGTGTGAAGTTTCAAAGCCCTATCCATTTTGGATCAAAAAGTAATAGCCAAGGTTAAAGATTTTGAAAAATAGGTCAAATTCCAAGGTCAATGGTCACTGCCTAAATGAAAGCTCCTTCCACAATGTATTCATGTGTGAAGTTTCAAGGCTCTACCCCCTCTTGGTTGAAAAAGCTATAGCCCAGGTTAAAGCTTTTGTCTACGGACAACAACAACGACTTTCGTCCCGACGAGTTAAGAATTAGTCAACCCTCTTCAATCTTTACTTTTTTCTTTTGTTTTTGAATGGAATATTGTCACTCTTGCTCACTCACATTCACAATTTTCAAAACAAGTTAATGTTATATCATAAAACTTACGTTGATAAAATAATTTTCACATTGAGAATTTTACGGCAGTTCAGATATTTGTTTATTGATTGAAACAAAGTTTTATTTATTCAGAGAACATGATACATTGGAAACAGCAGCCTCTAACCCTCACTGACCACAAATCAATCTTGACCATTCAATAGTAATACAACCTAATGAGAACATAAAAATGTGTTGCGTACATTAAGAATATAGATGTATTTGTCTACCGATACGTTTCTACTATAAACATGTACGGGTCATTTGTATACATGTACATTTGTACTTGGACTTTCATAACGGATGGAGCTGGCCAAACAGAAGAGGCTCATTCCTCCCAGGCACATGGTTTTCATGGATCTCTGAATGTTCTCTTTGGTACATTATTGTTAGCGCCATATTGATAGAGCATCAGCTATATTCCGGGGTTTTCTCAAATGTGTTACATGCTGTAGAATCTCATGAACATAATTACAATCATAACCAATCTGAGAAGCAGTATTATGTTATCGCAAAGGTTTAGAGGGAACGAAATTTTTCTAGAGGTTTATGTTATTCCTGATCATTCTTTACCCTTTCCTTAGTAAGGACATTGCACGAGTGAAACTCGATAATGTCGATTAAATGAGGACGAGTCAAATAAATATATATTATAAATATATAATAAAACTATGCTAAATGTGAGAGACACTACTCTTCACAAGATAAAAATCATTGTACCGGCGGAAAGCTTTGGTCACAAAGAATATGCATCTGAAATATGAAAGCTCCATTTCTTACAGTTGAAGAGTTAGGTGGAATGCTTTTGCTACAGACAAACGGACAAACAGGCAGACAGACAAGCAGGTCAAAAACTAGATGAACCCGAATCTTTCATTCCGGGGAATAACAAAAAAATTACGAATCTCCAAAATATGCATTTTATTACTTTAGGTAAATACAAAATCGATGTTGCTTTAGAAAGGTATACTGTTGACTGTTATTCATAATGATGTAAATGCTGAAAGAGCCGGAACAAATGTCTGTAGAATTCCACAAAAATCTTCAAGAGATAGCGATCAAAGATATTTTATGCTGGAAATCCACTCATTGACAGTGATGGAGGGGGATTGAAGTGGAACATAAAAGAGAAAGGGAGACCACCTGACTCGTGCTACTCAGCATGTGCGTAAACGTTCCTGACAATGATAATTATCCAAACGATTCCCTAATGTTGGTCTCTTTCGACGTAACGTCAAAGTTAATATCGTGAGTTTTAACACCCCAGTCAATACCGACTGGGCAATATTCATCATCTTTCGTTAGATTAAGGTTTGTGTGTCGAAAGCAATATCAATTTTTCTCGTCAGCAAAATTGATGAATGTCAGTTTCAATTTGAAATTTTGTGGTAAAATCTACACGTGGACGGGCCACTGGTTTCTGCAAAAAGAGATAAGACTTGCATGTGGACTTCTTCAATGTCAAATGGACGTAAGAAAATGACAAATGGGGAGACTTAAGTGCATTAAGATGTCATAAGATTTGATTTCTGTTACTTGTCAGACGGTGTAAATTCTGCAATCATTTGATCTATTTGCATATTTGTATCTTAAGTGTATAATAATTACTTTGTGTCCGAAAAACGCAAACTGTTATCGATAGTCGAATAAGGACATATCCATTTTCTCAATGATTATTGTCGCAGGTTTTCTTGTCGATAGTCCGAGTTGCCTTATTATTTGCAACAGGCATTTTTTCTTCAAAGTTTAACGGGATATGAATTGTGAAAACTGCATCATGCGCGTAAATTTTCAAGTAACATCATGAAGAAAAGTTGAAATAGAAAAGAAAATACATGTACACATTTCTCTTCATCGTGATGGATTAGAATCTGCGATTAGATGACCTGATTGTTTGTTTGCTTATCGATCCTTTGACAATACACCAGTATTGTATTGTTTATTAATCGTATACATTTCCCCACATAGACATAATACAAATATAACAACAGCAATATGATATAAATCAACCGTAGTCAGAAAGTCAGATAAACAATAGTTCATAATGAAGATTAAGTTTATACAACAGGTTTTCTAATGATAAAAGTATGTTTTATATATTTTCCTAAATTATATAGTTCTTTTACATTTTCTGCGCATAAAAGTATTGTATATGGTGGCTGCCTGGTCATGACCTCTCAAGTTTTACCTATGTAACTGACCCACCCGAAGCAATGGCGGATCTTTCACGCGGGTGCGACCGGCCCTTATCTAATACTGTGTCGCCCGAAGTAATGGCGGATCTTTCACGTGAGTGGGACGGGCCCTTACCTTATACTGTGTCCCCCAAAGCAATGGCAGATCTTTCATGCGGATGAGACGGACCCTTACCTTATACTGTGTCAACCGATGTACATGTAGTGTGGGTGAGACGGATCCTTACATTATGCTGTGTCAACCGATGCAGTGTGGATGAGAAGGATCCTTACCTTATGCTGTGTCTCCCGATGTAGAGTGGGTGAGACGGATCCTTACCTTATGCTGTGTCTCCCGATGCAGTGTGGATGAGAAGGATCCTTACCTTATGCTGTGTCTCCCGATGTAGAGTGGGTGAGACGGATCCTTACCTTATGCTGTGTCTCCCGATGCAGTGTGGATGAGAAGGATCCTTACCTTATGCTGTGTCTCCCGATGTGGTGTGAGTGAGACGGATCCTTACCTTATACTGTGTCCCCGGATGCAGTGTGGGTGAGACGGATCCTTACCGTATGTTGTGTCTCCCGATACAGTGTTGGTGACACGGATCCTTACCTTATACTGTGTCTCCCGATGTAGTGTGGGTGAGAAGGATCCTTACCTTATACTGTGTCCACCGATGCAGTGTAGGTGAGGCGGATCCTTACCTTATGCTGTGTCTCCCGATGCAGTGTGGATGAGAAGGATCCTTACCTTATGCTGTGTCTCCCGATGCAGTGTGGATGAGAAGGATCCTTACCTTTTACTGTGTCTCCCGATGTAGTGTGAGTGAGACGGATCCTTACCTTATGCTGTGTCTCTCGATGCAGTGTGGATGAGAAGGATCCTTACCTTATGCTGTGTCTCTCGATGCAGTGTGGGTGAGAAGGATCCTTACCTTATACTGTGTCCACCGATGCAGTGTGGGTGAGGCGGATCCTTACCTTATGCTGTGTCTCCCGATGCAGTGTGGGTGAGAAGGATCCTTACCTTATACTGTGTCCACCGATGTAGTGTGGGTGAGACGGATCCTTACCCTATGCTGTGTCCCCCGATGTAGTGTGGGTAAGGCGGATCCTTACCTTATACTGTGTCCACCGATGCAGTGTGGGTGAAATGGATCCTTACATTATGCTGTGTCTCTCGATATAGTGTGGGTGAAACGGTTCCTTACCTTATACTGTGTCCCCCGATGCAGTGTGGGGGGAGGCGTATCCTTACCTTATACTGTGTCCACTGATGCAGTGTGGGTGAGACGGATCCTTACCTTAAACTGTGTCTCCCGTTGTAGTGTGGGTGAAACGGATCCTTACCTTATGCTGAGTCCACCGATGCAGTGTGGGTGAGACGGATCCTTACCTTATGCTGTGTCCCCCGATGTAGTGTGGGTGAGACGGATCCTTACCTAATGATGTGTCCCCCGATGCAGTGTGGGTGAGACGGATCCTTACCTTATACTGTGTCCCCCGATGTAGTGTGGGTGAGAAGGATCCTTACCTTATGCTGTGTCTCCCGATGCAGTGTGGGTGAGACGTCCCCTTACCTTATACTGTGTCTCCCGATGCAGTGTGGGTGAGAAGGATCCTTACCTTATACTCTGTCCACCGATGCAATGTGGGGGAGGCCGATCCTTACCTTATGCTGTGTCCCCCGATGCAGTGTGGGTGAGGCGGATCCTTTCCTTATGCTGTGTCCCCCGATGCAGTGTGGGGGAGGCGGATCCTTACCTTATACTGTGTCCCCCGATGCAGTGTAGGTGAGACGGATCCTTACCTTATGCTGTGTCCCCCGATGCAGTGTGGGTGAGACGGATCCTTACCTTATACTGTGTCCCCCGATGCAGTGTGGGGGAGGCGGATCCTTACCTTATACCGTGTCCCCCGATGTAGTGCGGGATTTTCGTAGACATTACTGTGTCACAGTATAAGACAGATAGAACGGCAAAGGATGATAAATCAATTAAGGACTTCCTTTTCTCAGCTCGTTTTGAACGTCATTGTTCAGAATAGGATTCATAACCGATATCGGCTTACCTTCTCCAACTCCTAAAAAGAGTCCTGCGAATGTTTATATTTGTAGTGTTTAGAAATGCTTAATACTTCAGCGACACAAATGTATTACGCCTGTAATGAAAATACTTTCTTTGCAAACGTTTACTTTCCTTGTCATATAGCACCATCACTAGAGTCAATATACTAAAACTTCTGAGAATGGAGGTTCCTTCTTTTATCTCCTAGACTACAGTTGATATGGAATGTATACATAACGTCTAATGAAACTGCAATACAACTTTTTAAAATTATAATTAGAATTTTAGGGGTTGTATCAATAAATTTAAGGAAGGATGTTTGTTCACAATACAGATGGTCATCTGTTATTGTCTGGCGCGCAGCAGAGATTGTTACACTAGTATGATCTTGGTCAATGCAACATGGTTTATCACCACCATTCTCAAACAAACTTTTAACCTAGGTTTAACAAAGTTGCATGCCAATGGTGGCTGTGGGTAACATCCATGCACTTTGTTCCACTCGGTCACTGACGTCAACCGAGACAAATAACAATCTTGTATTTAAGCAACATGAAATACCAAGTACAATGACAATAAAATGATATATAAGTAAGAAATCCGGAAGATTGAAGCTTCATCTGTTCAGCTGATACACCCGGCGAAAAATTAAACAGCGATAAATATGAGAAATACTAACTTTTTTGTTAGTAATCATTCATATCGTGTACGGGAAATCATCACTGGCATGAGAAAACGTTTCTACGAATTATGTAATATATGATTGCCATGTAATAGCAATTACCATAGTTTTTCATGTTTGTTATCATGAAAATAATTCTCATTTTCCCTCTTTTATCCACTTCTTCTCTGGTGGAGCCATTGCCTGTCTTCAACGATTCAGCAACTCCTTCTCCTGCCTACCTCAATTATGTAAGTTATGACCCTCCTTCAGTAAAATTTAGCATGCTTATTTTCATCAAGGAAAGTTAATGAAGGCCACGATACATAACTCTTCTTTGTATAATTACAAACGACACAAAAAGGTTTTCCATTTTCATTAGAAGCGACAGATTGCGTTTTACGAGTCCACAGAAACACATATCTTCCAGAAGAGGCCATAAATCATCATTATACCCTAGCATATTAATCTTACCGGGAAAAAGATTACTTTGAGCAAATGCTTGGTTTGCTGTGAAGTGTCTGGAGACCGGGGGTTGTATGCAGCAGTGGCACAGCTATCCGATAACAAAGCCATAGCGGGAAAGTAATTGGAAAAGGCAATTTATAGTTCTGTTATTTACTCCGCTATTAAATACCTAAAGATGTTGCACTTCAAACATACAATAATCGCCACTGAATATTGGATCGTACTGCCCAAACAGAGTTTCTCGAAAACTGTTTTCTTTAATGTGTGAATGTGATCCAGTCCGAGGTATATTATGCAGATGCTGAGCATTGATAATATTCCCATCAATAGAACTTTCCTGTTGGCGGATCTAGGATTTCAAAAAGAGGGACATATTTGCTCGGTGACCTTCCGTTATTTCGAGGGCCCAATAGCCCGACAGTCCGAAGACTCAATGACCAGAGGGCCCGATAACCTAACAGAAAGGCCTATTAGCTAAAACAACTGAGTTGAAACCAAATTCTCATTTCTGTTATATTGACTGTGTGCTACTGCGTGGCTGTATGATTTTTACTTAGGGAAGGGCCACTTGATCCTGAAAGGGGGAGGAGCTTTCGGAATATTGGTCTTTCGATTCACGGTACTTTCGGACTATGGGACCTTCAAATCTCCGTATTATCAGGCCTTCGGAATATAAGACCTTCGGAGTATTGGATTTTCGGACTATCGAATCTCCGGACAATCGGGCCTTCGGACTATCGGACCTTCGGATTATTGGGACTTCGGAATATCGGAGTGGTCATCTATAGCTCGAAGTGCAGAAACAATGTATCATTTATGCCGAATGATAAGTAGTATAAAGATTATTTTAGTAAAAAGAAAGCCGCTCCTAACCCTGATATAAGTCCACATTCGTGTTGTTGTCTATCCTAGTTTTATCGTAATAATTGCCAGTTTTGAATGTTAAATTTCAGTGTTATTTCTTATCCATCATCAATGTCTACTGTATCTTTTACAGATATCTTAATCATACGAAATTTATGTTAGTTGCAGAAGACCCGAGATTCTTCTATAAAGGTCTAGGTCCTTGTGCAACAACATTTATTATCAATCTTATCTAACAGGATGGGTGTTGTTGAAGCCGTCAATTCGCTCGTCCCATTGAAATACTAAGAATCATTAGAATCTAAAATAAATTCTTCAGCGTACTATCACACATGTTGGAAAAAAAAAAGAACACCAAAACATTATGCTTTCAAAATCCTGTCAGTCATAACTGCAAGTTTTGTAGAAGTTTATGAAATTCGATCGTCATAAGCTATAAAGATCATATCTTGTGTGAGAGGGAACATTACGCACAGAAAACTCATTTTAGTGACGGAACGGCTAAATCCTTAGGATATATCTTTCACAGAAAATGATGTGTGTGCTTCATTTAGCCAAATCTCTGTGATGTTACAAGATAATTGCTAACGTCAGAATGATAACTATGATGATAAATGACTTGGCAGCCGGGCCTCATCAATGTCACTCGACCTAATGTTTTGCAGTTTCCGCCATCTTCTGCAGTCGGGTTCCAGTCTTGCACGCCGTTTGATGTACGACATCCAACCCTCCCGTCAGATTTAGAAGTAATTTATGTGTCATAACTCATTTGTACTTTATAGCAGAAGATCTCGGCTCTCAGAAAGAACGGCAAAGTAATGCGGACTGTTATGACAGGATGGGGTATTCTCACGAAAATAGGCAACATTTTCCTTGCACATCAAAGTTCCAACGAACATAAAAGACAAATTAGATCCAACAGATCGGATATCTTTTGATGAAGTTAGATTGGTGATAATTCATATTGAAATATCTAGCATGGTAATACATCATGAAGACGAGTTCTTCAAAGGGAAGTAATGTACCAAAGCGGAAGCTGATGCACACTTTGACGTCGTTAGTTTTTTATTCCGTAATGGCACATGATGTGAAACATGATGGGTTTCTCTACCTTTTTTTTAGTATTTCATTTATTTATTGAAAAATTGTAGCAAATTGTAATAACGAGACTAATGATTTTCTTTTTTTTCAGAACTTAGAATGCTAATGCGGAAATGTGTGAGTGATTTATTGTATTATTTGTTGCGATATTTTGTTACTATGAAATAGTTTTTCACATCAGCATCGAACAGTAAACCGATTGTTTTGATCCGGTTGAAAAACACTTTGAAAGTGAGTAACCTCTCGATTTGTATTATAAACTTCCTCAGAAAATAAAATGCTGTATTAACGTAAATAATTCAGTTTTGTTGTGCTTTACCTGTTGAATTTACTTAGAGGGCAATGACTAAGTGTATCATATAATCATTTGATTTAACATGTATCTTTTTCTAACTTTAAATGTTTGTTATTTAAAGTGCGTATATCTCATCCAAAAAAATTTCTCTGACGACATAATTCCAGCGTTTTCCTCATTATGAATATTAAAATATCCTAGTTATTGCAATCGGCCTCGGCCGATTGTATATTAAGATAGTAAATTCGCTTTGAGAGCGCATGTGCAAACTCCATTAGCGTGGCATGTTGGGTAATAATCGAGTACTAAGAAACAATATTAGCACATAATTCTGCCGTGAATAATGAGATTTCTAGAAATAAATTTTATAAAATGTTCACATTTTTTTCAAAACAAGATTTGATCACTACAAAAACCAACTTATTTCCGAAAATTAACGATAACATCCGAGAGACTTTCCTAAAAAGGAAAAAAGGCGCGGCTACTTTCCTAATAAGGAGAAAATGAGGCGTGGCTTTAGAAATTTTAACGGGAAAATTCACAACTGCGCAAATAAAAAAGATGGTTTCATAAACAAGTACGTGTAATTCCTATTTACATAAAGCCATTTGGCTTTGTTACCTTGAAGATTTAATGCTATTCCGATTGCATCCTAAGCTTTTTTTTTTTTTAAACTACGCTTGTTTTCTAATATATCATAGGATACATCGCAGCGTTTCCATCTATGCAACGGACACAGTGAAACAGTGAGGGATGCAGAATGCGGACAGTGACTAGTTTATTAACTCGTTTGAAATCCAGATATGACATTAAAATTATATAAGACCAATACAAAAACTAATGTTAGACTACAACTGTTAAATAAAAGTTTTAATACTATTAATTCATACTCTTATTTTCTTTTGTCTTTATAATACATTACTTGCTTGATATGATGTGTTTAACTGTTGTGATGATCATTGCCATATCGTAATGTTTTTCCTTATATATTTTCTAACCCGCCCACTCCCTCCACCTTTCAAAACATTCGCAAAGAAAAACAAAAGAAAATGGCAATCACCCCAGCAGCCTTTCTTTTGTTGATGAGTTAGGGGACGACCATTTGATTCGGGGGGGGGAGGGGGGGGGGGGGAGGGAGGCTGGCACTTTTTGGAAATAAATATTCTGACCCTGAAATAGCTGGAAATAAAAATCTGGCTTTGACTGAAATGCTGAAATGAAAATAAATATCCTGGCTTCTAGCAAGTACATACATACATACCAGATTATGCAAATATAAAGCTGAATGTTCTATAGAAAACACGTTGATTTTTTTTCCGGCTCGCTTCGCTCGCCAGACTGCTCCCTATTCTATAATATGTATTAGTTTAACTTTATAACTCTCATTTCAGCGGAATTTATGGCATTGGACAAACCATCCTATTCAGCATGTTCAACAAAACTTAATTCACTTGTTGCTTTTTAAATAATATATTTGCATGTCCATTTTGAGAGGCAGACAGGGAACAAGTCGCCACTTTCCAATTCCTCTTCCCGACTTCCCCCTGTACTGTCCGCCCCTCATTTATATCCCAGGCACACCGATATTTTAACGTTAGAACGAGTGGCCAAAAGGGGTCATAACTGAATTTGCCTCATCTCTCACCTGAGCACATATGCAAAGCCGAAATATAAATTAAAAATCATGTGCATTTCAAAATTTATGGTGGCCATATTTATTGACAGTGTTTCATTCCTTTTAAATTTCATTCAAAACAGTGCAACAGGACATTTGTCAAATGATTTTAACACATTTATTCAAATGTAAAATAAAAACAAACATAACTTTAAAATGAGAACAAAAGTAAAACCAACGAAAATGTGTATCTTCACTTAACATACATGAAAACAAAAGTAAAAAGAGTCCCAAGTGGGCCTATATTGTTCACCTTAGACATAGAAAATATTGCACAATGATATTGAATAATGCTTGTAGATGGTCATAAGTCTTTAGTTTCTTTAAAACTTTAAAAATTCTCAGTTTCAATCTAGAAGTAGTAAAGACAAAGTTAAAAATGTGAAAAATCAGTATATTAAATAAATCCAATATATTTATGAAATGCTTTTTTATATTGAAATACCATAGTTCAAAGAAAGTCTAAAACGAATAAGATATTATCATTCGGACGGGAAGCCAAAACAGCAACACTTCCTCACACATTCTTCTACAGTGATAAATGGAAATTCTCTCCCTGGATATCAGAGACTGAGAGAGACTAAACATTTCACTATAAAAACTAGCAGTATAAAGACCTATGCAATTAAAGTAGTGTTTTCATATTAATTGTTGAGTTTACCTTATATTAGCACGTGTTTTGTTGATGGCATATATTACAATGCAATTCTAACAAGTATTTGTTGGCAACAAAAATGTCAAGAAAACAAATAAACTGTCTCCCAGGCCATCAAGGAAATAAATATTCTATGCTTAAAAGATCTGAAAATAAATAATCTGACTCAACCAAATTTGCCAGCCCCCCCCCCCCCCTTTTTTTTTCAGAATCAAATGGTCGTTCCCTTACATACTTTGTGTCAAGTAACATTGTCAATATACACTGCAAAACGAAATTAGATATAGGACTAAATATGTGTAGCTCTATTTCAGGAAAGTCAATTTTGACTTCTCTTTCGTGTCAAATCTTCATTATGAAAATTTCATATAATGAAACTTGAACCCGTACAAGAAAAGTTTACGGGTTTGCTCTTTGCTTCAGACTTGTCCCCTATTTTTTGAGATACATGATTATAGTGTATCAAATACGAACCGTGTGATACGATACACATAGCAGACGGTCTACATTCAAAACAATAACACTATGTTCGCATATGAAAGAACGCATAACTACTTTAACGAGTTCGGCACCTGGTAGATAATAGAGTAAGGGAATTTTCGACATATCATCCGAGGATGTATTTGACATTAGATCTGCTCCTGTCAGATGATGATAAATATTTTGACTTCATATAAAGTGAATTATATAAATTCCCAGTGAATAATGGTATACAATATTGTGAACTATTCCAAAAATAAATGCATCTGTCACCAAATTATATCTGCAGTATAAACAAAGTCAAAACAAATTCAAAATATAGAAGTATGTGTAATATATTTCATTTGTTTAAAATAAATGTATAATGTATAAAATTAGCCATTTAATTCTATTGCTCCTCCTCCATCACCCCCCCCCCCCCAATTCACTTCTCATCCCTCCTCAACACTATTATATGTTTATTCTTCCTTTGTCACTGTATGGTCAGTTTCGGCCTTCCGTTGTTGGTACATGGTACTTAATCTCTCCAGAGTAGTCCTGAAATGTTCAATTTTTCATGCTGCAGACGACTCATTAGTGATGAACAAATTGCGGCGAGGTGTTGATTGATATGCCGGTGACCATCAATTTTCTTACCTGAACGTGTTTCATTATTGCAACAAGGATAATTTGTAAGATGTCGAGTTGGGTTATAATCAGAGCGGACACTTCGACAGCTTTATTGTTTTCTTTATGTATTCGATGTGACAGGGGATGTTATTAACGCGATACATTACAAAGGATGATAGCATCGTCTGCCAACGCAAACAATAACATCGGGATCGGGATACCATCAAATGTCAGCGAATGAGAAGTCTTTCTGATGATGGCGGATTAGATGTGTTGATAGTGAAATACCACCATACGCAATGATCTGCAGGTCGAATAAAACCGTGTACAGACCTGCGCTATCAGAGATGAGGAATATATTTACGTTTTTAACTTTATTATATTACATATCGGTCATGATGATATAATACCAGATAAAAAATTTAAAAATTCATATCTAATTTGAAAAGTTTGTTGAGATTCGATTTATACTACATTGGTGTTTGATGTTGCACCTGCTACAAAGCCTTGACGTCTACAGTGCTATCCATTGTTATGATCGTTACATGTCAATATCAACGAGATAAAACCGGATACATTAATTCAATATGTCTCAGTTTTACAATGTGTTCAACTTTTAAAATAACCTCGATAGATTCAATAAATAACGAGTTTGTCAAGTGTTAACCATTAAGAAGAATCCATCGCCGCCTAACAGAAGGTTACAAATGGCTATTTCCTAAATTATTCATGTTTAATCAAACGAATGGCTCATTTGGTGGATGTACCGCCATTACGATTAAACATAAAACAAAGAACCTCACCCGTTCCGCGTTTACGATCCAAACATATCCATCACATTCATTCTTATCGGCAAAGAGAGCGCCATTTGAAGTGATTTATTGACAGTGAGTGTATGATAATGATAATTTTGATACGTTGGCTTCCCATTACAATGATTGATGGGAAGGGAATTCACACTCACTTGACTGCATATGTTTAGTGTAATCAGACTCAATAATTTATCATTTTCCTTCATTAGTTTCCCTACAGTCGACAGTTCATTAATCACAGTCCGATTGATTTTTCAATAAACCACCAAACAAAATAGTAAGAACGAAATTGTTATAATTCGTTTTTTGGATCGTGGAAATGTATCATTTTCTTTTTAATATCTTGTCTTGTGAATTTCAATTTCTGCTTAAATGTCCGTGACGCGAGGCGTGTGGTCGGACAAAACGAGATGTATTTTGTTTCCTGGGAGCTCATGCCGCTGATAATTGATTGGGAAATGCCATGTCCATTTATTTTGCTCATTTACTTGATCGGTTTCATTACAGATTACTATGCTTATGCCTGGGCTCGTTTTATACTATCTTCGTCTTGACTCATTTAGTGGCTGATATATAGAATGGTACGAAGATGACGTTTTCATGTGTGCAGTTGGATATGTGATAAATTTAAAACATATTTTTCTTTCAAATAAACAAAATGTACCGGCACGGGAGACAAAGTTTTGAATAACATTCTCCTATTTATTTTTGAGTTTGTAAAACAACTTTGTTACGTTAATTACCTCAAACGAGAAAATTGTAACAAAAATATGCACTGGGTAGCCATAATTCTTCCGTGACGCATGGTAATTAAAACCGTTTCTCGTCTAGGTACAGTTGGTAAATTACATTAAATGTACTTTCTAATCACCACAACACTTATTCACATGCATATCTACGGTACACGCTCAACAAAAACTGTATATATTATACATGACGTATTTCAGACATGGTGAGACACAGCAAACAACAGATTCAAATCAAAACTGGCAGCCGACTTATCTAAACATCCCCTCTATCAATCCAGTGTGACAGCCGAAAACACATATCTAACTCTCATGAGGTGTGGTCGAACCCATCTTCTGCTTGAAGCGAGATGTAGTCGTGTCAGATGATAGGTACTTGATCTGATGTGCGCGTCTAAAATACATGAAATATTGCATAAATATGGCGCAGAACAAACCGAATCCGGATATCGATCAAGTATTGCAATTCACGAAACCTGTAACGGATAAATTGAGTTTGATGAGTGATATGGGCCTTATGAATTTGTAGAATGAGAAGAAAGTTATTGTGGGTTATAATTTTGAATCAGCAGTTACGGGCTTCCAGGAGGTTAGAATTGATACGCTTTATGTGGATGCAGATGTCTGATAAAAAAAGAGTTATGTTTTCATTCAAGTTGTAGACATGATAAGAGAGTATAAGTTGATAAAACAGTCAATCTTAAGAAGACGACTGTTTTTTTATCACAGCTATATAGTTAAAATCGAGTACCTCTTAATGCATTATAATGTACATGCACCTGTTTGGTCCATGCAGCGAAGAAAATCGGGTCACATGAATACGCTGTGAGTGACTGACTAGTTTTATTCAAGTATCACCTGCAAAAACATTCGGATCAGCGTGAAATTACTTCAATTTACTTGCAACAATGAAGTGACCTGTGTACCTGTGTTTAGGAGGCGGGAATAAACCAGCTATGATAAAGCGATGTCGGGGTTATCAGAATTTATCCGTTATCGCTGCTCCTGACGGATTTTGGTCAGCGGGTAATGCGATAAAGGGAGGGATGAAGATTACATTGTCCCTGTCCATTTATAGAGTGGTTGATTGTTGATGGACACACCCGAGCAAGGTCCCACTCGTCTTGTCAATAAGAACACACCCGAATTATTAGAAAATCGAACACGCAATTAAAATACGAAAGTAATTTGTAAATTTGTTTCGTTATATATCTGCAGTTTGAAAAGAAAAATGATACATAATTCGAACGAATGTTTATACGTTTTGAGATAAGATCTTTCTAAAATATCTAGCCTACAGGGTTTTCTTTCCGAAAAGCTGGCTTGTAGAACATCGTATCACCGACGTGTGAAGTAATCCTGGGCTAGACCACACAAGAGCCTGAAGTTATCGGAGCAGCCCAAAAATCATACCCCAAACCCAAAAAGGTGTTTTTAACTTTACAGTGATAAATGACAGATTTATGAAGGCTCATTGTGAGTTTACGGCGACGAGATAGGGTTTCTAATATTTCTCATACTGTACCCGTGAAGCAATTAATCACCGATAGTCATGTATTTCAAAGAGGATGCTTAAAATGGGATCATACATTACTTGAATCGAGTTGTTTTTGTCAGTTACACTGATAAAATGCTAATGATATTACTCCAAACCGTCACATCAAACAAGAACCTTCATCTATCACCATGGATATGTTCTGCGTCGGGTAGCAATATTTTGTAATGCGAGATTAGGTCCTGGGGATTCCTACAATTGATAGGCCGCATCATGTTACACGAAAGATGTTCAATCATGTCCTGGAGTCACGTGTTTATCATATGATTTGGTGTGTTAACATAGATCAATCATTTTGATGGTTAAGTTATCCAATATCAATTTGTAAATTATAACCAACAACATTACATTACATAAATTTCTAACACGACCTTCAGGGACAATGTTATACATATGATCTTCATGTTAACAATTTCATGAAGTATTTTTGTATATTGAACTTTTTTAATTCTTGAATAAAATGTATAAATACAACCTTTTATACTTTCCATATGGACTTTTATAGTACTTTTTATAACTGCATCAATGCTTTGTCTACATTTATCTAAAATCATCCCCAAGTAAACGAGACTCGCCATCTTGTCACGTGATACACACGTATAATGTATTTTCCTCCGACCCGCTATGTCGTAAATAACTTTTCACTTGTCAGGTAGGCTGATAAAATGAAAACAGAAACTCTACATCAAAGCAGGCATCCGATAAACCATACACATTATGCGTGTAGACGTCGGCAAACTGAGACCAGGGTCATATGTTAATGCCATTGTTTTACTCGGTTTGGTATTTTATCATTTCCAGTTTGCATTACGTTTCGGAAACTGCAATTTATGGCCTTAATGGCTGCGATTCGTCGTCGTAAGTTATTGGCATTGTACTTAATATCGTGTACAACATTGGTGTATTTTTCTATTAGTTTCATCGTTTAACACTGTTTATCAAGTCTTAAATGACATAAACCATTGGCTTAACTAAATAATGCATCAGCCGTGCTGTCCCAAGTGTCAATCAAATTGGATGAGGTATCGGTGAATTGCATGTTCAGGGGAAATTGATAGACTGTCATTTTCATTAAAATTGAATGTTATTGATGGGGGCCCGTTGTGGTTTGATGAAAGGCAAAGCTATGCCTGCTGTCAGAGCAGTGTCGGAAGTTATTGCGCGGGCGCTGCGGAGGGATTTCTATCATCCATGAAGTCAACTTTGACAGATTACAATAGTTTGTAACGAAATTAATCTTATCAATCAGTAACACTTTCTTCTGTTTTATAGAAATTTGAGTTATCGATTGATTGTTCTGAACATTATTTCTTTCGTTAAATGTTGCTTTGTTTTATATAAAATATGAATCTAATTAATAGCGTTTTCCACCCTCTCTTTTTCAATCGGTAATACATATGAAATGTTATGCATATGATACCTTCGTATCATATGCGTATGATGGTCAGTAACAAAAACACAGAATCAAAAAGTAAGTGTTGTAATGTTACTCGACTTTGATATTTTGACGTCGAATACCCCCCCCCCCCCTCTTCTCTCTCTCTCTCTCTCTCTCTCTCTCTCTCTCTCTCTCTCTCTCTCTCTTACTAAGCATTGCCCTATAAGACCATGCCAAAATGGAGAGCAAAACAGTAAGAAAATCGACAGCATCACTATGACACTCCTACTTCCAATTCTAGCAAATTCATTCGGTGATGTATAGCACATTAGTATAATTTCACGACACGAAAAAATAAAATCCCTCTGAAACTGCCGCGTGTATCGAGTTGTACCGACTCAAAAATTACTTCCGGCTAAAAATTGAAAATGTTCATGCAAAATGTGTAGAAGATAAGACGAAGAGAAATGAGTTAGTTTTACCGGGCGAACATTGATGCACTCCTTCAGCCGTGTGCGATCAGTCAAAATGACATGGGAATTAATGCATTGTGTCATGACTCCTTAACCCTCTCATTTTTAAGGTGTGATTATGCGTGCACGGGGGGAATGAAATGCTTGTCTTGGATGACATATGTGTAATGCTTCATTTTACCCCTATCTACAGAGTAATAAAAGTGTTGCTTCTGGAGGGTTAACGTTAAGCAGCAGTTGTGATCCGAAATATTTTACGTAGATTTGCATCCTTTCAAAACACTTTATGTCATTTATCTACGCAAAATTCGATTTAGACGTCATGTATGAGCGATTCCCCCGAGCGTTGAGGTCGTCACCGCACCCGAGTAAATATCATCCTGGCAGTTTTACAACGTAGCGCCACCGACTACTTTATCAATGTTAGGTCTGCTTGTTCATAATGTGGTGTTGTCTTTCAGGAAACTCATTGACTGGAAAATTGTCATTTTGTATAGAACATAGTCAGAATTCTTTTCTGCAGTAGTTTGAACGTGTTCGATGTGTTTCATCATCGTGTTCCCTTAATGTTATTTGAAACATTCTAGTCAACATCTCTGCAAGGGGATTTTTGTGGTTGTGCATTGAATAATCCTTAGGTTTTCTTTTATACATTTTCCATGTTGATGGTTATAATTATATTTTAGACAGTGGTGGACTTAGAGGAAAGGAGGACCGGATTCCTTTTTCTCCAAGTTGATTTTAATTGAATATAAAAGTCATGTCACATCCCTTATTATCTATGTACCTATGATTGGGTGTGTACGCAGCCATGCTCATGTATTGATGGTTGTATGCGTATACTGTAGTGTACATGTATTGATGGTTGTATATATAGGCAGTCATTAACATGTATTTATGGTTGTAATTGTGCTCAGTCATGCACATGTATTGATGGTTTTACAATGTATGTGTATAAAACGTACATATATTGACGGTTTTTGTGTATAAAGTCATTAACATGCATTGACATTTATATTAGATGCGTAAAGTCATTTACATGCTTTATTGGTTGTATGTATAAAACATTAACATATACAATGTTGCATATTTAAGGTGTACACAGTCATTCACATGTACTGGTGATTCTAATGTATAAACAGTAATTTCAATGTATCAGTATAAATCACCATACACATAAATTGATGATCGTAAATGTATAGTCATGCGCATGAATAGGAACATTCATTAACATACATTGATGGTTATATATGTATGGTTATTTACATGTATTGTGATGATGTATCTGTTATATGTTAATTATTAACTTGTATTGATGATTGTATGTATATAAATTCATTTACATGTATCATTAGCAGCATGTATACAGTCATTTGCATGTATCATTAGTTGCATGTATACATTCATTTACATGTATTATCTATCGTACGTACACAGTCATTTACATGTATTAATTATCGTATTTGTACATTTACAAGCCATTTAATAAGTATTGGTTGTTGAATAGATACACAGAAATGTTCATGGTTATACGGGGAGTTTTACATGTAGGGGTGGTTATATGATTTAGATGGATATGTAGAATTAACACTTATGGTTGTATATTACATAAACAGAGTATATTGATGACTACACGTACACAAATGTTAGTTGTATGTAATGGCCTCATTATATATTACATATATATTAATAAACATTAATTGTTGTATGGAGTGACATCATATTTGTTATTGTACGTAGTAACATTATCATGTTGTCTATGTAATGACATCATTATATGTTAGTTGTTGTACGTAGTAACATCATGGTGTCTATGTAATGACATTAATATATGTTAGTTCTTGTACGTAGTAACATTATCATGCTGTCTATGTAATGACATCAACTAACAATGTTAGTTGTTTTGCGTAGGGAATCTATCATGTTAGTTGTATGATGTGATGTTATAATCTTACATAAATGTTAGTGATACATATGTTGGCTGTTGTATTTACTGATATTAACAAGTTAGTTGTTGTTTGTAGTGACGTCAGCACATGGTAATTGTTGTATATAGTGATATTACCATGGTTAGCTGTTGTATAAGCTCTACAACACATTATTTGCTGTACTTTCGTTCCTTGTAGTTAGTTTTTTTTTCATTCATATCAACAAAGATCAATTATTTAACATTCATATGGTTGAGAATCTCTTTTGGACAATTTCACGCATCACTACAACAATGTATGGTGGGCCTGTTTATGACTGCCGTAATTCATGCACGATTGTCTGAATTCTTTGATGGCTTCATCTACGTAATCATCAAACTTTGTCGTATACATTTGTCAGTGGTATACCACTATGTATGTGTGGTTGAATGAGCTAGTTTCTCTAAAATATATATATACCTTTAACAACACAAGTTGGTGGTTGTATGTACGTCAAATAACACTGGCACGTATCATATAAGTAAACCATCCATGTGGTGACGTGTAGAAACTGTATTGGTGGTTAATCGTACACTGTCTTTCTCTGTATCGGGGGTTGGGCATACACTGTCTTTCTCTGTGTCGGTGGTCAGTCGTACATTGCCGTCCTCTGGATTGGTGATTGGGTGTATTTTGTCTTCCTTAGTGATAGTGATTAGTCGCACAATGTCGTCTCTCTGTATTTAAGGTTGAGCGTTCACTGTCTTCCTCTGTGTTGGTAATTAGTCATACACTGTTGTCCTTCTCTATTGATGGTTGGGAATACACTGTCTTCCTCTGTATTAGTGGTTAGACGTATATTGTAGTCCCTCTGTATTGGTTGTTGGGCATACACTGTCGTTCCTCTGTACTGGTGCTTGGGCGTATATTGCCGTCCTCTGTATTGGTGTTGTCCCTTTGTATTGGTGGTTGGCGTACACTGTCTCCCTCTGTATTTGTTGTTGGGCGTACACTGTCTTCCTCTATGTTAGTAGTTAGTCATACGCTGTTGTCCCTCTCTAATAGTAGTTGTATGTACACTGTTGTCCCTCCGTATTGCTGGTTGGGGATTTACTGTCTTCCTCATGTATTGGTGGTTTGGCGTACTTTGTCTTCCTCTATGTGAGTAGGTATTCGTACCTTGTTGTCCCTCTGTACTGGTGGTTAGGTGTACACTGTTTCTCTATATGTTGGTGATTGGACAAACACTGTCGTCCTCTCTCATGGTTGCTGTGCATACTGTTTTCCTCTGTGTCGGTGGTTGGACGAACACTGTCTTCCTTCGTGTTGGTGATTGGGCGCACACTTTTGTACTCTGCGTTGGTGATTAGGTACACTGTACACTGTCATCCTCTGTGTTGGTGATTAGACGTACACTCTTGTACTCTGTGTTGGTGATTGGGCGGACACTGTCATCCTTGTTTGTTGGTGTTGGTTGAGTTGGAAGTACATTTCTACTGAAAATTAGACTAAGCTGTTTGTGGCTAGACGTTCGCTGACGTGGTCTGTGTCGATGATTGGACAATCGCTTTATTATATAGCCTATAATCCCTATAGTTGGTGGTTGGGCGTGCATTATAGTCCTTATATATTGGTGATTGCACATACTGCCATGCCATAGTGTCTTGTCGGTTGCTGTCGCACACTGTCTTTTTATATGCAAGTGGTAAGACGCACACTGTGAAACTAGTGTGTAGGTGGTTAGATGAATATTCTCGTCCAAGTGTTTTGGAGGTTTGGCGCACAGTGTCAACACAAAGTGTGTCGTTTGGACTTAAAATGAATCTTGTCCTTTTGGTAGTCGGACATATACTGCCGCTGCCTTTGTGTTGGTGTATGGACATAACATGTCATGTCTTTACGTCGTGTATGTGGTTGTATACTGCTGCTGCCTTTTGTATAGGTGAATGGACGTATTCTTTTTTGCCTTTGTGGTAGTGTATGCGTGGAGTCTTTCGTGCCTTTGTATAGGTGTATGATTGTATATTGTCGTGCCTTCGTGTTGGTGTGTGGACGTATTGTTAGTGTATAGACGGATTTGCTTGCACCTTAGTGTTGGTGTATGGACATGCCTTTGTGTTGGTGTATGGACATGCCTTTGTGTTGGTGTATGGACATGCCTTTGTGAAGTGCCTTTGTATTGTTTTATGGATATATACTACCGTATCTTTGTATCGGTGCATAGATGTATCCTTTCATGTTTTTGTGTAGGTGTGTAGATGTTTTCTGCCGGGCCTTTGTATTGGTTTTTAGATTAATATTGCCTTCCTTGTGTCGATGAATGGACGTATACTGACATGCCTTTGTGTTGAATTATGGATGATACATCCGTCTGTTTGTGTCAGTTGATTAACGTATGCTACAGTACCCCTATGTCTGTGGATGGACGTATACTGCCGTCCCCTTGTGTCTGTGGAAGGACGTAAATGCCGTCACTTTGTGTCGATGGATTACCGTATATTGTCGTCCCCAATGTGTCGGTGAATGGACGTATACTGTCGTCCCTTTTTGTCGTTGGATGGACGTATAATGCCGTCCCTTTGTATCGGTAAAGGGACGTATAATGTCGTCACTTTGTGTCGGTGGATGGACGTATAATGCCGTCACTTTTGTCGGTGTATGGACGTATACTGCCGTCCCTTTGTGTCTGTGGATGGACGTATACTATCGTCCCTTTGTGTCGATGGATGGACATATACTGCCGTCCCTGTCGCCCATTTTTGTCGGTGTACTTCCGACAAATACCGTCCCTTTGAGTCGATGGATGGACGTACACAATTGTTTCTGTGTATTGGTTCCTAGATGTACGCCGTGTTCCCCTCCTTTCACTCCCTTCTTTGTGTGTGTGTGTGTATGGGTATGTAGGGGTGTGTGTGTGTGTGTGTGTGTGTGTGTTGGTGGATAGACGCATACTGCCCTCCCTTAATGGTTGTGGATAGGTGATCACTGTTGACCCTTGATGTCTTGTGTTAGTTGTACTCCGTTATCCCGATGTGCTCAGCGTTTGACATACAATGTCACTCCCATGTGTTTGTCTTTTATTGTAAAGTGCCCAGTACGCCGTCACCTGATACGCTAGGGTTTTATGTGCATGTACATGTCATCTCGAAGTGTTGGTAATTGCATTTACATCACCATGCTCTTTACATAGCTGTTGTTGTATGCACATTAATATCGCCATATGTGCACATGTCAACCTAATGTGTATGAAGGCGACATGTCTCTTTATAATGAATTGCTGCCAATTTTTCCAAACTTCTACATGAATAGGGCCTTGATACCGATTTACCACTTGCACACGTAAAGCCTAATATCGATCATTTCTCTCCACTATTTATTACGCGAGAATGGATCTCACGGATAATTAATTATTTGCTTCCCCATTAGGTCATACTTGAAAATGGAGTTCCTCATGTAATACTTTACACATATTCTTTGGTATATAGTGTGGCTTCCGCTATCGATGAGCCTTGTCTGTATAAATCGTTCGCTTTTATCTATTCTGACTCCCATCTTTGATGTGCAATTTGCTTATTTAATTTGTACAAAGTACATGAGCCTAGCAATGCAAATTTGATTGACAATACTACCATTAACATGATTGATTACAACCCATATTGCCAGTTTTATAAGCTGCCAACGGTTCTTTGTTATCTTGTTACTGATTGGTCCGATTAGGACATTTATCACACAAGATCTTGATGAGATTTGACAGCTCGGAAAGCCCACAAGCCATGAGCACTTGAATGAATCCACTGATATATGAAACTGCCATGGGGCGGTGTAGACCCTTTTATCTCTCGAGTCAAACACAAGTGTTGAGAATATCACTTTAGATCGTGCTTAATGGGCGGTATTTGGTTGTATGTTTCATTGCGCTAACAGGACTGACGGCTGACGGCCATTGCAAGCGTTTGACTGACAGTCGTGTATTCGCACAACAGCTCTCTGTCTGTTAGGAACTCACTCTTGCTTTTGTGCAGTTTTGTCATGACTACATGAAACTTTTAAACTGTGTAGGACGACTTCTTTTGGAGTTGATTACATTTTATGGATATTCTTATTAGTTTACTTAACTTAAAGGATTTTTGATACAATTTATATGCCCAAAAATGCAGCAATTTAATGAAATGATGTCCACTTCAACGTCCCAGTATATTAACCCGGACTACCTTAATCCACTACCAACCACGGTAAGTCTTCAGTTATACTTGAAATTTAATTATATACAATCTATAACTTTGAATCATCAGTATTTATTGACACTACATTAATTTCATTTAAAATTAAATGTAAGTATCTTAAAATTGGAGGGTATTAACACTATTTTATAATCATTTTCCATTAAAATATATAATACATCTCTTACGTGTACATATTTACCTGTACCTATATTTCATACTTCTCATATTAATTTGAGAAAGCGCTTGATCATAAATACAAACCTGAATAATCGCACTCCTAGCCCTTTAAGCGATATTGCTAACACCAGTCTAAGATAGTGTTCACACGTACATAGTGTAGAGGGCCATGAAAATAGTTAATCTATATACAAAATAGTTTTTAAACAGGTGTAGTGCTTAAGAAATTCTGATGTTTTTGCTCAAATTTACGAGTTTGAAACATGCAACTATGTATTATAAATGAGATTGAAACCACAAGTTGCCTCAATTTACGACTTGATTATTGGTTTTGAGTGATGATGAAGTTGGAGACCACCAACGTTCTGCCTTTTGTCTGATATAGTATGAGAAATTGAAAGAGACCAAGTCGTTTTATATTATTGTTTTATCATTTTTCAGTTGGATGCAAAGAAAAGTCCTCTGGCTCTGTTGGCTCAGACATGTAGTTCAATAGGAAAGGATTCGCCTTCATCTAAACCTATCATTCCACCATTAGAAAAGAAAGAAAATGACAAAGAAAAACACCACGAGAAACAAACAATAAATGACATCGAGAATAAAAAGGAGAGCAAATCTAGAGATAATGATGATGTAAATGACAAACCAGGATTCCGAACAATTTCTCGTAAAGATGTTCCCCCACTTGTACCAGTAGCGAGATCAAAGGAAGAAAAAGATGTTTTGTCGTCAGTTAAGAGCTCACCGCGACCCAAAGAGCTAGGAACATCGTCGGCAGCCACCTCATCGCATTCGGAATCAATTTCTGCTTCATCTCGTGCCGTCAATTCTCATAGTCCTGCGGCTCGTCATTCCGCTCATGAAAAAGATGAAGATAGGCTGAAAAGACATGGGGAGTCGCCAATGTCCCCAGCGAGACCTAATCGCTCTAATAGTGCACATACAGAAAATTCTAAACTTGTAAGCAGTGCTTACTCCGCCTACAGTGGACTTCCTTCCGTCTCTTCGGCCTATCCACATTTTTCCACTGCTGGACATGGGTTATCAGTGGAAACAGCAGCAAGTTTATCGGGATATCCGTATAATCTACACGCACATCCAGGCATGAGTTCTGCAGCAGCGGCGGCTGCTCTTGCCGCACAGTCGTCTGCATTAGCGGCTCAAACTTCTGCTTTAAAATCTGTGTATGGGTCTTCAATGTCTCCCTATGTCTCATACGCTCGTGTTCGAACACCCACAGGTGCCACGACTTTAGTGCCGGTATGTCGAGATCCATACTGTACTAACTGTCAAATGACTGTCCAGAACTCTCATCTATCAGCAACATGTACTGCTGTCGGGTGCACTCAATGTGCACACGAAAAGGCTTTACAGAATTTAAGCTTGGGGATACATGGATCCGCGTACCCCCACCTTCCACCTTCATCGTTTCCTACATCGAGTTTACTGCAATCACAAGCATCTAGTTTGGGATCTCATTTGCTGTCGTCTTCCCTATACCCTCCCAGTGCTCTAAGTGCGGCCCATACGGGGATGCCCTTTGTGTGCAATTGGGTGTCATCTGGGAACGAACATTGCGGAAAACGGTTTGCGTCTTCAGAAGAATTACTTCAGCACTTACGAAGTCACACAACATCATCCGATCCGTTAGCTTTAGCCGCAGCATACGAACGATTTGGACTTGCTTCAAGTAGTTTATCTGGATTTCCTCACTTGGGACTTCCTACTTCCGGTTCTCTAAGTCCAAATTCCCTCAGACGGACATATCCAACTAGTGTTAGTCCCTTAGGAGGCCTCATGGGGTCAAGTCGTTATCATCCGTATAAATCCTTGATCAGCCCCCCTTCGGGACTCTCCACACCCCAGCAGTTACCTTCATTTGGACCTTACTTGTCACCTTATTCCTTGTATGGCCAAAGAATTGGAGCCGCCGCAGTTCCGTAAAAGTATTTTGTTACAATTTATATCTGTTAACATTTGAATATAATTCTAAATACATAAGCATAGTGCTATATTATGATCAGTTCTATTTTGTTAAATATTTCTGAATATGATATTTCTATTCATGTTGTTTTCTTGGGAAAAAAGAAGAAGAAATATCTCAGGATTGATTTGCTCAAAATTGGAGACTCATTTGTCAACTGAAACTAGTATTTAGACTTTCAAACAGCTCGAATGCATGAGTGGAATGACATAGCAATCTATTGACAAGTAAAACTTCTCTGGAAACCTGGTGACTGGAGACTAAACGTTTGGAATACTAGTATTATTTAAGAATTTTGCCATTGATTATGTGTTTTGTTATTTGCATTAAATGTATGGAATCTACTTATTTTTTCATTATCATTTTTGTTTATCCCTGTCTTTCGTTTTAATTTGTGGACGAATTTATTTTTTAAAGATGATTGATTGAAGGCAGAAGTGTTAGCTCATTTATATTACAAATCTCCTACATGGTTTCTTGTACAAGTGACACTGTTACCTACACTGTTTATGTTCAATATTGTTTACATTGCTTTGTACAAATATGATTCTAATGGAAAGGATATGCAAATCAACAAGTCCAAGCCGCTTTTATTGAATAGAGACCTCTTCCGGAAGAACAAACTTTTTTTAAATACTTTTTATAACTGTTTATATAAAAATGGTATCTCGGTGGTAAAAAAGTTTAAATATCGTGGTCAAGGTTTTGGTCAGACTCTTGATAAAATTCGAAGAGACTTGACCCAGCAATTGTTAGTACACATCAATTAACTATAGTACACGTCAATTAACTATAGTATGTGTGAATATAAATAAAACTCATGGGTCATAGTAATATCCGTGCAACTATTTCGTATTATAATTTCCTTATGACAATTATAATAAGATTTGTGCAACATTAGGCTGAAGTATCAATATTTATTGTATATAGTAAATGGATTTATTTGACCTTGACCACAAGTTCATTATAGGCCACTTAGGTTGCTGTGTTCGACGGACCAAAATTCTCATTTCCAAAAGTTAGATAAATGACAAAACTATTCAGTAATGGTATAAACCTATTCAGTTTCTGCATGTATTTTTTATGGACCCTTCATCTTCCCTTCCGGGCAAGTCGAAAGTATTAGACATGTTAAAGAGTAAAACGTTACTATTCAAGCAGAATAATTATTATGTGCATTGTAGTATCGACTGCGTTCAAGAGGAAGTTCTTCCCATAAATTATCGCCCAAAGATCTATAGCATTCACATGGACTTGCGCATGTATAGAAAAAAATCTTTAAAATAACGAAACATACAGGACACAATGCTTAAAAGTGATGACTTCGTTTTACGTATCTTGCCGTATTTGTTGTGATGAAAAATCCTATGGAATCCATGGCTTTTAAAATGATCTACTGTGTATATTAACAGCATACAAAATCCTTTGGCCGATAGATTTTTTAAATTGATGATGCATATTAAATATAAATTTAATTGCAACATGTTATACAATATCGTTTGACATGAATAATTAATGTATCGTTGTATGTTGTTAAAGTGTGAAATTTCAAACTGTACAAAACTTGTGTAGAAAATTGCATTCATATAATTCACTTATATGCATATTCCCTGCTGAAGGCTACATCTCTGTCTGTCCAAAAACAATAGTTCACAATCTCTACTACTCCGAGACTTTTCAAGTCTTAGTTTTATTCTATCAGGCGTGTGGTCCGATTATTTATGCGATTTAGGTGTAATCTTTAAAAGTTTTATCTAGAAAAGGGGCGTGGTCACTTTTCCGAAAAATATCCGTATAGTCTTGTAGTAGGTCCTCCTCCCTCATTTTTGAAGCGATTTTGAAGAAATTTTATAGGAGTGACTTATTCAAGATATTTGCAGAATTAGGTGTTACGTAATCCCATATGACCAATATGGTGATCATCTTGAAAATATAAGAACTGAATTTTCGTCCTCATTTTCACAGCAATTTTGAAACCAGCTATCTAAGGAGATGTCGCATAGTCCAATATTAACACCTTGACAACCATCTTGATGGTCTAAAAAGTGGGATTTCGTCGTCATTTTCATCACCGTCTCGACGAAACTTTACAGAAATGATTTACTCAATATATCTGAAGAACATATAAGAAATGTAAGAAAAAATTCCATAGTTCAATATGACCGTTACGGTAACCATCTAAAACCATTATAGATAAATTTGATGAAAGAGGGGAGGGGGGGGGGGGGGGGGGGGGGGCACTATAGATACTTGATAAACCTGTGTGATCAAAATGATTTCATTGCAATCTTATGACATTTTCTAGGAATTACATATATCTTCTTTTGATATCATTTCGAGGATAGAATTTAATTTATACACAACCCTTTCATTAAAACATTGATTTGGCGAAATCTCGATATGTAATTAATTTTAATTCATCTTTCTACAGTCTCTACCAGCCACTGGACTGGTCGATTTTAGACACTATAGCTCTCGACAAAGTTTCCGGTTTACATATTTTCTCAAAATCTACAAAACTTCTATTGGGTGTTAAGTTTATCCAATAAAACAAAATTATTAAACAAAAATATTTTGGAGTATATGCATTTTAAGTTTTAGCATAGCAAAGAGAAAGATGTTTGAAAGTTTTGAATTTCAGTATGTCGGAGTATTGTTCCCAGTATCCATTTGAAATGCATTCTGTCTGCAGTCTGTCCAAGAAATTGTCGTGCCACAATACTTGGTCGAAGTTCTCTCCTCATTAGATATATATGTGCAGCGAGTTTGGGGTCATCTTAAGTTCCACGATTGGAAAATAGTAATGTGATATTTGCATTATACTAGGACGGCAATAATTTGGGCCAATGAATTTCATTTTCCCTTTAACATGAAATTTGTTCAAATATCAGTAGAATTCCTCTGGTGTTTTAGCAGCCTTTGTTTCATTTTGTAAATCTTGGGGGGGGGGGGGGGTGTTTCACCAAATTACTTACACATATAATAGATTTATTGTCAAGTACCTCAACTTTGGCCGTGCAAGATTTTCTTGGATATGAGCCCCAATCTTGTATTCAGTGCATCAGTTGTTCATGAACAAGGGTAAAACGAACCCGTGACCCTCTAATGTATTCCCTTGTGTGGCTTTACTGTATAAACTTCAACTTTTTTTTTGCTCGGTCTCAATGTGTAACAATGTCACTTGCCATGTATGTTTTGAAAATGACTTTTATCTTTAATATGCAAAGGCCAAAGGGTTATTTGCATATTGCTCTCTCTCTCTCTCTCTCTCTCTCTCTCTCTCTCTCTCTCCAAATTCAAAATATATCCTTGTCCATAATTTACTGTTAATAAGCAATAGAGACCTCATAATTGACATACATGTTTGATTTATAAAAGCCTTGAATCACGTGACACAATGTGCCCGTGACACTAACATACCTCAAAAAACAATGATATCTCTTGCTGGGACACAGCGTTTTACAAATACAACTTTTTTTCATTGTGATCAATTGAAATTAACCCCATTTTCCCACCAACTATGTTTTGAGGTCGCTCGCTGCATATAGTTGTATAAACAATAACGGTGATTTACAGTATTTAGATATGTATCTCGAGGACATTAATTCCCACCAAAGCGTTTACATGCATTATATCTTTGAAAGCAAAATCTACAGCAGTAATTGAGAAATGATTTACGTGAAATATGTCGTTTTAATCAAATTTCCTTGTATTCTGCTGTCAGGTCCTCTGTAATGCTCTCTTTATGGGGTGATCAAAAGATTTTTTTCGTGAAACGATCAAAGCTTCTGGCAAACATGCAGTATTTAGTCGGAATATTTACATAATGTATACGCTCAAAATATGTTCCGAATACTCAGCATCAAATTCGTTTTGTCATTCCTTTATTGAGTTAATGTGGACTGCAACCAAATAAAAACCATCTGCAGTTTGCAATGTGCCAGAGAGAAAAAAACGCACGGAGTAGAATAATCAATTCAGTGTACATCATTAAGTATGCAAGCATGCTTGAAATTCATCACTATTATAACTTACTAGAAAACAGCATGAACATTTATTAATAAATTAACAATAAAGAAGGGAGAAACCGAGAGGCATATTGTTGTTTTGCTAGACATTAAGAATATTTTACCTCATATGGCGATATAAATAATTAAAACTTCGAGAGAATCTATTTCTATATGTATCATACTAAACTTATTGAAATTACATTCACTGCAATGTTTGTAGAATAGAAGCTAGCATATGGGGAACTAGATCATATTGTAAATATGGTACGGATGCCTCATGTTGGCATAAAGAGGCAAATTAAGCCGTATGAGTGTGCAATAGATCAGGACGTTGCTTTGATGTGTTTTCACAATGAATTTTATTTTTAATACTCAAGGTGATTTTTTTTATTATTTAAAATGAACATTTTAAGCTAAAGATGCGTCGTTATGAATTGACAAAACACGCCTCCGACCGTAATTTTGATGGAACTACCCAATATATATACATGTATATCTATCTTATATTGTTCTATTTTAACAATTTGTAATTTAGATGTAGCAAAACCTCGCAAAAGTAATTCCGAACAGATGAGTCATTATACTGAGAAAAAATAATGAATTTATATCTATGTATAAATGTTAATTTGTGAGGTCTGCATTGCGTATGCAGAGGTTAGAGTAGCAATGTATTTAATTATAATGTATATTGCTATAACCTCAGCGAACAAGATGTACACTTCACATACTAACATTAATTTGACCACAGAATAATGCAGACAGTCTAAAGCTAATGTCATGTTTTAATTTTTGAACTTACTAGAGGTGGTAATGTTTTAATTTTTGTATTTACCACCCCCAAGTGAATTCAAATATTAAAACATGACACTGCGATCACAAAGATTTGCCTTTCATATGCCCAGTCGTATGAGTTTAATCATTGAATTGAATTTTCATTACTTTTTACGACATAATGTTTTCAAGAAATTTCAGAGATTTTCCTATCATTTTCCGTCGGAAAATTCTTGTCAAACTTTCCTCTTAAGATAAACATGAGGCATTTACTTTTAAGCGTTCCTCATAGCTATGCAAGTACAATAGCAGTATCCGGAAGAAAAGCGATCCGAGAATTGTACTTTTGATTTTTTCCCGTACAATAAATACATAGAGCACAATATTGTATTATTCTTTTATAACAATCGATTTTGCATATACCTACTCATTGTGTCGATTTGGAAAATCAAATTATCTATCATGTCATCAAATGTGTGGAAAATGACAGGCATAATGCAACATGTAAACACAATAAAGTGAAAAACTTTCCAGATTCAAGAAAAATTCTCAATTTAAATATGAATATCTCTATAATCCCAATTATAGTCTTTAATTCTATAGAAACCTTTGTATTCTTTGTTTCGATTTGTTTGAACCTGGCGAAAAATTTAAACAATTAAGCAAGCAAAGCATACAATGATTTTGTTATATACATACCTCATGGTGGATTTCCATAATTTTCAAACAAATTTACTTTATTTTCGACTCGTGAGTTCATATCTACATGTATACAAAAACAAACAAAAAAAAAAAGCAAAAAAGAAAAACATAAACAAAAACAAACATACAAAACTGGAAAAGTGTTCGAGCTATTGCGGTGTTCTTTCAATGTTACCCAAGTCGACGTAATTATCTGACTTGTCGACATCATTTTTGTAACAAGTCGACATGTTATCTGACATAATAGGTTGACAGGAATATGTCCACGGTAAGTTTAATATGCGATGGCAGATTTTTGTCAGATAAAAATGTCAGCTTGCCAGATGTGTATGCCAACTTGTTTAAGTCCACATACTTTTCTGACAAGTCGACCCAATTTTGTGGTAAGTAGTTGACAGATACATGCCGTCAAAAGTAAAATAAAAACAGTGGCAAGACAGGAATTGAACGACGAGATACATGACATGTACGACTTTATGTCAAGTTATGCTTAATTCTTTGATACATGTACATTATAAAAAGCAATGTTAGATTTACTCATTTCGCGGTTGACTTCAGTTTTAAAAAAATTGCAATCGAATGAAATGATAGGGTATGCACAAGAGAACAACGAGAGTTAGGAAGGATGCTTCTGGAGTTTCATAAAGTAGGAAGCATAATGGAATACTAAAGAGAAAATGAGAAGCAAAGAATGAATCATGTTACTAACGGTCGTTTTATGGGGCGTATACTGCCTTGAATAACTATTGATTGCTTTTGCTTTCAATAAATAATTGATAAAGTGGAAATATACTGTATTTAGTATGACACGAATTTCAGACAATGTAATAAAGATTTAATAACTTTTTAATAACATAGAAATGGGTTCTTTTATTAATATCATCATTATTTGTTTTTCTTTTTGTTGGTTTGTTATTTGGGCTTTTTTTTTTTTTTTTTTGTTGTTGTTGTTGTTGTTGGTTGATTACTGTCTGTTATTTGATTTTTGTTTGTTTACTATCCTTTAGTTTGTTTGGTTTTTTTTTTCTGGGGGGGGGGGGGGGGTTGTTCACTATTTGTTATTCTGTTTTTGTTTGTTTACTATCTGTTATTTTGTTTTTGTTTGCTGTTTACCATCTGTTATTTTGTTTTTTGTTTGTTCGCTTTCTGTTATTCTGTTTTTGTTTACTCTCTGTTATATTGTTATATTGTTTTTTTGTTGTAGGGAAGTAGATGCTATGTAAGTCACACGGAGTCGTTTTTTGTAATCATGCTGTGGTTGTTTAGGAATTCACCTCTATTATTTTCTGTATCATTAAGTACAACTAAATTCATTGTCTTTAATAACCATGTCATTTCTCTTGATACAACGAACAAAACGTCAGTCATTTCCGTGAAAGAAGTCTGCATTATTAACAAAACTTTGTCGGTATTTCAAGAGAAATGTAATTCATAGCATTTGCTGTGCATATTTCTATATTTCTTCCGACCTTTGCCTGTATATTATAGTAAAATATGACAGGAAAGCCGCCCCTTGCTAAGGAAAGACTATTTGATAAGGCTTCATCAGATCTGCCTTCGGAAACACACAGTAAGTCTGCACGCGAACACAATGCAAATAATACCCTTATATTTCAGTTTTCTATATGCACGACCTTTGTCTTGGGACCAATTTGCAGTATTAAATGCAGCAAATATTGTAGTAAATTGCACAGCTTGCATAATGGTTCAAACGACACGGGATGCATTATAATTCAACCTTTTATTTGTCAAGCACATAAACATTACGTCAATCACATCGGTAGCGTTCATTTACAAATTATACACTTCGCTGAAACATAGAAAGTAGGATCGACATCGAATTTCCATATTGGTTTAAATGTTTGGAGGGTCATGACCACAGTCTTAAATTTTCTTCCTTAATTACCTCCCTTTGAAAGTTTGAACAGTCATTCTACTTACGAGATTATTTACGATGGTCCAGGTCTCGTAAACTTTTCACTTTACACGTAATTCAATAAACATGCGCATGACCCTGATTAGGTAGTCACCTTACTTCACTGCCTCCCTTTGTGATCAAAGAAATACAGCATTGGCATAGTGTATGTGTGTAATTAGGTCTCGGAACACGGAAAGACCGACAGCTGACGGAAACCTTAATTTATATAAAGTAAAATGAAATATATGTTGTTAATCGACATTATTTTGCTTGATAAAATCGCAGTGTGAATGTGTGTTGACTTTTCAAAATCAATCATATGTGAGGAAATAATCAGGTAAATAACACACAACTTAATAATAAACAGAGAAAATTAAGCAAATGTTCTTCAGCCCAGTTTCCAACGCTCGGCACCCGAGAATTATATATATTGTATTTCAAATTTACTATGATAAAACTTCAAGGATTATTTAAACACGAAGCTGAATCTTATTCGTGTATTGCTCTGTCCTTATATAGGTTTTTGTCATTCCTACAATAGTTTTACGTAATTAGATAACTTTCTTCTATTTAGTCTTCCACAGTATCGGACGAACTGAACATACAATATATTGGTCCAGACACAGAGCCGGTGTACTAAAGTGATATTGGAATATATGGTCTTCAAGTTATTATTCACGCTACTTTTTCGGATACATGACCCAGTATTCTAAATAACTTTACCTATTACACTACAGGTATCAATATTTGCGGTTCTTGCAAACACCGGATTAAGAGGAAAGTACGGGGGTCTTGGATTAAGAGGAAAGTACGGGGGTCTCGGATCCGTTTGAACTCCATAACAGAACATAAAATTATTCAGAATGCATCGGGGGCTTTTTGTTTTGTTTGTTTTTTTTTTTTTTTAGTTCTTAAAGCCCCATCCCATTTCTTCAGAACTCCGGATCCTCTACTGCATGCTACACAAGTACAACAATTTTTAACCAGAAAATTTTGAAAATTATTGAAACAAGAAGAATGAATAAAGAGATCAACTTTTAGCGTAACTTGGATTTATATAAAGAATGATTGGTTGGTTGGTTGGTTGATTGGTGTTTTACGTCGCTTTCAACAATATTTCAGTTATATCGCGACATGGAAGCAGGAGGTTACCAACCTCTTAAACATAGTGGCGCAACCCGGGAATCGAACCCGGATCGTCGGCGCCGCAAGCCAAGCGCTTAACCACTACACCAAGCCTGCCCCTATATAAAGAATGAAGTCATCTCTATTATAACAATGGCATCTCTACTATATAAGATGGTGTTATAACAGCCACTGCTGCCATACAGGTACTGCAAAGTCTTATGAACAAGTGAGAAAGTGGACAGAACAAAACACCACTTTAGGCTAATGGCATCGCTGTTTGAATCTGAACAAGGGAGGTTACAAAAGGGTGTCTTCGTATTAATGTAAATAAGCCTCTAATGTTTTATTTTTCCACAAGGAACATTTCAGCCCTTCAGTGTGCCCCTATAACAGCTGTATGATCGGTCGTGGTGGTCTTTATCTGTCATGAATTGTGTTTTCTTATATTCTTGCTGTCGAAAATTGACAGATTTCTTGTAAGTGATATTCTTGAATCTGTTTTCTTCATTTGAGTTTGATGGCAAGAAAAGTTAGCCCGCTGCTATGCGGAACAAGTCCGTCATTCAAACCTCGCCTTGATTGGAACAGTGTGTTAATCAGAGTGCGCTTGGCAGTATGCATGTGTCATAAATCCAAGATGATTCGAGTCTGAATCACGCCTCTAATTGTTGTTTACAACATGGAGAATATAGTCACGTTACCTGCGATATTACCGAGTACAGAGACATGCATAATGCTGATTCTTTCTGAGAATATATTTGACAAGTCATGGTTGTCGCCCTTGATTCTATGACCTTTGACAAATTTTATGTTACCAGCACCTGCGCTCTCCGACATATCACCTGCATGATACCCCGGAAAAATTACGAAAATGACGGCTCACGTGTTGCTAGAAAATGTATTACACTTCATAAAGACATGTATACATATCTGGAAACATCGTAATTTCATATGACATCCAAAGTACAAGGTCATACTGAATAATGAATTGCAATATTTGAAATACCTTCAAGATATATTTGTCAAAATTATAATGAAGTATACTCTTCGATTTTCTTATGTAGTAGTTACATATATTTGGTAACGCAGAGACTTAGCATAAGTAGGTTATGGTAGTCCCTTCTTAATTCTTCTGCTTTCAATGTTGTGTCGAGACAAATTTTCTTGCATAATTATATAGAATCTAAATTTTTAAGGATGGTGGCAAAGGATGTCAAGATAATTCTAGAAAGTTTTGAAGAAGGCATTTACAGCTAAAAGTTTTAGACTCGGACCAAAATTTTAAGGTCTGCAAGGTCTGCAAGATGTCCTAATCATTTCAGGCTTGAATAGGTCTAAACGTCCGTTTTTTTATTTCTGAACCGAACAAACTTCTTTTAAACCGAGTCCCCTTACATAAACACGTGAAATTTGCTGTTAAATAATCATTGGATATTAGTATATAAATCAAATTTTATTTTTGAAATGCGATGATATAATACCGAAATACGTTATATATACAGGATCAAATATTAATCGAACAATTTCGTGTTATAATTATTTTAAATTTCTTTGATTTTTGCAAATAAAAATAAAATCATATCAATCATTTCTTCATGCCATTAAGATGTTATCGATTTGTCATGAATAAAGATAAGATACATGGAAAACGTGTTAATTTTATGTAGTAAATGTCAATGCTTTTTCACACTCCCATCTTAATACGAATCATCTGATTTTAATACGTGTAATTATAAGAAGTTATAACGCAAAAACCTCATTATAAATGTCTAAAATGTGAAATAAACTTTTATTGCTTGTTATTTTGAAGATTAAATTTCCTTTCTGCAATGTCGACTCACGATGAATTGGCCTTGGTGGCCAAAACCGCGTTCGAATGCTGGTTTCGCCCCTTAGTGGATGAACCAGAGTGGGGGTTACTTGTGTTGTCCCTCCCCCTTCTTGATTTAAAATTTTACCCTCAAAAGAATTTTTGAAAGAGGAACCCCTTCCCTTCTCTTTGCAAAATTATATCACTAAAGGGTGGCACCCCATCCTAATCGAAAATTGCTGGATCCACTTCTTACTATGAGAAAGTCTGTTAGTATACATGGCGAACGTCGAGGGTTTTCTCTTGATACTCCGGCTCCTCCATACAATTAGCCCCATGCCGCCAATAAGTAGGTTATCATATTAAATAATGGACAAACTCATACATGATGTACATACATCAAATTGGGCTTTATACCCAACATTCTTGAAATGATATCTGATACAAACGAACACAATTCTATCAGAATCCCAAAGGAAATGGTAAGATGAGTTCCTGACCACATGTATTCCTGTCATAATCCTGATGTAATTATTGTCAAACTTAGGTACCTCCTTCAGAATACGTAACCCTTACTTTGAGCTGCTGGTATTTATTTTTACCTGGGTCCAGATACATTGAGTATAAGCATAGTTAGGATCCCTTCTTATCCCCATCTGAACGTTGGATTTTTAATTTTGAATCACTTGTACTTCTTCGGAAATTCGGTCGCACAACTCTTGCGTTACTGACTCTGATGGTTCTGGAGATTTTTTTTATCATAACTCTGGAGGTAATGATGAGGTTGGCGTTGATTTTCAGATTGTTACTCACATAAACAGCAACGTGCCTGCTATACCTACTTATGTAGCAATGTATCTTACTCCGATGTTCACCTCTTCACTAAGCACTTGACACTCATCAGTTTCCGGTACATTTTAGTACATAAATACTTACTCATTGTTTTATCTCTTGCTAACTCTGGTGTATCTAAAGACCATACTTATCTGTTAACTCAGTTCTGATGTTGGTATTGTTGGTAATTGTTGATACACACAACTAGTCCCAATACTGGAAGATTGTTTGACTACGGACACCCGTTTCTAAGTTTTGTGTTACTGGAGTGCGTGATTACCTTGCTCTGGACGCTTGACCCTGCATCTGGCGTACATTAAAGCCGTCTTATTTTCGTTAAAATGATATTGTTATATCTATAACATACATCTTTATGGCTATGATTTTGTACATATCCCCGCGTTTGTTTACTTAAAATTGATATAAAAATGTTTAAATGCATTTTCAACTTAAATATGCCATGTCACTGTGGCATTCAATACAATGTACCACTGTGGACAGAACGGGTGTATAAAAACATCTGAACAGGGGACTTTTTCCTGTGCTTCACACTACAAATGAACAAAAAAAATTTAAATACGAGTATTTCTGATACTAGGTGTCTGTAACACTCACAAAACGTACCATTTGTAACGTTCACGGATCAATGGAAATTAGAGGTGAGATCTGGTGAACGAGAGAAATGAGCTTCTCCTGTTTGGCCAGCCGTACCCACTCTGAATGCAAACATCTTAAACTATCGATACTATTGATGTGCTTACATTTATTTTAACTCCGAGGCCTCTGTGACCGAGAGGGCTTCAGTACTTAACTATAACTCACTTCTGACAAGGCTGGATGCGATTCATGATTAAGAAAAATGAAAATGCTAGTTGATGTAGCTACCTATATCATTAGACTTCGAGACTGGGTCCCATGTAGGTCAATGGTCATAATCTGACCATTAATCAAGGAGCAAAGTAATTATTTTACTTGGGTCTTTAATGTCTAACTACAAGTTCATTTAACTTATAGATGACAACTTCGACAAAACAAATTCAGAATACTACAGAAGGTTTGTATCAAGAAATTTATGGCCAAAACACCATCTGAAATTGAAATACATTTGACACATAATGATTTAGGAAGTTTTACTCGCTGCCACTTGATGGTGTTAATATAGATATAAATCTTGGTGCTTCTGAGTACCTTACATGATGAACATTGAACTTTCATGACATTAATGTGATATATGTGTAAATGAAATCTAAATTAGATTGTGTCTCACACCTGTGCACGACAGAATGGCGACGATCGTCTCTCCTTCACACCTGCTATACCATATATTTTAGATAGACAAAGATTCAAACCTTTTTTTTTTCGAATTGCAATAAATAGTGAAAGTATTCCATCATTCCAAATAATAATATTTAGTGTAAAATTTTCAAACAGAGTTCGCTCAAAATTTCTCACACGAGAGTTCTTATTCAAACAGTTCAGACATCAGAATGACTACTTACCAAAAATAACTAATCACATTTAAAATAACTTATTACTTTGACTTGCTTTTGATTTCCGCAGATCTTCAATAACCTTATAGTATATATCTTTGAGTCAGACTACTATATCATCGCCTTTCTAATCGTCTGTCTGTTCGTTGGACCGCTATGCCTGTCGTCTGTTTTGACCGTCTGCCTGTCTGTTCATGGGATCACTATGTCAGTTGTCTCTCTGACCGTCTGCCTGTCTGTTCGTTGGACCACTATGCCCGTCGTCTGTTTGACCGCCTGCCTGTCTGTTCGTTGGACCACTATGCCCGTCGTCTGTTTGACCGTCTGCCTGTCTGTTCATGGGACCACTATGCCCGTCGTTTATCTGACCGTCTGACTGTCTCTTCATGGGACCACTATGCCCGTCGTCTATCTGACCGTCTGCCTGTCTGTTCGTGGGACCACTGTCAGTTATCTATCTGACCGTCTGCATGTCTGTTCATGGGATAACTATGCCCGTCTTCTGTCTGACCGTCTGCCTGTCTGTTCATGGGACCAATATGCCCGTTTTCTATCTGACCGTCTTCCTGTCTGTTCGTGAGACCACTGTCAGTTGTCTATCTGATCGTCTTCCTGTCTGTTCGTGGGACCACTGTCAGTTATCTATCTGACCGTCTGCATGTCTGTTCATGGGATCACTATGCCCGTCGTCTGTTTGACCGTCTGCCTATCTGTTCATGGGATCAATATGTCCGTCGTCTGTCTGACCGTCTGCCTATCTGTTCATGGAACCACTATGCCCGTCGTCTATCTGACCGTCTGCCTTTCTGTTCATGGGACCACTATGCCCGTCGTCTATCTGACCGTCTGCCTGTCTGTTCGTGGGACCACTGTCAGTTATCTATCTGACCGTCTGCATGTCTGTTCATGGGAGCACTATGCCTGTCGTCTGTCTGACCGTCTGCCTATCTGTTCATGGGACCACTATGCCCGTTGTCTATCTGACTGTCTGTCTGTCTGTTCGTGAGACCACTGTCAGTTGTCTATCTGACCGTCTATCTGTCTGTTCGTGAGACCACTGTCAGTTGTCTATCTGACCGCCTGCCTGTCTGTTCGTGAGACCTCTGTAAGTTGTCTATCTGACCGTCTGCCTGTCTGTTTGTGGAGCCATTATGTCTGTCGTCTATCTGACCGTCTGTCTGTTTGTGGAACCACTTTGTCCGTTATCTGTCTGATCGTTTGTCTGTTAGTCTGTCTTAAAACTATTTTTTTTTTCGCAAATAACACATGCGCTCAATGGGACACTTAATATAGTATATTCTGTTGTATTGGTATTTTACATAAGCGTTGGTCACTTGATAAGTAAAATAAACCCTGACTTGTAAACAAGACACAGATCCCAGGTTTCTGCCCGCTCCTGTTACCATTATTCATGGCTTTGATTCATTGATATATTTCTTACTTTATGGGATTTAGATTTATTTCTTTAAGATTACCTTCTGATGTATTGTCGTAGCTATATTTAGATTTTTTCTGTCAAAATAAAGCGGATATATATGACAGAGTTGATTAATCAGGGGAATATAGACTATTCAATCTGGATTTTTTCTGAGAACGCCAGTTTCTTTAGTACAGAACATATATCATACTTTGCAGGTGAAAGATATATTACAAATATATTTGTATACCATTAAAATACACATGGGTTCTATAACAGGTGCCCCTTGATCACCATGTGTTCACACCTAACGACATTGTTCTGTTCTGTAGTGCACTCCCAGGCTTTTTATCCAGATGCATCGTGGTATTTTAAAATTCTGAATATTGGAATTAATTGCCCATAGACATGTCCATAAATCCGGCACCCTGTCACGGCTTTTCAGTCTTCAAATGCTACGTCCATCTGTTTAATTCATTGCCTGGTGATCATTCTCTTTGCGTTAATTATGGTAATAGATTGACATACTTTATAATGTTTATTAAAGACATCGGTGCCTCCACTCGACTGCCACTGTTTTATACCTAAGAATAATTATTTTGTGACTCAAGACGTTTAAATGGACATATTGCCAATGAAAATGTTCAAACTTCCTCAATAAAAATCATGTCTTTTTTATCATTTTCATTGAAAATTTGATCTTCCATTGTCATCTTTGAATCCTATTTGACTTTTTCTAAATTTTGTACATATGATTACCTTTATGTACCTTGTTTTATCTAATAAGTTAATAAAGAATTCAGTACTTTCTTTTATGGACACGTTTAATAGAATTCCAGGTGCATGCATCATGACTGGCGTGGTACATGTATACCGGTATGATACAAATATCAGTAATTAGTATTGTATATGGTAACGTATAAATTTACCTGCATATATCACATAGTGTTTAACCTGTTGTATGTATTATCTATAAGAATATTATTATACTATATATGCGACGATTGAATATTGTATATTAACAGCTTATGACCTCTGTACGAATAAAGAGTATATGCCAATCTAATCATGGCTATTTACCCATTTAATTTCCACGCGACTAATTCTTTGATTGATTATATTGTCTTGTACTTATGTCCATGTCCATTTGCTTAAAATCATCATAAACGTGTATGTTTTTAAAATGTACAGAGGTAAATATCAGTACATACTTAACTGATTACAGTCGACTAATGTTCAAGTGGTACTTAGTTCAATCTTTGAATTCTTGCAAAAAACTTTACATAAATTGTATAGATATTTAATTTGCGTCACTGCAATATGACAGTAACTGATGCAATGTCACTTTGACATCCGCAACCACGGAGAACTCTCATATATACCCCCTGATACAAGGAATGAGACGACCGGGATGAGTAAGCGTCTCTTGTTTGGCTAGCCGTACCTACCACGATACCAAAATAATTCAGATGACACATAACTACTTCAACATTGTATCAATGACTAATGCGATCAACAACGGTATAGGAAATGTTACAGATAAATACAACGGTAGAACAGGGACAGCGCTATCAACCCAAACCCACCCCCAATTCACATATAGTTGCTTTTGATCGTGTTAAAAAGGGGAAGGGTTCCTGCAATTCACAGTTTTAGGAATGTTTGACCTACGATTTATTTTCATGACTAGTTTGAAAATGATATATACAAAAACAAAATAGACAATCTAAGTTGCTAAGTTCTGGTATAAATATAAAGTGCTCATAAATACAACCTAACCTTACTTTGATTGGCGAATAGAAAAAGATCAGTCGATAGGGATAGTATTTCTCAGGTGTGATACTTACGTATTCTCCTACATGAGTTGTATTTAGAGTGATAATACGTGTAAACGCTTATAGTGAACAACAAACAATCTGCAATCTGTATGAAAATTCAATATGTTGTATTTCATTTCAAATAAAAGGATAGAGTTCCTCCTACTTTTGCTTTCCCCTTGCTTTCTAATTTTGTAAATAGCAAATAAATAATTCGACATCAAGGTACGACCAAAATAACGTTGAAAATTGTAATGATGGATTGGTAAGATACATATTCTTATTATAGAGAGAAACTAGTTTTAAATGAAATGAACTTCCGTAAACAATTAAAGAAATAATGTAATTAAGCTATGATTCATCATTCCTATGTTATAGAAGTCTTTGTAAGTTATCGTTCTTGAATATTGTTATATAGAAGTACCGCCCGGTGTCACACCTTACGCTGTCGTCGACAGACGTCCCGTCTATCGTGTCGTCACCTTTTACCTGCATTTCAAAGTTAAAAGTGAATTGTTTTCATTATATTGTGCAACAGAATAAATTAACGTCGAGTGAAATGACAGAAGATCAATTGCTTGCGAGACAGATTGTCAGAATATTGCATTTTAAACACAGTATGTCATGTCAGCGTTCAAATATAATGGAATATAAACTTTGAAGGTTTTGTTTCCTGTCGATCAAATGCTGGATATGAATCTCTTTATTATGATTTGTAACGTTACCATGACAATATATGGATGTTGCGGTATTCACATGTCATTTATGGAGACTATTTTGTTTCATGTTTTGCAGTCTCTGTGAGGGACCATCACTTGCCCCGAGCTAATTCCCTACTTTTACCCTTATCTTAAAAAAAAAACATAAGTAGGAATGTTACCGTAATTGTTAAAAGTAAGTGAAAAAACATCGCCTGTGGAAATAAATTAGGACGAAATAAAACATTATACCTTTTGCTCTGCAAAGTTTTAGTAAATACTCATATAAAATATGGAATGTAATGGAAATACATAGATAGAATACTGTTTGATATTTCGTTTTGTATTAGGCAATATGATTGAAAAGTTACCATGGCTACTTATTTGTACTCAAATTAAACTTACATCAGAAAAATGAAACGATTCTTAATCCACTGTAACACTATTGATATGACATTGTAATGATAGAATAAGATTTGATTACACATAATTGTATCTCCTGAAAATTGTGATTAAAATTTCGTTTTGGCATTATCAAAGGGTCAAAGTACATGCCTTGCATAGTGCTTTTGATTAAGTTCGTTACGTTTTGGGAGTTCAAAAAATCAGACAAGATGTTGACGTCTTGTCGGATGACTTCCCAATCCTTAAATGACATGATGGTCTAAAACGATATCTTTTGATAGCAATGAAGTGGATCTTTCTTGCTAGCCATGAGAATGAATAAAACATGCATACCAGACCTCATATATCAAGGGCATAAATAATACGAAATATGAAAAAAAAAACATCCTATTACAGACCACAATATTAGCATAATTTCCATGTTGTTGAGTCAGTGAAATATTTCCCTTTCATTTATACATAACATTATTCCAAATTGATATTTTCCTTTTGTTAAGCTTTGTTACTTTGGGGATTTCAACGCGCAGTTATTGGCTGTAAACTGGCTTTCTTTGTATTAAAAGAAACATTAGTCCCTTCTACAAGGCATCCCGCGCCGAATTGATATCACAAAGATGTTATGGCAACATTGAAACATTTGATTCCCCAAGTCATAAATAACAATGAAATGATAAATCTGTAAAGGCACCATAACTCTGGGGTGGGTCGCATCACCTACCCAATGAATAGCATGTGATTTATTCAGCTTGCTATGTCATTAACGTCAAATAAATCTCATGCTCGGCAAACTTCACCGGTGTAGGGTGATGCCCAACCGTAGTTTATCGAGATGTATGTGAAGAAAAAGCGCTGAACATAGGTATAAATAACAGTAATCGCTGGCCCCGTAGACAAGTCATCCGGGGACTAATTTGATACAGAAATCGACCGGAAAAGCCTACCGATGCTCAAACACCTGAGCTCTGTAAATCCTAGTTGCAGACGACAGTTTGTTTCCTGCCAATGAAACCATAACGTCTGCTAAAAGGAAAATTGCCTTCTCCGGAATATCAATAAATATAAACATGTTCCCCTAATGACAGTAGCAAGGAAGAGACTGATTGAACACCGGTCTATATCGCGGTAAATCATGTACAACATTGCCATTTCATCGTATTTACTTATTGGAATACTAGATAAAGAGGATATTTCAAAGTTTGTTTGACGTACAAAGTGATTTTTATGACTTCGTACTAATTAGAATAAATCCAGAGGAAATCCTTATCTATTCCCCCCAGTCCCGTGTCACGATTTTATCGCATTCCATGACCGGTGCATGTATAAATCACTTTGACTTTAGTTGGTAATTGCACAAGAAATATAGTAATTGCGCAATTGAATGATGGTTCATTTTTCAGAAGACTGAGTCGCTCTATGCGTAAATTTATAACAAGTAACTTGTCTTATCTTTATTTTCTTCCTTTTGGGGGGGGATCTTTTGGATAATATTATTAAAAATCATTCTGTTCACATAGTAACAAATGGAAAACACTGTCTATTACCAAAGCGCTTTCCTGGACAAAAAAAACCCCAAAAAACAAAAAACTGAATATATTGACGTAGTAGATGACAATCTCCTATTTCCTTGATGTACAGTTCAATCTATAGTTAGAGCAGTAGACCTATTTGTTATGCAATATTCTGCTGTAGTAATAATTCAAAAACAAAGAAAACATACTCCAAAAAGGTATAATATTCAGCTTTCACAAACACAACGTAAGACAATCCAATCAAGTTTCTTATTATCATGTCATATCATCTTTCGTTTCTACTGATTGATAACCTATGCATTTGATATAGACAAGATAATCTAACAGACAATTAATATAGCAAAGAAAATGTTGATTCACAGATTAAAAAACAAAATCAAAAGAAGTCCGTCTGACGAGCTGAAAAGAAATATATCCCAGGTTGTTGTCGTTCAAGTCATAAATCTTATCAAGTGGCGTAGTAATTATACGACACTGTCGTGTAATCGTCAGTCTAACAAGAGAGGGTCCGGGTAGTGATCCAGTTTGGTGTCCAATTTTGTTTTTATCTGTATTTGTCTGAAAACGATATCCAATTTTACTCATTATTTACGACCTGTGCAGGTTATATCTTTTACCTGAACAAAGGGAGCGGAAGAAATAGGATTCTTTGTCCGTCAGAGGAAATTCTAATGCAGAATATTTGTGATCGAACTATTTCTTTTCATACCGAAGACATAACTGGTGTAATTTAAAGAATTAAAGTTTTGGATAATTGAAGCAGACACCTGTAAAAATGATTTCGTACTATCCATGATTTTGCAGTCATTTCACATCAACCAAAGAAAGGCATGTCAATTGCAATTAAAAACTTTCGATAAATAGACAAATAACGCTGAAACTTGGCATGCCACATAAATCATTGTAGTTATAGTCAGTGTCTCATAATGAATAAAACATATACATGTAGGTATTTCACAAAGTACTTCGTAGATGATTCTATACAATATAATAATTATGATATTTGAACTAGTAATTGTTAGAGATAATTACACGATTCTCGAGGAATTGACTTCACAAATAGAAGGGTAGAGAGTTTTTGTAACGTCACATAGATCGGTATATAAAGATATTATGAAGGAAAATAATTGCAATTTCAGGTCCTGGCGTAGAAGACGTATTCACTGATGATATATACACATCACTGAGAAATATTATAAGCTGATATTAGATACACAAGCCAGTGCGAATTCTTTTAACCAAACGAACGTTTCTGAAATTCTAGATCTGCGTCTGCATAAAAATACAGATCTGAAATATATTTGTAACAACATACTTATCTTTGTTTATGATATTTCGTGGCAAAAGAAATGAATTGGCATATCTTTTAACTGTCCATCAGTAAGCATTACCAGATTCATGCATAGTATGTATTTAAAATGTAGTAATTGATATTAATTCCATTTATGTTATCCCAGGAAAGCGTTCAACTCAAAATCCTATTCATAGGATTCATCAAGTAAGTATCTCTTGTATGCATTCAATGTCTGACACTCGAATTTCCTCACTTACAACATTATAGCTTAGTGTGTCTCTCTATATAGCTATATGATATTGATTTTTATGTACATTCAGCTTGTACCTGGATACTTTATGATATAGATTAAGAAATCATCGAAAAATTATAACAAGTAAATGACGAATAATGCGTCTCGTAAATATTGAACTTTCCATCACGATGACAACAGAATAAGATGAAATGTCAGCTTCATTGTCGATCTTCTTTGTTGATATCTAATTAACAAAATGATACATTGTGACCACGGCATTGGGAAATAAATTATAGATGATGAAACAGATTGTCATATAATTAGAGAAGTAATTTGCGCCTCTAAGATAGGATTTCATGTAACTGTCAGCGAAATGGGCGGCTGTCACAGTAAATCTCTGTTAAGGATTATTGCAACTATCTATGTGCCATGCAAGTAGGAGACAGGGTGTTATTAAACGACAACAAATCATCCCGCAGTATTCTGTTTTATAGCGCTTTACCAGGAGTAGATCTGGGGCTAATCCGAAAATTGCTAAAAGATTTTGCTCGATGTGTTACACATATTATCAATCTTTACAGAAGAGTGTCATGCCAACCCCCCCCCCCTCCTCTTTTTAAGATCAATGCACATACACATATGTATTGCTACTTGGATACTACCGGTTTATAACCTCTTGTCTTATATATGTTCCTTTGTTACACATATTCGTGTAGACTGTTAATTAAAAATGAAAAGGGCGGATATCCTATCCCAAATGGCAAGCCCTTAAAGTGATAAGATACATAAAAGATGGTAAGAAATTACATAATCAGCTTGCATATTACCAGCTCTGAGCGTGTGAACACACCCAATAAATACTTTTACAGAAATGTTAAAGTCTCACATGTGAATATGTTTTGTTATCGGAAGAATGTACTTATTCAATGTAAAATGAATATCAGACAATCTTATCTGCGACATTCTTAGCACGTTAAAACCTTTGGTAAACAATGGTTGTTAAACATGTATACTGTTTCCTACATTAGGACATACTGACATGCATCTTGTCATCGGATGATGGATCAAAGCAAACACAACATTACACATGGATAAAGTCATTCAAAGCGTTCCTGACACTCTGATGACAGGTCACATGACTTTGGTGATCTCTTGGGATTTAAATATCCTCTGTCATTGTTTCTCGTCTGTCTCTCCGAATGGGAATAATCTGATAAGTAATTTATGTGTGACTGTTATAAACCCTTTTAGATCATGATATACGTGACATTCTGATCGCAATTTTGCAGGTAATACCCGCACGTCGTAACAATGGATCGTGTCACATGCTTTCCAAAGGGAAACAACTCGATCCCTGGGCTAAGATTACCAGCATATGTAATGTAGTGAGGAATGAAGACTTGATGAGGTTGTACCAGTCGAGGTCTCATGTAACTCATTCTCGTGACAGCGCCTATTCTATCATTGTTTGTCCTTATATAGTTTCGTACCAGACAGAAATACAAGTATGCCAATATTTCAATTTGGCACATTTCATTTAACTGGCTAATGGAAATTGAACAATTCACGTTTACGTATGATGAATTATTCAAATGCTTTATTGCCATGTAATCAGAACTAGTGCTTGATATTAGACTCTCTGTATTAACTGAAAAAAATCGCCCTGTACCACAAATAAAAGTGTCAAGTCCATTACTTATGTTAAATTACCCTTAATGACGAATGATTTATAACGTTCTCCTGCGGGACGGGCTCCTGAGGTTGGTGCAGATAATTGCATTCTGCAATACCAAAAATTACATAAGGAAAAATAATTAGCCTAAACATTGCAAAGATGTATTTACAACTCTTTGAAATACTATGTCCTAAAGCAAACTTGAATCAATTTACAAAATGAATAAAGCAATTTTCATTCCTTTATAATTTCGTTGCTCTATGATGAAAGTTTTATCATTTATGCATGAAAGAAGGATTATTGGAAAACTATGCCACCTTTAATTCGGCACGAGAGCAACAGAATAACTTATTATGATTGAAATGTTCAATATGTAGTATTTTACGGAGTGTTTTGGTTTTTACATTAAATCATGTCAAAATGCCTGAATGATGTAAGAGGAACACTGTAAAGTGCACAAGTTTTGCTAGCATTCAGATGAGTATGACAGCAGATAGAATATCGATCACGTGTCATATTCCGCCATATTGCAACTGTAGTCTGAATGGCCTCTTATCGGCAACTGCATCATAAATGCCAACAGAAATAAAATGCAATTTACAACAATGATGCTCTCCGATTTGATCTGTATGGGACTAGACACGTAAGATTGACTTTATCGTCAAGCAAAAGATACATATAAATGCTTCTGGGCAAACATATTTAGATTTTTATGGACGAAAATTGATAAATTGTGTAATAAAGTCAGAGAGGAAGATAATGTCCATCAAAATTATATACTTTTCAAAACTGAGATCACGCTGTATCCACCATGATTCGCCTTAATTGTCTAGCTGACGCATGCGAGGTTTCCCGCTATTCTTTTATCAATATAGCCGAGCCATCTTTTGATTGAAAACAGACAATATAGGAAATTATATTGCCACAGTGGTGTGAGGAAACATCGATCAGACTGACAGTTGGATGGTATTGGAAAGTATTATAAACGTTTACTGACAAATTTATTGTGATTTGTGATAGCATTTAACACTAGGATTTATGATTAATGAACTGGATGTCATGTTGTATTGGTAAATCATACACTTCTCAGATCGATTGTATTGTGAAGGAAATGAGAAAAAACAGCCACTGGTCGTATCTCATCCTGATGGTCGTCCGCACATAGTTGACGCTCAACTCAGCAATTTAATAGCGCTATTCTTACTCTTTGAATAATTGACAGCATCGAAATGATAATTATTTTTTCTTAGGATTGTAATCGATTTTGCATATTTAAACGGAGTGCTTATAACAGAAACCTAGCTTATTTTGCATCAACTATCAACAATTCTGCTTTATCCGTTTGCTCTTCATATTCATATACCGTAACTCACTAAGTAGTGGCGGATTTAGAGGGGGGGGCTTCCCGCCACATATTTACATGTAAAAACCCAGATTTCGCACAAAAAATGATCGAGTAATTTGGCTAATACACATGTGCCCCCCCCCCCCCTTTTCAAAAATTCTGGATCCGCCACTGCTTCGGTTCGCACTTATATGATCTCCAGTTGATTCTCGTTGCAGTCATTCTCAATAGGGATAAACTTGTGACGTAAGACAAGGTCCTTAAAAGGGATATATCCGTAAAGTTTTAAAGATCCGTATATACTGGTTACAAGTCACATCTGGGTCCGGCGCCATAAACTGAGAATATACTAAAGTCAAAAATCTATATTCTTCTGTTCATGAATAAATTAATAACTGGGATTTGGATATTATTTAGTTTTATTCTACTGATAAATAGAAGTAAACAATTCTGCATTAAAATTTATTTGAACGTTTGATAATGAAATAAATTAAAAATTAAATTTTTGACTTAAGTATATTTTCAGTGTATTGCGCTGGACCCTGAATCACGTACGTGTGTAGAGCAACCTTATGGCATACACACAGAATGCCTTTATACTAGAGAATAAGGTTTTTAACGTTTGAGATTGAACATTGTATCGTTAAGTGTATGTTCAGGATTGCTAAGGAAGACGATAAACCCTTCCATTCTATAGCAATTTAAGTTTGATTTCCTGATGCCCACAGCAAGAGACACAGGCACAAATTTAAATAATCAATACTAGTACTTCATTGACTTTTTTTGTTTTATTCCAACGTGAATAATTCATACAAATTATTGATAAATTCCAAAAACAATATAAAACAAAACTACTATTCTCTCGTTGTTTGATCTCTTACAAAATATATCGTGTACAAACTTTGACTTTGAGGATTCTCAGGACACATAGATGTCGTAGTAGAATCACACGAAACACCTCAATATTTCGTTTTACCACAGTCACTGGTTCCAAATGCCTTCTTTGATTTGGGTACAGAAGATCCGGGTTGAGACTTCATATAAAGTCCTATATTTGAATTTTGGTATCATGTTCCATGTTTATTTGATTTGAACTCTGACGATCCGGGTTGGGTAATTGGAATAATGTCCTATGTTTGTTGGTTTCAGTGGCGGATTAGGGGAGAACGGTGTGACCCAAAATTTTAACCAAAAACCCTATATTTTGGCCCATTTTCTTTCAAAATCGACAAAATTCTCCCCTTGGCTCCTGGCGAAGGGAGCGCTGGATCCGCCACTGGATTTGATATGGGCACAGACGATCCGCATTTTGTATTCATATTATGTCCTATGTTTGTTTGATTTGGGCACAGGCGATCCGAGTTTGGTTTCCCTATTATGTCTTATGTTTGTTTGATATGGGCACATGCCGGTGTGGCCTAGTGGATAAGGTGCTCGGCTCGTGATCGAGAGGTCCCGGGCTCGACTCCCGCCCTGGGCACACCGGTGTTTTGTCTTTCGGATGAGACAGTAAAAACCGAGGCGTGGCACGTAAAAGATCCCTCACTGCTTCGGGTGGGTCCTTTGCAAAGGTCTAAATTTGTATGCAATGCATCAGGCAGATGCCGTTACCATATACGTGAAATAATCGTGGAGTGACGAAAAATACTAATCAATATATCAATCAATTGATATGGGCACAGACGATCCGGGTTTGGTTTCCCTATTATGTTTTATGTTTGTTTGATATAGGCACAGGCGATCCGGATTTGATTTCCCTATAATGTCTTATGTTTGTTTGATATGTGCACAGGCGATGCGGGTTTGGTTTCCCTATTATCTCCTATGTTTGTATGATTTGGGCACAGATGATCCGGGTTTGGTTTCCCTATTATGTCTTATGTTTGTTTGATATGGGCACAGACGATCCGGGTTTGGTTTCCCTATTTTATCTTATGTTTGTTTGATATGGGCACAGGCGATCCGGGTTTGGTTTTCCTATTTTGTCTTATGTTTGTTTGATATGGGCACAAGCGATCCGGGTTTGGTTTTCATGTCATATGTTTGATTTGTACGAAGCCGTTTTCGTGACATTTTAGAGAAGACAAAGTATTTTCGCTTTGTCTCGTTCGAACGAGAAACTATCTCGTTCGAACGAGAACAAATCTCGTTCAAACGAGAAATTACCTCGTGCGAACGAGAAAATTTCTCGCTCGAAAGAGATAATTTTCTCGTTTGAACGGGAAACTATCATATGTCATAGTCTGCAGTGTAAGCGTTATAAACCGATAAAAAGAAATAGAATATTGTACATCAATATATCTTTGGATATTTTCTAACAATTTCATTAGTAGCGGATATTTGATCGTTTGAATAATTACATAAGCAAAAGCTACACTTGATTGTGCCCCTGTGTTTGGCCTGAATTTAATTGAAATACATTATACGTATTATTTCAGTCTATCAGTATATCAAATGGCACATCTGAAGTATGTTTGTAACATTTAATTTGGAACGTCATCTCCTCTCTTTTATACTAATGCTTTAAGCCACTGGAATCAACCTAACTTAGCTCAGTAACCTCACCAATTCATATTAATCATTAAAGAAATAATAATGCATGATTATGACTATTTTACTGTATATCAGTTAGTACCATTCAGTTTATATTTCAATTCTGAAATCTATAAATCCTAATTAATAGCTATTGTAATACTCTTAATTACAAAAGGAGGGTAGAATATCCCTGATGGCTTAATAAACTTTTCCCCCTTCCTGCCATTCTTCTTCTTCTTCGCTGTGTAATAAATTATACTTTAACTTGAATATTTCCTTTCTGTTGATAAGCTGTGTGTTTTAGAATAAACATGCATATGTACATTGTGTTTGTAAGTGTGTGAAGTTGATCTAGATTAATACAAATTTTTAGTTGAAATATATGCAATTATGCATATATAAATCTATCATTGTACGTATCAATTGAAATAATTCCTAATCATACTTTTTAAGATAACTAAACACCTTAATTTATATATAACAGTTTCTCGTTCGAACGAGATTTTGTCTCGTTCAAACGAGAAAGTTTTGCGTTAGAACGAGATAAAAAAAATGTTTTCTTCTTATAAATGGCACGAAAACGGCTTTGTATATTTGGGCACAGACGATCCGAGTTTGGTTTTCTCATTCTGTCATATGTTTAAGAGATTGGAAACATTTTATTTCCGAAGATGCGGTATAAAATTCTGTTAAAAAGAAAATCGAAAAAAATATAATTAAAACCTGACTCAGATACTTATAGTATTTACCTCAGTATTAGCATAAACAGATCCGAAGACCGTTTTATTTGCGAATGTCACTAATAAGATACCCGAATGTCTGACTTAGCTAATATTGAACGGATTTTATCAATGTATGTTCGTATGTATTCCGTCATTTTGCTATCTGACAATACATGATCACGTGACATTACTAGGGCAAACTTAGCATTTCTTGACAATCTAATCGGACATGCCTGTTCATGGGGTATCACCACAAATCAACGTGTAGCATGTCACATTCGGGTTACCTCTGTAATCTTCCAAATCTTTCAGCTTGGTGGCTATCTAGCAGTATGGGGGTGAATACATGACTGCAAATCAAAGATGCGTCCAATCAATTGAATATAAATGGCATGGAATTTAATTATCTTTTCAAATAAAAGCCAGGTGATTATGAACTCTTGCAACATGTCATAGTCAGATGCGATCAGCATTGAGGAGGTAATATCCCATATCTATGAAATATTTCTTTATTGCTCGAAGACGCCTCGATACATCTAAAAGATAAAGCACATATTTGACAGACTATCAGATCTTGTGTTGAAGTTAAATGTCATGCTATCGACCTTCAGCATGTGTTATGGCATAATGTCTACTTTGATCAGTAGACCCTGAATGTCTAGAGAGAAGTGTGCAGTGTGTGAAATGTGCACCGGCGATATTAGGTAAAGAGCTTCTACATCTGTCACGATAGCATGATAGGGTATACAGAGAAGCATATCACATATCTACTACCTATATTATATTTCCATTTATAGGGTCGAACAGCAGGCACATTTCATCCCAATTATTGTAATGGTCTTGTCCATATGTCTATCCATATTTGTCTTTCTTTCCGGTTCGTTTCTTTTTCAAACTGCAATTTCAATGTTCATTTTATCATTATCTATAAAAGTGACTTAAATCTTTTGTTTTACAAAGCACGCAATGCAGATCTTTGTGCAATTTTTTTATCTTTCAAATTTTCCTCATGCACTTATTTTCTTTTCTCCTTTTTACGTAACGATAATTTCTGTAGCCCTGAGGTTAAAGAACAAAAGACTTCTTTCCAATTAATATGATATAGATTTAAACAAGTAAAGCATTGATCTTATATAACTATTGAATTTAGTCTCTTTGAAGTTTGCTTTCTTTCTTCGTTGTATTGTAAAGAAAAGAATACCTTCGTGTTTGGTTATCATATTTTCATGGCTTCCTGAAGATTGAAATCAAATTCTTACATCCATGCGGGAAAATGTGGGCAGCATCGGTAAAACAAGGTCGCGTTCTTGGCCCCATCGATTGCGTACCGTGAAAAATAGATTGCATTTTCATAGATAAAATCGACTCATTAAACGATTATGTCAAAGGGACTTATTTGTCAAAATGTTGCACAATTCGCACAATTTTATCTCTTTATTTGGAATTTTGTCAGCCAATATGATAAATGAAGGTAGATAAAGAGCAGTTCAGACTCACGCAATGTGTAAATAGTTCAAGTTACCCGGCCGTATCACTCTTCAATACATTGATTGATCGGTTTTACCAAGCTGACTTTATCGAATTTCAACCAGCAAATGGATGCTCACTGTCTGTCAAAGGCCAGTGATAAATGGCATATTAGCACAGCCTGAAGGACCATGAATGATGCGATTTGAAAGAAATGTGCATGATGAAGAAATAATGCATTCATTTTTTTCCAGTTTATTAAACCAAGTGAGTATCTGGCATATTGCTGTGCACTGGATATATCTCCCTCAATATCGTCTGCAATATATCACGTCACTGTCGTCTGTCAGATCTTCCTGTCCCATTCCACATCATGCCACATGATATTGCATGATTTACTTGGTGCGATGTCTCAAATTTCATTCTTTTTACCCGTGAAAAATAATACATCGATGTCGGTCATCTTTCCGATAGTCACCAAGCTATATAATATAATGCATGCATATGCTGAGAATTTCTCAGAAATAGACTTATTACTTGTACATACAATTTGCTAGTGGACGCAATTATATCTATGCTTAGAGCTCAGAACTACTGATAGAAGATGGCGAGAATTATATAAAAAAAATTAAAGAATTCATATTTCGAGAAAAAAGTACCGGGAGAATAAAAATCAATCTTAAACGTTTTGATAAGTTGAATAAAAATCATTACCCATTGGCCATCGAATCACGCCATGCGCATGCTGTCGTCATTGTGAAAGCCGGTGTGACCCAGTGGATAAGGTGCTCGGGTCGTAACCTAGAGGTCCCAGGTTTGATTCCCGCCTTGGGCACACCGGTGTCCTGTCTTTCGGATGAGACAGTAAAAACCGAGGTCCCGTGTCACGGTAGGCGCGGCACGTAAAATTCCTCACTGCTACGGGTGGGTCCGTTGCAGGGATAGAAACTTCTATGCAATGCATCAGACAGATGTCGTCACCATATACTTGAAATAACCATGGAGTGACGTAAAACAATAATCAATCAATTGCCATTGTGATGATGTATAGCTGACGTTACAGTCGTCGTTATACCTACCAATAGTAGGAGACACATCATTCAATCACATGGAACGGGTAAAACCTTTGATGCACTGTCCACCGTGTAGACCTTGATTTACAATATCACTCGCCCCTCCCCCAGGAGAATTTTCAAGGATATAAACATCTTAAAGCTTTGTTTTTAAAGGCCATATTAGCACTTTGGGACGTTTGGGAATTTGGAGGTAAAACTATCAATTTTACTAAAATTCGCTGAAAATTAGAAAAACTCGCAACTCGCACATTATCATGCATATATATTACATGTATGACCGTCATCATAAGCAATCAATATTAATAGCCTAAACACATATATATGGTCTATTCATCAAACATTCTTTTCTGTTTTTGGGGGATAACTAACGATTTTTCATAAAAATCACTGAAAATGGGGAAAACTCTATATACATTTTTATTAAACCTCTCTTCAACAAAAGGGAAATTGTATTAATGTTATAATCTAAAAGCTTAATTTTATCTAGCATCTTAAATAATGAGCTATGCTAGCATTTTTGTTAGTTCTGGGGTAAAAACTACCGATTTTAAACAGAAATTGCTGGAAATTGAAAACAAAAACACGATTGCTGGAGATTTTATTGATAAACCCAAAGATATTCTAGACTTGTCATGAAAGATAATTTTCATGACATATATACTCATTTTAAAAATAAATGCTAATTGAAAATACATTTATTCCATGTTTTGATTTCTTAACCCTTTTTAAATTAAATATACCGTTCAACTTTTGAGTACACTTCGTATAGGAAGAAGAAGAAGAAGAAAAAATAAATTATGATAACCTTAACGCATTTTTGTCTATTTTATTAAAATATTTTTTAGAGAAATTTAACAATTTTCAAAAAATTTGCTAAATATTGGTAGAACTCTACATATACGTGGATGGGTATTGAAGCCATGATTTACTGATGGACGATTGTTAAACCTGTTGTTTCTTGTAAATACTAAGAATTGGAAAAAAGCCACAATTGCTACATTTTAAACATTTATTTTATTTTTAAACCCAGATATATGAAACTTATCATAAATGATCGTTTTCAATGACGTAAACAACTACTGTATAATTGCCAATTTGGGGAAAAAACCGACGTTTTGTGTCAAAAATCGCTGAAAATTGGGGGAAAAAACCCTCAACAATTCATATATACACAATGTATGACTATTTCTTAACCCAAATTTATGTAGCTGACATCATGACCTTCTGTTTATAGCCTAACACCAAATCATTCTTTAATTTACAATTTCTTGGGTAAAAACTTTAATGTAGATGTACGGAGTGTTCTTATTTGATAAATATTATTAGAATATGTGTCTGGTACAGAACATTAATCCTGATTTGTAAGTGAATTCTCCGTACACTTTAATCTTGACAACTGGTAGAAATAGTGCTGATAGAAAAAATCGTTCATTTGGTTGACTTGTCAGACGTAAACATTCGCCATTTACTTAGGATTTTCCTTACACGGTAATGGTGTCGTATTTCTTCGGTGGAGTTGTCGAGAGGGAAACATCTTTTGATACATTCAGTACTTTGATATATTTTCACTACATTCTACTTATCTTCCGGTTTATTATCTGCATAAGTCTTGTTCTTGAAGTAGAAATGTTAGTAAAGCAAGCACATCAAGTGTGATAACAGTTGTATGTTCTCAGGTGAGCGGCAGTTAATATATATCATTGAAAAAGAATAAGCCTTCTTTTGAGGGAGGGGGATAATTGTAATAAATCTCTCTCTTCCACGTAGATCGCATGCATCATCTAGCATTCTTTCACTGCCAAATACCCCCTACTATCTCATTTTGTACCTGTCACCACGACAGATTTGTCTTCTCAGAATCACAGATCCATATTGTCCTTTTTCCAACCATCTGACTCAATCTGATGCGATATACCTGCCTCAATCTGATGCTTCAGTCACTCTTTCAATGAAAGATTAAAGCCACAATAACTTTGATGTTACTTTGAAGCGTCAATCAAATCCCTGCAAATCCTATCGCCATAGCACAGGCAAGAAAGCGTTTATGACATAAGTAGATTACACTAGCTTCAAGGATTACATCAAAAGCTTTATTGAAAATACATTTTTCACATCTCAAAGGCATGTCTCTTCTATGGTGATTGACAGATACAATGTATTTGCTTAACTTTTTCGTGTTCGCTTAGCTTTGAAGTGAAGACAAGCGTTTGAGTATCAGTAATGATGGATGAGGGACTCGGGAACACAACAGGAAGTCGTAAGACGAACGCTTATCCTACACGACTTTGTCCGGCTTTTATCTTTTGTAGATAACTTCTTGCAGAGGTGTATGTCGAGATCTCAGTCGGTTTCCTTATCTGTTCCCTTCATTGCGAAAACAGACGTCCTCTTTTCAAATATGTAATGACGGTCTTACTTACTTATGTATAACTTCTATTTTTCATGAGAAATATTTACTCAAACTAGTTTACATGTATGTTTACGTGGGATTAAAACCGTTCATTATACTTATCAAAATCATGTTTTGTTTTGAAATTAATACCACATGCCTATTAATTACTATTATTTAGAACAGTAGATATATATTGATAAATAAAAAAGTCTCATATGAAAGAATTTTGTCCATGCAGTCATTGCTGTAACCCTTGTCTATAGTTAGAATTCGTTTAAAACTGTGTCAATAGACAAATGGTAAGTAATTTAAAGTCACTTGTAGTTAACATGAATTTCATCCTGGGTGATTAGAATAAGAGAACTACTACATTTTCCTTCTTTTATTTTAGATTACAATGCCTGTAGTAATTTTTAAAATGAAATCTACCAACATATTAATATAATAGTAAATATACATTTGATCATGTTCTTGTAACATTTAAATTGTGTTCACCGTAGTGGCACTGGTTGTGTATACACAGATTTTAACTTTGTAAGTCACAGGGAGATTCATCGCAAATTTAAAACTTTCTTCGGTACGGGGAAATGGTGCAAATGAACATAGCCCAATATAACAATGAAACGCATCAGTGAAGTATGTCCATGCTTAACTTCTGGCTACATCACAAATAGACTAAAAAGACGCGTGATTTAAAAACTGTAAGAAGTTTTAAACCTGTTCAAATAAAACTGATTCAGAAAGACGCATGAATTGTATCATATAAATGTTTTGAAAGAGTTCCCCAAAATTTGAGACATTTGTGAATAATTTCAAAGCAGATTGTACATTCATATAAACATTTTTCATAAAAGCATTTACACCATTTCTTTGTATTAAAACGTTGTTAAATTATCAGGAGAAAAATATCTGTAATAGATCTATATAACTAATGAAGAACAACTAAAATGTAAATACCTCTATCAGACAGTCCATGAATAATAAAGTGTGACAAGATTGGGTCAGATGATCGCAAGTTCGATTCTAGCATGATTTCAGTGGACGTTGGGGGTGATGAAGATGCACATAGACTGAGGGCGTTTGCCAACAGCTCAAAGTGAGAAACGTTCATAAATAGTTCTTCCATTATATGAAAAATTACGAAACACGCGTTCGTCTACAGAGGAATACATTAATTGCGATCATAATAACCCAAAGAATTTTAACCACAAAAATGAACATTGTTTTCTCTTCCAAACGTTAACTTACTGTAAATTGTCATCCTACTACATAATTAATTCTGATGATCATAGATAACATGTACCGAAAGCACAAATCTTCTTCTATGGGCGGCTGACATGGATATTACTTCTTTCACATTCCAGTGAATTATAGGTTCGCATGCTTATAAAAGCCGAGTTTTGATTGGATGTGTCAAATTGATATGTGATATATTTCTGGTTTACGTTGATAAAGAATTTTCCTTGACGTTTTGATAAAATATCATCGATATTCACGTAGAATAACAATGATTTACCGGACATGTGTATAAGATCCTAGAGGGTGTCTTGTCCATCATTCTGCAACATCCGATGTCTGGAGGATGAAATTTAAAAAATTATTAAAGAGAGCAATGTTACTTGTTAAAAATTAACATACTGGGTTTTTAACCACAAGTGCCTTAATTGATTTTTTAAAAATATATTTCGTATTTACTTCTGCTGGTTTTATCTATTCATTTACTTATCATAAATAATTTTTAGTTGAAAACTCCAATACGAATTCCCTCCATTTTAAATGGTTAACATTTTATTGGTTTAGATATGACAAGTTCATCTTTTATAATTATGTACTTACCTATTTTATTTTATCTTTAAAATTTTTAATTCGTTTATTAAATCATCTCAAGCAATATTATTTTTTTCCGTTTTCCGTTTTCTTCTAGGATAAAATACCTCTTAATTGTGACACTCTAATCAATTATATTTTATTGCATGTATACTATGTTTATTTTATATTTACATTTCAAAGACAGTTTCATCTGATATTTTAAACTAAAACATCTTTATGATTGCTCTAACAGACGTTAAACTTTATAAAGCATATTTTTAAAACTGAAAAAATACGGGATTACGAATATCATAATAAAGTTCCGTTTTGAATCCAGTTCATATTTTGTATTTATTCATTTTTAGAAGAAAACCCAAAAGATTCTGACCTCTTCTGACAGAACTATTTATCAGAAATGGTCTGGCACTCTAGTACACATAATTTACAGTCTGTTTGGCGAACTTTTCAGACGTATTACTACAGGGAACACCTCCAAGACATTACTCATATTTATTTATAATTGAAATGTCATAGATCGCCGTTTATTTCAGCATACCAAGACGTGGAGCTGACCATTAACGGCTACTTATGGCTTTTGGGTCACTGAAACATCAATATGTCTTTCGTTTGGGGTGATCTATTCTCTTTTCTTATTCTCCAATCACCTCTGTACAATAGCTTTCCCCTCTAACTTCTTGATATACGGTTTATTTACGAGATATAATTTTATATTATTGGTTTATAGACGAGATTTTATAGTAAAACCATTTAATATGTTTTTGTTTTGTTTCATTTCTTTCACTTCTTTGTGTGTGTGTGTGATTTTTATTTTCTTTCTTTCTTTTTTTATATTCTGACAGTATGCATTTTATATCTGTATGCAAAAATGTTAACTCTATGAGTATAAAAGTGGAGAACATCACTTACGTAGATAAATTTAATCATCTGTAAAATATGTTTTTGAAATTATTTAATTCTTCATTCCGTGGGAATTGTCCCACGCCTTGTTTATGATTGAAGAGAAATCCTGGAGGAGGGAGGGTGGAACCTCCATGCTCTATCGGTCCGGTACCTCCATGTGGTGGTTCTACCAGCCACCTCCATCCAGACAGCTGCATACTTTACACATGACACGAAGGAAGGACTCCCACAATATGAAGTTATAATTCCCTAAAAATGTTCAAGACGGGAAGTGTTTGCTATGTTCTATATCAAAATCACTATATGTCTAATCTATTGGCCAAAAATTTTCTAGACACACCATATGCCTGCTCCTCAGGAATTCAGAATAATAATGTCGATATTACGGTCTGTGATTGTCGGGATTAAGTTTTATTAATCGTGGGAAAGTAGAAATGATACGAGAGACATCAATGTAGAGGTGTTTTGGATTACGTCGCATCATTACTCGGGATGCGTATATTTTAGTGTATGCTGAAAAAACACACACAGTTAAGAGTTATGTGTTGTGTGTTTAATCACAAGAAAAATTATATGATAAGACAAAGGAGACATGTGGAGAAGAAATGTCATGTAAAAACATTACATCTGCAATATGTTTTACTGCTTCCGGATGTAAATGTGCTGTGTGATTTGGGCTAAAATAGTACAGAGGAATTTGCAGTAGCTTCTCACCTCTGTCAAGTGTTATTGTGTACATGTATGTCGTAGATCATGGTCAGGAAGGTGTGATTATGTGCATGTCGTAAATCACGGTCAGGAAGGTGTGATTGTGTACATGTTGTAGATCATGGTCAGGAAGGTGTGATTATGTACATGTCGTAAATCACGGTCAGGAAGGTGTGATTGTGTACATGTCATAGATCGTGGTCAGGAAGGTGTGATTGTGTAAATGTCGTAGATCGTGGTCAGAAAGGTGTGATTTTGTACATGTCGTAGATCGTGGCCAGGAAGGTGTGATTGTGTACATGTCGTAGATCGTGGTCAGGAAGGTGTGATTGTGTACATGTCGTAGATCGTGGTCAGGAAGGTGTGATTGTGTACATGTCATAGATCGTGGCCAGGAAGGTGTGATTGTGTACATGTCGTAGATCGTGGTCAGGAAGGTGTGATTGTGTACATGTCATAGATCGTGGTCAGGAAGGTGTGATTGTGTACATGTCGTAGATCGTGGTCAGGAAGGTGTGATTGCGTACATGTCGTAGATCGTGGCCAGGAAGTTGTGATTGTGTAAATGTCGTAGATCGTGGTCAGAAAGGTGTGATTTTGTACATGTCGTAGATCGTGGTCAGGAAGGCGTGCTTGTGTACATGTCGTAGATCGTGGCCAGGAAGGTGTGATCGTGTAAATGTCGTAGATCGTGGTCAGGAAGGTCTGATCGTGTACATGTCGTAGATAGTGGTCAGGAAGGTGTGATCGTGTACTTGCCGTAGATCGTGGTCAGGAAGGTGTAGATAGTGGTCAGAAAGGTGTGATTGTGTACATGTTGTAGATCGTGGTCAGGAAGGTGTGATCGTGTACATGTCATAGATCGTGGTCAGGAAGGTGTGATTGTGTACATGTCATAGATCGTGGCCAGGAAGGTGTGATTGTGTACATGTCGTAGATCGTGGTCAGGAAGGTGTGATTGTGTACATGTCATAGATCGTGGTCAGGAAGGTATGATTGTGTACATGTCGTAGATCGTGGTCAGGAAGGTGTGATTGCGTACATGTCGTAGATCGTGGCCAGGAAGGTGTGATTGTGTAAATGTCGTAGATCGTGGTCAGGAAGGCGTGCTTGTGTACATGTCGTAGATCGTAGCCAGGAAGGTGTGATCGTGTAAATGTCATAGATCGTGGTCAGGAAGGTCTGATCGTGTACATGTCGTAGATAGTGGTCAGGAAGGTGTGATCGTGTACTTGCCGTAGATCGTGGTCAGGAAGGTGTAGATAGTGGTCAGGAAGGTGTGATTGTGTACATGTCGTAGATCGTGGTCAGGAAGGTGTGATCGTGTACATGTCGTAGATCGTGGTCAGGAAGGTGTGATCGTGTACATGTCGTAGATCGTTGTCAGGAAGGTGTGATTGTGTACATGTCGTAGATCGTGGTCAGGAAGGTGTGATAGTGTACTTGACGTCGATCGTGGTCAGGAAGGTGTAATTGTGTAGATCGTGGTCTTCTTCGGATATTTCTGTTCCGTCTGCCAGTAAACACTAGGTGCTGCCATTTAAGTGAAATAGATTACGTGAACAATATAAGAAACAAATATTTATGTGATAAATTGAACAAAATAAGTGAGTTTATGAGAGAATATTTCTTACTTTGCGACAAATAACGTACTAGTAGTCACAGGTGTTCCCGGATCTCTCTCCGGCTTGGAGGCTGACTTATCAGCTTACGTCATGGGATTTGTAAATCAGCAAGGTCTTTTCACTACCTACAAAGCCCACTTCACACGCAATCGTATTTCATTCCCCTGAACGAGAATTTAAGCAGAATTTAGTGTTCCCTTATCAATATTAATTCAAACTGATATATGATGTTGTGTTAATAAAAGCTTTGAGATACGACACGCTTTTGTTGAAGGGCTTTGTTGTGAGACGGGCCAGTGACATACTGCCTAAAACACATACAGGGACTATCTGGAAATGTGGAGGTGCTTTTATAAAACACCATCACTCATGCTTATTAATCGACCATAAATCTCTTATAAATGACTTTTGTCATCCTGTAAACGATATAAATTTCTATCCGTCGGGACGTGTGGTCGTAAATCTAATACATAGCCAATGTCCCTTGTCAGTTAAAAGCCTGAAGCTTTCAAACTTTTTGATTTACGCCCATGTTGAAGTTAAATATCAACTCGCTGCTGTATTTCATTTTGAAAAATTTATTGAAATTCATTTCACATGATAAATTTCGAGGCCTTAAAAAGTTTTTCGTTTGAATAAGTTCGTAATTCAGGCAGCTAGTGATAAAGAACGTTAATTATGTTGATCAAACATATTAACGGCGATGTTTTCAATTTTCTGCACACAAAATATCATCAAATGCACTTCAGGCATCTGATCTGTCAGATCGCATTAGTATTTTGAATTCAATGGGGCATGCGTAGCGTGTGCGTTTTCTTTGCTGATATTGATGGCGTACATGCCATTCGATACACGGTGACGTCACATGCCATAAAAAGGTTTGAATAACTGCATCCGGTCTGAATTATATACGCCATGATGACCTCATATCATTGAATAAAATTAGAAGTTCTCAGAGCTGAAACTTAGTGTAGCCTCTAAAAAATGATAAGGAGTGATTTGACATATGTTTTTCATGATGTTGTTTACTTGTACATTTATAAGTGTACATGCAAACACATGATATGTCCTCCGGAAGTCAGTGGCTCGTTAATGCCTTTATGACGAAACAATGAAAATGAAACTCCTTATCACGTTAGACGTCGGCAAATAAAAGATCCTTTACTGCGTCTAATAGAGTAGATGACATCATCATAAAAGTGAGATAATCCAGGAGTTACGTTATGTAAAACAAGAATATCAGATACATAAAGAAATCGTATATATAAACATATCAGTAAGCGAAAACGAGTCCAGAGAGATATATCTGGCCGCGTTGGATAAAGAGCTGTTTAGAGATTTACCTGGCCGCGTTGGATAAAGAGCTGTCCGGAGATATATCTGACCGCCGCGTGGGATCGAGAGCTGTCCGGAGATTTACATGTCCACGTGGGATATAGAACTGTCCGGAGATTTACCTGTCCGCATGGGATATAGAGCTGTCCGGAGATTTACCTGTCCGCGTGGGATATAGAGCTGTCCGGAGATTTACCTGTCCGCGTGAGATATAGAGCTGTCAGGAGATTTACCTGTCCGCGTGGGATATAGAACTGTCCGGAGATTTACCTGTCCGCATGGGATATAGAGCTGTCCGGAGATTTACCTGTCCGCATGGGATATAGAGCTGTCCGGAGATTTACCTGTCCGCGTGGGATATAGAACTGTCCGGAGATTTACCTGTCCGCGTGGGATATAGAGCTGTCAGGAGATTTACCTGTCCGCATGGGATATAGAGCTGTCCGGAGATTTACCTGTCCGCGTGGGATATAGAGCTGTCTGGAGATTTGCCTGTCCGCGTGGGATATAGAGCTGTCAGGAGATTTACCTGTCCGCATGGGATATAGAGCTGTCCGGAGATTTACCTGTCCGCGTGGGATATAGAGCTGTCTGGAGATTTGCCTGTCCGCGTGGGATATAGAGCTGTCAGGAGATTTACCTGTCCGCGTGGGATATAAAGCTGTCCGGAGATTTACCTGTCCGCGTGGGATATAGAACTGTCCGGAGATTTACCTGTCCGCGTGGGATATAGAGCTGTCCGGAGATGTGCCTGTCCGCGTGGGATATAGAGCTGTCCGGAGATTTACCTGTCCGCGTGGGATCAAGAGCTGCTCGGAATTTTACCTGGCCGCTTGGGATAAAACGCTGTCCGGAATTTTACCTGACCGCGTGAGATAAAGAGCTGTCCAGAGATATAACTGGCCGCATGGGATAGAGAGTTGTCTGAAAATTAACTTGGCCCCGTGGGAGAAAGAGCTGTGCGGAAATTTGCTTGAACATGTTTGATAAAGAGCTGTCCGAAGATTTACCTGGCCGCGTTATGTAAAGATCCGCTGTCCAAAGATTATCTGTTTGTGTGAGGGGTGTCGGGTTGTATGGGAAGTAGAGCTGTCCGAAGATTCACCCAGCGTTGTGGAATATAGAGGGGTACGGTGATTAATCTGGCCTAGTAGGTTAAAGAACTGTCAGGAGATTTGCCTGTTCACCTGAGAGAAAAAGACTGTCCGGACTATTACCTGGGCGTGTGGGATACAGAAATACAGATTTACCTACGTGTGTGACATTAAGAGATATCCGGACATTTAGAGATTGAGATTAAAAGCTGTCAGAAGATAAAATAGGCACAACGGATTACAGAGCTGTCCGGAAGTTAACCTGTTAGAGTGGGATAAAGAGCTGTGCGAGGATTTACCTGACCATACGGGATAAAGAACTGTACAGTAATTTACATGAGTATTTTAGGTAAAGTGCTGTCCGGAGATTTACCTGGGTACGTATGTGCTGTCCGGAGATTTACCTGGGTACGTATGATGAAGTGCTGTCCGGAGATTTACCTGGGTACGTATGATGAAGAGCTGTCCGGAGATTTACCTGGGTACGTATGATGAAGTGCTGTCCGGAGATTTACCTGGGTACGTATGGTAAAGAGCTGTCCGGAGATTTACCTGGGTACGTATGATGAAGAGCTGTCCGGAGATTTACCTGGGTACGTATGATGAAGAGCTGTCCGGAGATTTACCTGGGTACGTATGATGAAGTGCTGTCCGGAGATTTACCTGGGTACGTATGATGAAGTGCTGTCCGGAAATTTACCTGGGTACGTATGATGAAGTGCTGTCCGAAGATTTACCTGGGTACGTATGATGAAGTGCTGTCCGGAGATTTACCTGGGTACGTATGATGAAGAGCTGTCCGGAGATTTACCTGGGTACGTATGATGAAGTGCTGTCCGGAGATTTACCTGGGTACGTATGATGAAGTGCTGTCCGGAAATTTACCTGGGTACGTATGATGAAGTGCTGTCCGGAGATTTACCTGGGTACGTATGATGAAGTGCTGTCCGGAGATTTACCTGGGTACGTATGATGAAGTGCTGTCCGGAGATTTACCTGGGTACGTATGATAAAGAGTTGTCCGGATATTTACCTGGGTACGTATGATGAAGTGCTGTCCGGAGATTTACCTGGGTACGTATGATAAAGTGATGTCCGGAGATTTACCTGGGTACGTATGATGAAGAGCTGTCCGGAGATTTACCTGGGTACGTATGGTAAAGAGCTGTCCGGAGATTTACCTGGGTACGTATGATGAAGTGCTGTCCGGAGATTTACCTGGGTACGTATGATAAAGTGCTGTCCGGAGATTTACCTGGGTACGTATGATAAAGAGCTGTCCGGAGATTTACCTGGGTACGTATGATGAAGTGCTGTCCGGAGATATACCTGGGTACGTATAGTAAAGAGCTGTCCGGAGATTTACCTGGGTACGTATGATGAAGTGCTGTCCGGAGATTTACCTGGGTACGTATGATGAAGAGCTGTCCGGAGATTTGACTGGGTACGCATGATGAAGAGCTGTCCGGAGATTTACCTGGGTACGTATGATAATGTGCTGTCCGGAAATTTACTCGAGCATGTAGAATAAAGAGCTGTCCGGAGATTTACCTGGGTACGTATGGTAAAGAGCTGTCCAGAGATTTACCTGGGTACATATGATAAAGAACTATCCGGAGATTTACCTGGACATGGAGGATAAAAGGCTGTTTGGAGATTTACATGGGTGTTGAGGATCATGGGCTGTCAGGAGATTTACATGGGTGTGTGGGATAACGAGTACCCGAACACACATTATAAAAACCTGTCCGGAGATTTACCTCGGTAGATATGATAATTACCTGTACGGAAATTTACTTTGACCTGACCAGAGATTTACCTGAGTAGGCATGATGAAAAGCTGTCTGGAGATTTCTCTGGGTACTTATTATAAAAAGCTGTCCGGAAATTCTCTCCACGATTAAACACTGCCCAGTATGCTTTATTTTTAAAAAAAAATAATAATAACTTGGTATAACAAGCATTGGGCCGATAAATATTTTATGAATATCCTATTTTTGTTCACAATATATAACGGTTGGTAGACAGTTTTGTCCACAGATGCCCATTGATCAGTTTGTTTTTGTCTTATTAGATCACATTCATTTAATGTGAACAGGGTTGAAATATTTTGGGGGATTTATATATATTTTAGGCCTTCGTGGCGAGGGTTGCTAGCCAATCAGAAGACTTTTATTTCCCTTGTATATCTTTTTTCACCTTTGATTTCCAGGTGTCAATGAATCTCAGTCGTGTTACGTTGTTGTGAGAATCAATGGCATTATTTAACATGCTCCATGATCACACACTGGTACAAACACATTTTTCGAGCTGAATTAACTACCTCTGTACCTCTACCTCTGATCATTTTTAGGGGCAGACTTGGTGTAATGGTTTAGTGCTTTGCTTGCAGTGCAAAGAATCCAGGTTCCATTTCTAGCAACTATATTTAAGAGGTCGGTTACCCTCTAATTTCATGTCGCGATGTAATTGAAAAATTGTTAAATTGTTGAATACCAAATCAACTGTCCTCATTTTTTATCACTAACATATCCTATTATAGCCATGCTGTTATGTAATAGAATAAAACTAGAGATAATGATTATGTGATGAATTATACGTAGTCTCACAGCGACAACAATACACAAAGATAATCCACAGCGAGTCTAAGTTTTGTCATAACAGGGGTGTCAGGTTGTACTAGACATAATTTATATTTCCTTTTTTTTATTTTATATATACTTCAACTATACATCCTTGATATATACATCTAAGTTTTAGGGGGGGGGGGGGGATTGAGGAAGGGGTTGTTGTTGTTGTTGTTGTTGTTTGGGTGGGTTTTTTCTTTGCATTTTCTTTTAATTTTTTTTTTTTTTTTTTTTTTTTGATTTTTATTTGTGTTTTGTATTTTGATTTTTTCTTAATTTATCGATTAGTTATTATCTAATCTTAAAACAATGAAAAATGATTGATAAGCATTAAAACAGAAGATATAGACCCATGACGTACAAATGATACCATAAAGAGTTTTATATTAATTCTAAAAAACGCATTTAAATAAGCTAAATATTAAAAACTTACAATTCTAGATGTAGCATAAAAATGTAAAAGTGTGCAACTATTACATAAAGGAAACTTCGTCCCAAGATTCAGTTTCAAAGTTCAGTTGAACATTTGGTTGGTTGGTTGGTTGGTTGGTGTTTCACGTCGCTTTCAACAATTTTTCAGTTATATCGCGACATGGAAGCAGGAGGTTACCAATCTCTTAAACATAGTGGCGCAACCCGGGAATCGAACTCGGATCGTCGGCGCCGCAAGCCAAGTGCTTAACCACTACACCAAGCCTGCCCCTAGTTGAACATTTGTCATTATCTAAATATTTTTACAAAAAGTAAGCACGTGATTATTGTTACTCATTTTTAATATTAAAGTATTGGTATTAAGTTTCACATTTAACATAAAAACATTAATCTTTTCACTTTTAATACAAAAATTTCAAAATGACATATGATCCTAACCACCAACTGGTACTAGTATGAATAATTACGTTTGTCATAATTTATGAAAATCGTGTCGTGTCCATAGCCAAAAACAGCCGTCAGCAAGCGCCCCCCCCCCCCCCCCCACTCCCCCGCCCTTCCTCACCGACTTGCTTTTTAAATAGAACGATAAAGAAAAAGCCCAAACTGAGAAAACTGACTAACGAACATTGGCCAGAAAGCTATTAACAGTAGCTCAATAAGTGTCTGTCACGTGGGCTATATACTTGTTCTATAATACTATAGCATATCAACTTCAATTCTTTATTCTTTGTATTTTTCGATGCATCAGTTACATGCATTAGTACATACATATATACAATATGTACAATGTCAACAGCATGTGAAAAGTGAGCAAATGTTTAAGTGGCATAAATTATCAAAATGGACGGTTGTGAATGATTATAAAATGAAGTCAATATATGCAATATAGTATAAAATTAGTACCATAAACTGTCAGCAATCGCTGTACCATTACTTTTGAATATATTGATTTTTAAGTACTGACGCTTCATTCAAAAACTTTCCCAGGTTATCTAAATCTTTAATATTATGTACATTAGGCAGTTGTACCAATCTGACAACACTGATTCACACACAAAGGCACATGAAACCTCTGTCGACAAAAGACTGACAGGCGTACAAAGTGATCCTGAAAGCTGAAAAAAAAATCAGGAAACGAAAACATGAGAAGTTTAATGTGATATTCAAAGATGATAACTTTAAGTAGGAAAGTGGAAAATTTAATATAGGTTCACAATATTTCACAACCACACTTAACATTATAAAGGTTTTCCATAGTGTAATAATTTCGTCAGACTACAAAAATCAGTCCGGTTGGATGGTCATCGGAACGGACAAGCAATACGGACCAAGTACTGACTGTGAATACTAAACATAGGAAACGTCGTTGTGTCCAACTTTTATGACCCGTAATTATCTATAACGCTATTTGTAGTAAATGTCTTTTTCAGTGCTTTTACATCTATCTAGACGTTACTAGCCGTCTAAAACATTACATATGTCAGGCCGAACACCCCGGACAATTAATCAGTCAAAAACCATGTAAAGTTACTCACTTAACCTATCAGCTTCTACCATTTGTCGGCCATCTTTGACAGGGGGTTATTTAAGATGAAATTTCAGCACGTCACATATTGGGAGATAAATTTCTACTTTATGCTAATAAAAAAATATACATTAAGAGACATAAGAGACAGGAGCACTAACCATGTTTATCATCTTGTCTTCATGACATGACCACTGTCATATTTTATGCAAATGAGCGCATAATGAAGTACTCCAGTGACGATAATTGAAGAGGTTTTGTAAAGGGTGTTATCATTGGAAGTACAAGTAACAGGAACCGAAAGGGTGAAGAGAGGGATCGGGAACTACTTCCTTTTTACATGAATCAAGTAAAGGGAAAGGGGTTCCGAATGCATATGGAATGATACAAGTAAGTCGAAATGTAGAGGAATGGATGCTCCCGAAGTGCTAATGAAGAAGTATTATCTATTGAAGTATCATCTATTAGATGAAGAGTATGAAAGGATGTGTATCATATAAGAAGATTACATGCAAAATGAAGTACCCGAACAGGACTGGAATAATGAGTGTGGTAATGAATCGTTTATAAGGACGGGTCTAGGTGAAGGGGTGGATAATGAGTGAAGATGGGAATGTATGGATGATGGTTTAAGGATGAAATAAGAATGTACAGGAATGTAACTGAATAGATAAAGAGATCTGAATAAAGGGTATGTGTATAAAAAAGGGATCGTAGATGAAGGTTCTGTTTGAAGATGAAGGGTTCTGAGTGAAGGGTGTGAATGGAGAAGGTAGGTAGATAAAATAGTAACCACCAAAAGATGGTAATGAAGAGGCGTGAGAAGGTGTGCCTGGAATTATTTTGTACATGAAGTTCAAGACTGAAGGAGTGTAGACAATAAGGTGGATGAAATGTTGTTAATAAGTAGTCATGAATCAAAGATGAGAGTGAAATAACTGAGTGAGTGGGTGAACATTAGTATGTGGATGAAATTGTGTGGATTAAGAGGAGGGAAGAAATTTTCGATGTCATATCTCTTCGGTGATGAATAGGCCGAAACTGTGGAAATAGAAAAATAGTCCAGAAATATTTAAAGAGCAAACAGACCTAAAAGTAAGAACCATAGAACCAATATAGAAATAAGAACCATACAACCAATATAAACGCAAGAACCATACAACCAATATAAAAGTAAGAACCATAGAACCACTATAGAAGTAAGAACCATAGAACCAATATAAAACTAAGAACCATACAACCAATATAAAAGTAAGGATCATAGAATCAATATAGAAGTAAGAACCATAGAACCAATATACAAGTAAGAACCATAGAACCAATATAAAAGTAAGAACAATACAATTAATATAAAAGTAAGAACCATACAACCAATATAAGAGTAAGAAGCATACTACAAATATAAAAGTAAGAACCATACAACCAATATAAAAGTAAGAACCATATAACCAATATAAAAGTAAGAACCATAGAAACAATAAAAAAAGTAAGAATCATAGAACCAATATAAAAGTAAGAACCATACAACCAGTATAAATGTAAGAACCATACAACCAATATAAAAGTAAGAACCATAGAATCAATATAAAAGTAAGAATCATACAACCAATATAAAGTCAGAATCATACAACCTATATAAAAGTAGGAACCCATAGAACCAATATAAAAGTGAGAACCATAGAATCAATATAAAAGTAAGAACCATAGAACCAATGTAAAAGTAAGAATCATAGAACCAATATAAAAGTAAGAACCATAGAACCAATATAAAAGTAAGAACCATAGAATCAATATAAAAGTAAGAACCATAGAACCAATATAAAAGTAAGAACCATAGAATCAATATAAAAGTAAGAACCATAGAACCAATGTAAAAGTAAGAATCATAGAACCAATATAAAAGTAAGAACCATAGAACCAATATAAAAGTAAGAACCATAGAATCAATATAAAAGTAAGAACCATAGAACCAATGTAAAAGTAAGAATCATAGAACCAATATAAAAGTAAGAACCATAGAACCAATATAAAAGTAAGAACCATAGAATCAATATAAAAGTAAGAACCATAGAACCAATATAAAAGTAAGAACCATAGAATCAATATAAAAGTAAGAACCATAGAACCAATGTAAAAGTAAGAATCATAGAACCAATATAAAAGTAAGAACCATAGAACCAATATAAAAGTAGGAATCATAGAATCAATATAAAAGTAAGAATCATAGAATCAATATAAGGACAAACCTATACATGAGGAGAGGCTTCTAGTCTAATGTCATGGAATGTCCAAGAAACGGAGAAAATTCTTCCCTTTATTTGCGAATTATTTGCAGCATTTCCAATCCCCTTTTGTGTTTTACACACAGGAGTAAAATACGGTTTGAGCGATTTCAATGTCGACACTCCTCGGTGTTTAAAAACTAAATATTACGTAACTAAAATTATTTACAGAAAGATGACACTATACTGTGGTCCATTCACAATAGCTTTTTTACCTCTTAATTACCGCTTCTCCACACGAATGTATAAAATTTATGTTTCCCTCCCACATGATGTGCTTGACCTATGACCCCGAATTGTTTGTATCTTACACCTTGTCTCTATATATCATTCTGAATACGTAAAGGACCTTAAAGGGGAAATAAATCCCACTGATTTATTGCTATGTTTACTCTATGATATAAAACTAACGTTTGAATCAGGAACAAAACCCCATAAAATTGATATTAAATTTGATGAGGCCAATAAATTAACTGCAGTATGTAATGATTTGACGTACTTTTAATGCTTTATAAAAGGTATTCACAAGAAAATGTGTCATTAGCATTTGGCTGAACACTGTGGTCAAACGTCCAAATCAGTCATGACATTAGATTTTATGACCCTGTTGACTTCACCAAGGAGATATTTTTTCTTATTTAAATTCATTTCTCCATACTCCCCATAATACCACTCGTCGCTAATATATTATTATTGGACCTACTTGAAGAATGCATAGTCGGTATTTAATACCTTCCAATCTTTCGACATTTCGACATCCAAATGTTAATATAAAAGTAAATATTCTGCGAACTGAACTTAAATAAATTTACATTTTGTTATTTACCGCCACACCAGGATAATGTGATGGTCGGTATCTAGTGGTGGAGAATACCGTACGTACTTTGAGACCCACAGGCCTTCGATAGAGATATCGGTTTCGTCCCCCATCTCTCCTTTCCCACGAGAGAAATTTTGCCGACCTACCTATTTAGAAACTACATAATCTAAGAAACATTTTAAAACATGTCATTATTCTAGCGGTTGGAGATTTACGGAGAAACTTACGTTTTAATTACGTTATCCTACGTAAAATAACGTCTTCTTCTAAAACATATAATTATATCTGCATTAATCATTATGATAGTAGAAAATAATTAGTATCAAATGATAGATTATGAAGTTTTCTTTCATTTAATACCAATTTATGAAAATATCTCATTTTTGCATTCTCATGAATATTAATGAATTTGTAAAAATAAGGCTTTTGCACACTAAAAGGCCCACTATTTTTTCTCTAGCATGAAATTGTTTCATGGGCCATCGTGCAACCAAAATTGTATCAATTAAAGGTACATAACATATGAAACATTTTGAGATACAAACATCTCTTAACTTTAAGGCATTATGACACTACGGATTTTTTTTCTTTTTTTTTTTTTTTACGTTACAATCAAATTCACAACTTCAATATTTGAATTTAGCTGTATATTTCAGTCTGTCTTTCCAATTATAAATACTAGGTGAATACTTTTTACAACAATCCATGCTAGTAACAAATGCTTTAACTTGGTATCTGGTTATGCAAAATATCACATTTGCATGCTCATGAATATTAATAAGTTTGTATAAATTAAGGCCCTTTCGCGCCATAAGGCACGATATCTTTTCTTTTATCATGCGACCGTTTTATGTGTCATGGTGCTAACATAATTATATCAAGTAAAATTAAACACGAGAAACGTTTTAGGTAGAAAACGTTTCGGGGTGTTGGGGCATTATGACGTTACGTAGTTTTAAATTAAGATACCCTTAAATTCATATGTTCAGTTTATTAATATAAATAGACCATGATCCAGAAAAGAGTTTGTTCCCTCTTCCCGGGGGAAACTGGAAAGGTATGATTGTTTGAAAGCTTATCAAAAATGCACAAAAAAGTAGTTATGTTAGCACTTTAGCCGTAGGAGCGTTTAAGAGTCTGGGATGAGTTTTACTAAAGGTCGTAAGCCCAAACGTAGACGTAGACGTAAACTCTGCTAATATGATATTTGTCTCCTTCCAAGAGAGTTCCAAACGTAAATACACCTTTTACAGTAAACTGCAAGAAAAATTCAATTGACGTACACGAAAATTTAGTCGGAAAGTTTACGTCTACGTCTACGTTTGGGCTTACGACCTTTAGTAAAATTCACTCCTGGGGTCTAAAAGCAACGTTTTTACTAAAAATTACTGAAAATTTAAAAAAAAATCCCTTACTCGTACATTTTATATATTTTTGGGTTCTTTAAACTTTACATATATTACAGACATCATAAGCAATCAATGATTAAAGTCTAAGCACATTTTGTCCTTTCATTCAAGATTTTAGGGCAAAAACTAATGAATTTTAACAAAATAAAAAAGAAAAGAAAATTAGACAAAAAACCCTTAAATATAGCTTGGTGGACATCAAATTATGTAAAATCCAAACAAGATGGTAAAAGTTATGACTTTCTTAAAGCTTGTAAAATATTCTACAAAATCTGCCAATCTGCACTCTGGCGCTGGGCTTTTGGATAGTTTTGGGGCAAAGTCAATAAATTTATAACAAAAAACCTTCCTTATGTGTTGATTTCTCAGACGAAATATATAAACAATCAATATAAACAGTCTGAAAACATAGTGTTCCTTTAATTCAGTGTTGTTTTTTTTTGGGGGGGGGGGGGTTAACTACCAATTAAAAATATGGGGAAATTCTATGCACCGGTACATCCGGGTGAGCAGAATAATTTTCAAAAGTTTGGTCGTTTGAAAATTTATACAAAATGCTACTGAGTGAGCCATGGTTTTGACTACTGGGAAATATTGTAGTAAACATGGGTGTTCTGTTCACTGAGATGTATATAAGATTTTCCTCAATTTTATGTGATTTATGTGAAAAATTGGAAGTTTTAACCAAAAACCATCCAGTTGAAATGACATAATACTTTCTGGCTATCAATATTGATTGTTAATAACATTGTTATAACCTTGCTTGGATTTTAAATGGGTTTGATGCTACCAAGCTATATATAGGGTTTTCCCCAATTTTGTTAATATTTGTTAGTTTTTCCCCGAAAAGGTTGAAAAAATAGGACAAAATGTGTTTAAACTGTTATTATTGATTGAATATAATGTCTCTAACACAAGTAAAGCTTACGAAATCTCGAAATATGAAAAATGACGTAATCGAAAGAGTTAATTGTAATTGGAACAGATCTTGGTAGAACTACAGACTATTAAAAACTGCTTGCTGTCTACAAGTGAATGACGGGCGTGGTCTGTAGCTAGTATTTGATTATTCTGGACTAAACTGTACTGTCTTACATGTCAAAATCTCATTTTCTTCGTATGACACATTTATATAATTTATACTTTAAATAAATTAAGCAAATAAAAAGTTCTTTCTACAACAAAAGCAACAATGATGGTTCGTTCACCTTACATGACTAAGCGAGAAACGAATATAGCTTCCAACGATAGAAGAGTTGTTCTGTCGATCACTAGATGACATTTTAAAACGTGCGTTGAGAGATCTATAAAAGACAGGAAATATCGCTGTTTGTCACTCTATACCCTGTCGTCCCCACCATCACTGTTGTCCCCACCATCACAGTCGTCTGCACAATCAGTATCGTCCCCACCATCACTGTCGTACCCACCATCAGTATCGTTCCCACCATCGCAGTCGTCTGCACCATCAGTATCGTCCCCACCATCACTGTCGTACCCACCATCAGTATAGTCCCACTATCACACACGTCTACACCATCAGTATCGTCCCCACCATCACAGTCGTCTGCACAATCAGTATCGTCCCCACCATCACTGTCGTACCCACCATCAGTATAGTCCCACTATCACACACGTCTACACCATCAGTATCGTCCCGACCATCACTGTCGTACCCACCATCAGTATCGTCCCCACCATCACTGTCGTCCCCACCATCAGTATAGTCCCACCATCACACACGTCTACACCATCAGTATCGTCCCCACCATCACTGTCGTCCCCACCATCAGTATCGTCCCCACCATCACTGTCGTCCCCACCATCAGTATAGTCCCACCATCACACACGTCTACACCATCAGTATCGTCCCCACCATCACTGTCGTTCCCACCATCACTGTCGTCCCACCATCAGTACATTCTCCGCCATCACTGTCGTTACCACCATCACTGTCGTACCCAACATCACTGTCGCCCCACCATCAGTATCGTCCCCACCATCACTGTTGCCCCACCATCACTGTTGCCCCACTTTCACTGTAGTCAACACCACTGTTGTCCTACCATCACTGTCGTACCCACCAACACTGTCGTCAACACCACTGTTGTCCCACCATCATTGTCGTACCCACTATTACTGTCGTACCCAATATCACTGTCTTTCCCACCATCACTGTCGTCAACACCACTGCTGTCCCACCATCACTGTCGTACCCACTATCACTATCACAAAATTCACTATTCTTATCACATATCCATCATCAGTTATCACGAACAAGGACTTTTATAAGTTCTTGTCAAGAAATGTCTCTTCGGTGCAAAAAGACGATAGACTAGACCCATACATATGAATTCCTCCTCAAAATTGAAGACTGCAACAACAGAAAACAAAATGTATTTCATACTGTCAGTCTTAAACAAATATTGACAATTTTTTAGATGAAACGAAATTTTAAAAACATTGTCTCTCTAGTGATTAATCATACTCGGAAAGGTGAGGGTAAACAAATGGGGGTCAAGTAAAGCATACGACCATAGCACAAAACTAAACAATACAGAGAGAGGAGAGGGTAAACAAATGGGGGTCAAGTAGAGCATACGACCATAGCACAAAACTAAACAATACAGAGAGAGGAGAGGGTAAACAAATGGGGGTCAAGTAAAGCATACGACCATAGCACAAAACTAAACAATACAGAGAGAGGAGAGGGTAATCAAATGGGGGTCAAGTAAAGCATACGACCATAGCACAAAACTAAACAATACAGAGAGAGGAGAGGGTAATCAAATGGGGGTCAAGTAAAGCATACGACCGTAGCACAAAACTAAACAATACAGAGAGAGGAGAGGGTAATCAAATGGGGGTCAAGTAAAGCATACGACCATAGCACAAAACTAAACAATACAGAGAGAGGAGAGGGTAAACAAATGGGGGTCAAGTAGAGCATACGACCATAGCACAAAACTAAACAATACAGAGAGAGGAGAGGGTAATCAAATGGGGGTCAAGTAAAGCATACGACCATAGCACAAAACTAAACAATACAGGGAGAGGAGAGGGTAAACAAATGGGGGTCAAGTAGAGCATACGACCATAGCACAAAACTAAACAATACAGAGAGAGGAGAGGGTAATCAAATGGGGGTCAAGTAAAGCATACGACCATAGCACAAAACTAAACAATACAGAGAGAGGAGAGGGTAAACAAATGGGGGTCAAGTAGAGCATACGACCATAGCACAAAACTAAACAATACAGAGAGAGGAGAGGGTAATCAAATGGGGGTCAAGTAAAGCATACGACCATAGCACAAAACTATACAATACAGAGAGAGGAGAGGGTAATCAAATGGGGGTCAAGTAAAGCATACGACCATAGCACAAAACTATACAATACAGAGAGAGGAGAGGGTAATCAAATGGGGGTCAAGTAAAGCATACGACCATAGCACAAAACTAAACAATACAGAGAGAGGAGAGGGTGATCAAATGGGGGTCAAGTAAAGCATTCGACCATAGCACAAAACTAAACAATACAGAGAGGAGAGGGTGATCAAATGGGGGTCAAGTAAAGCATACGACCATAGCACAAAACTAAACAATACAGAGAAAGGTGAGGGTAATCAAATGGGGGCCAAGTAAAGCATACGACCATAGCACAAAACTAAACAATACAGAGAGAGGAGAGGGTGATCAAATGGGGGTCAAGTAAAGCATACGACCATAGCACAAAACTAAACAATACAGAGAGAGGAGAGGGTGATCAAATGGGGGTCAAGTAAAGCATAAGACTAGAGCACAAAACTAAACAATACAGAGAGAGGAGAGGGTGATCAAATGGGGGTCAAGTAAAGCATACGACCATAGCACAAAACTATACAATACAGAGAGAGGAGAGGGTGATCAAATGGGGGTCAAGTAAAGCATAAGACTAGAGCACAAAACTAAACACCACAAAAAAATGAAGGCAATCAAATGGGGGTCAAGTAAAGCATACGACCAAAGCACAAAACTAAACAATACAAAGAAAGGTGAGGGTGATCAAATGGGGGTCAAGTAAAGCATACGACTAAATACAAACAAACAAACAAACAAAACAAAACAAAAAATATTCTACGCCTTTAAATACGCATCAAGAATCAAAACTGTTTTGCACCTTGTCGTTATTTCCCAAAACAAAGAAAAAATTCAACAAAGAGCAATGACCTATCCAAGACCACATTTCTAAAGACAATTTCAGTGCAAACCTTTCAATATCAGAGCTTACTTCACACGATGTAAGAGGTTTTCTAACAGCCCACTTGAAAAAACCGACCAAAACAAGAATTGATGGATTGCTGTCACACAAATTGATATGTTTCCATTTTGCTCTGGGATTTCTGACATATATTCTGATAAATATTTGAATATATGTACGCTTTTATTTTGTGCACCAGATGCGCATTTCAACAACTTGGGTGTCTTCAATGATGCTCATGGGCAAATTATGAAAAGGAATATAAAAATACTCTTATAAACATATTAATACTAATAAAGCAGATATAGGGGAAACAAATAGAATTGATAGAGAGTGAACGTCAAACAATCATCCAAGTCAACAACCTGCAGTGCAAGTCAATAATATGCTAGCAATGTCCTCCTTTGCACTCGCACATTGTGTGAAGTTCTGAAGCCCACATAGATGAAAAGCAATCATTTCTGCTGTTCCCTTGGTGATACGACATCCATCAATACAATGAGTGGTAATGTGGCGTGCTGTTTTCAACTTACCTATGATGAGATAATGACAAACTATTGTGACAAGATGAATGACAGCTAGCAAATTTCACTCCCTGTCAATCACTCGATATTGTTAATATCCCCGCGCAGGCACGTGAATGATTGAAGCTTGCCGGAGAAGAGAAACCTAACGTTTGAGTGACTGATCGTGGTGCTCTGGGACTTGGTAACAGTTAATGTGTCACGTGGTGCAGATAGAATGACAGACGGTCTGTCACAAAAGTGATAACTATATGTTTTTGATGACACCCGAGAGAATCGAGTAAATGACACGCTGATATGAAATGGACATGTTGAATTATTCAGGTGCCGATACGGTCGCTAAGATATTACGATGTAATTGATTGCACAGTGGAGTAAAATACCGTACATGTCGGCAACATCGGTCGATGGAGAGCGGTACTCACAAAACGCACGTGACCCCTGTCGACACTCTCCCAAAAAAGGCGCGCATGACTCATCACTTATTTTAGATTCTAAATACAAAGACAGAATTTTTGGCGATGAAAGTAAAAAAAAAATATGTATTGTAAACTTTTAATTTACTTTTCCGGTAGTTATTTTGTTCTGTTTTTGGATCCTTATGCTTCTGATACAGATTTATATACATTTTTTCTAAGGCTGTTTTTAAATCATAATTCGTATCCTGTCTTCTAACAGCTATCTTTACATTGTGCCAGTTCGTCAACAACTGTTGCATAATGTGAGTAATTTTAAAATTATACAAAATATACAAAGAAGAAACGCAAATCTAATGCCATCCACCCCATAAAATCCATTCTACAATATAACCTCATGGTTTGCAGGTATATACAATTCTAGTCTTACACGGTTCAATTTCAATTTTTATGTCCTGGACTATTTATTAATGTGCTGGATAGTAAAAACAAAACAAATTCTAAACAATAACACCGATAGTGCTAATGAAATACGAGCATAATATATGTTATACAAAAGCATGCGCGAATCCAAAACGGAGAGATCGCCTGATCGGGTTGGGACACCCTAACCACACACTCACCCATTCCACCTTGTTGTTGTTATTGTTGTTGTTTTGCTTTTGTTTTATTTTGGAGGGTTTTTTTCGACCAAAAAAAAAACCAAACAAACAAAAGAAGAGAGAGAGAGAGAGAGAGAGAGGTAGTGGGGTGGCAGAGGAGAAACCAGAACTGTTATCAGATTATAGCACTTTCAGTTCTGTTGTTATTTCTTTGTTTGACATTGGGTTCGCACTTTTGATATTCCTTGGTGTTTTATGTCATAGAACTAAGTGAGTTATTTTTCCTTCCTTTATAGAATAACTATAATTTTGAATTTTATCATGTTATTACTATGACTGACGGAGGCTGGTCAGAAATCGAGAATCTGTCCAGAGATCATTTGGCTGCCGTTACGTCGGACCCCTTTGAAGGAAATTTGATGGATCCGCCTTTGTAAAAGTAGTTGAAGATAAACTCAGGAAGCCATAACTAATTGCTGAGAATGCGTGAACGGAATTTGAAAAAAAAAAAAGGATAAATGCACGTCACAATCTCCTAACGGAAAAAATAACATCTCTGCAAACGTGCATCCTTCTAGAGTTTTGCGAAACAATTAATTTTACATTCTTCTGAGTTCCTCTGAAAAAAAATTATAGTAGGGATACTTTCAAACATCTCAGGAAGAGAGCCCGTGTACCTCATCAGGTAAGGTGGCTGACTCGAGACCAATCGGTTGACGGATCGAGAGAATTGTCTGCTTTCTTTTTTCCAGTGTGGCTTAATGGATGAAGTACTCTGCTCGTGACCTAGAGGTCCCGGTTCGACTTACACCGTGGGCACGCTGGTGTCCTGTCTTCCGAATGAGACAATAAAAACCGAGGTCCCTTGTCCCTCATAGCTTCTATTGGATTTATTGCAGAGATATAAATTTCTATTCAATGCATGAGACAGATCCCGTCACCATATACGTGAAAGAATTGTTGAGTAAAACGATAATCAATTTGTTAATCAATCAATCGATCAATTAATTAATCTTTTTATCGAATGAGATAGTAAAAAACAATGTCACGTGTCCTACTATACTTCAGTATATATACGATTTCTCGTTGCTTCGGGTTGGTCCGTTTCATATGCTTAAATTTGAGAAGTGCAGTAAGTAAATGCATATGCCGTCACTGCATGAAATAAACAACTTTCACAAGACATAAAATAATAAACAAACTATAAAAGTGAGCTCGACTGCTTGAGAAACACATGTCATTTATACAGAATAAAATCTGAATGTGTATGTATAAAGAACGACAAATCTCGTTCTCGGTTAAATCCCGTCTGTAAGTCAGAGGTTGATGAAAGCATGTGACACATCAAAACATTAGGAATGAAAAGGTTTCCTTGTTATTTGTATAGTAATTGTGAAGTCACATGAGATATGATGTGGAACGAGATTTACTAGATTACACCAATCAATTTTCAGGAAGTTATAAACAAATATAATTCCACGACCTCTTGGTGTAACTTGGCTCTGACACTGTGTGTTGATGCAAACGATACTAGCAAACCGATAAAACCGAAATTCCATCCGGATTATTTTGTTTCGCATCCGGATCTGAGATTTATCATAGCCAGTGACACGAACGTTTGCATCATTACGGCATATATTTATTGCAGTTTTATCTCAATGCATCAATGGACGGCGCTGCAACATTCGCATAAAACCAGAAATATTTATGATGCCTGCAATTTATGTAGTATAATTTAGATTAGTATCTTTTATCATAAAACCTGACGTTAATATGATTTTTCGCATAGAAATAAATTAGAAACTGGCATTTATGTCTTGGGGGATCACCGGGGATAGCATAGTAAAATTAATTATTGTAATTAATGCTGTGTTTAGTCTTGGTATAACTTGATACGCGAGGAACGCCATTGTTTTATATAGCAAAAAATGATAATTTAATCAGAGTAACAAAAGTCAATTTTCTTTTGGCAGGTGATATCCTTTTAGACATCTAAGACATTGTCATCGATACTCACCAGTTTTGGTGCGATATTGTATTGCAACAAACAAGGATTCCATAACGCACCAATCTATATAAGTGATCGTTTGGTTGATATTTGTTTTATGCCAAGATTTGAAGCTTTGTACAGAAATTTATACATGTACCTTTGCAACGGATACATCTGGAGCAGTTCTGGCGTCTACCTTGACACGAGACCGTCCGGAGCAGTGCTGGCGTCTACCCGTGACACAAGACCATCAGGAACAGTGCTGGCGTCTACCCGTGACACGAGACCATCTGGAGAAGTGCTGGTGTCTATCCATGACATGAGACCATCTGGAAAAGTGCTGGCGTTTACCGTGACACGAGACCATCCGGAGAAGTGCTGACGTCTACCCGTGTCACGAGACTGCCCTGAGCAGTCCTGGCATTTAGCTGTGACATGAGACCGTCCGGAGCAGTTCTAACGTCTACCCGTGACACAAGACCATCAGGAACAGTGTTGGCGTCTTCCCTTGACACGAGACCATCCGGAGAGGTGCTGGCATCTACCCATGACATAAGACCATCTGATGAAGTGCTGGCGTTTACCGTGACACGAAACCATCCGGAGAAGTGCTCTACCCGTGAAACGAGACTGCCCTGAACAGTCCTCGCGTTTATCCTTGACACGATACCATCTGGAGCAGTCCTGACTTCTACCATAACACATGACCTTCCGGAGCAGTTCTGGCGTCTACCGTGACACGGGAAAGTCAGGAGTAGTGCTGGCATCTGCTGTGACACGAAACTGTCTGAAGCAGTTCTGGCGTCTAACCGTAACACGAGACCATATGGAACAGTCCCAGTGTCCTCCGTGAAATGAGACCATACAGGGCAGTACTGGTATCTAACTTGACAAGGGATCATCCAGAGCAGTCCTGGCGTCTACAGTGACACGAGACCATCCGGAGCAGTGCTGACGTCTACCGTGAAATGAGACCATCCGGAGCTGTGCTGGTGTTTACCGTGACACGAGACCATCCGGGGCTGTACTGGTATCTAACTTGACACGGGATCATCCAAAGCAGTCCTGGCGTCTACAGTGACACGAGACCATCCGGAGCAGTGCTGACGTCTACCGTGAAATGAGACCATCCGGAGCTGTGCTGGTGTTTACCGTGACACGAGACCATCCGGGGCTGTACTGGTATCTAACTTGACACGGGATCATCCAAAGCAGTCTTGGCGTCTACAGTGACACGAGACCATCCGGAGCAGTGCTGACGTCTACCGTGAAATGAGACCATCCGGAGCCGTGCTGGTGTTTACCGTGACACGAGACCATCCGGGGCTGTACTGGTATCTAACTTGACACGGGATCATCCAAAGCAGTCTTGGCGTCTACAGTGACACGAGACCATCCGGAGCTGCGCCGGCGTTTAACGTGACACGAGACCTCATTTTTACTATCTCAGTCGAAAGATAGGATGTGCTGCGGGTGGCACTCCTACCCGGAACCTCTCGACAGAGAGCCTGACAACCAAGAGCGCTAACGACTATGTTACGTCGGCTCCCATATACATGTCCACGAATTGGATGGAAGCTGTAAATAGTTATGACAGAAAACTGGAAATTCGGAGGTGTAGATAAAAGAAATCTTTTTAAAACCAGATTTCTATTCTTCCTCTCTTTTTGTCTCATACCGCTATGGGACAGGTATAGAAGCGAAATAAAGATCTGGTTTTGATCACATAGGATATGCAACTGAAATAATAGCAAACAAGTCAAGAAGTAGGGTAAACATCAGTATTTCTTGATAACCCTGGTCATTAGTATGTACACTGATATAACTTGCTGATCGCAGTTATAACACCTCATAAATAATTCGAAATCGTGATTTTGGTGTAAAATTAAAACAGTAAAATGAAACAAAAAGCCTAAAATGGGTTTGAACCACTACTTTACAGTATAATGGTACAGGTTTATATCTTTAATAGGAAAAAAAAAATTTTGATATGAAAATCTCAAGTGACCTCTAAAATAGAAACTTTTCTGATAAAATTTAGCAAATATATGCTATATTGCTCCCCCCATACTGAAATAAATCCAAATGAATGTGAAAATGAGTAAATCAGAAAATATGTCAAAGCACGTCAAAAATTTGATTTCGGAATGCCGAATGGAATTAAAACATGGACATTTCTTTCAGAAACCCTTTTAAAACAATAATCCATTACACAAATAGTGCATAACCCCCCCCCCCCTCTTTTTTTTTTTTAAATGTTAATAAATAAAACTGAAAAAAGAAAATAAATCTTACTTCAAATGCTCTACATTTGTATTTATCTACTTCAATCTACTTAAATGCAAGCAAGAGCACGCCCACGTTACGAAATACGACTGTCACTTAATTTCAAAAGAGCAAGTTTCTACAAAGGACAAAAGTTACGTACTATACTAAAATGCAATTCCACTTATAAATATAAAAACAACATGCGTCTTAAGAAGATTGTGTATAAAGTTTGACGATCCTAGCCTATACTATTTTGTCTGTATATTGTTTACAAGGTCAGTTTATCAAAAATGTTTACTGTGTGACCTTAACCTTTGATCCATGTCCTCGAAAAACAATGGACGTCGTCCTTTTGAATGAAGGAATATGTATACCAAGCCTGATATTTTTCGAAGTTTGTATCTTGTTTACAAAGTTTATCAAAATGTTTAGCATGTTACCTTGACCTTTGACACTTACCTTGGAAGTGATAGGCAGCATTTTGTTGTCACAAGGAGTATGTGTACTAAGTTCGTCAGTCCTAGTACAGAAGTAAAAATCTGCTTTACCGATCCGATTTCCACAACTCGAAGTCCAAAGAACATGACAATACACACATATATATATATAACACAAGCAATCACGGACCTCTGTTAAAACACAGGTGGGATCAGGTGCCATGGAGGAGAAAGTACAAGTGGTTCAGACTTCGAACAGGAACTTGTTGATAAGCTCTGTGGACAGACACACAGAGATCCAAAGACAGAGAGATACACCGTGTCATACCATAATACATCCGTCTATATAAGACGGGTGTGTAACATGAATGCATTATATGCAGTTTTAAGTTAGAGAATAGTCTCAAATAAAAATATGCAAATATTACAAAATCCAAAAATACGTATTTAAAAAACAGAACAATAAAAATAACCCCGAAATGTCAACAATGACGACAACGAACAAATTTAATCAGAAAGGTTCCTTCGAGTCTTCGGATAAGGTGAGCTAAAACGACTATATATTTCCACACGGGTCCCTTTTCTTTTACTTTGCCGTGCCATTAAGTACATCATAACATCATGCCGATCGTGTCGACAAGTGAATAATTCAATATGTCCAATTCATAGATCTATATGTATTTTATTATCCTGGACATAGGTCGAAAAGTACTTTGGTTGTTAAAGATGATCAATTTCGTTCAAGAAAGATAACTCAAGATGATTTACACAACACACAAGGCATGATTTATTTTGTACATGCATCTATTATATCCAAGGGCAACTGAGGTGCATTCCAATGACAAAAGCTTTTAGAACGTTTAGCTCGCCATGACAAAATGTACGGGGGAGCTAATGGCATCAGATGGCGTAGATGGCAAAGTTAACGTTATTATTATTATTATTATTATTATTATTATTATTATTATTATTTGGGGGGATGACCATAGCTCCTCTACTAAATATTATAAGAAAGGGATTTATATTTCATTTGTGCATTCCTTTTATGTATATCAATTGGTACAGACGTTATTGACCTTACGAGTCCATGTCCAAAAGCTTTAACCTTGGCAATATCTTATAAACACTATATTTTATAATTGAATAGTAAAACAAAAATGCGTTTTAGTAGCAAGAACATTATTTTTGCTTGGAGCGGGACTCAAAAATTATCATGAAAAGAAGAGATCAGGAATAAAGGTACTTGACAGTAGTTAAACCCATCCGGCGAGGTTTCTTGTCTTATATACTTGTTAAAAGTCCCAGTAGTAAAGACCTGTCATTACATTTTCATGCGAGGACGCTAGTGTAGGACTACAACCTAAGGACCAGAAATTCCTGGCTTCCTGAGATCCAACAAAACGACTTTGCTTGATACTTTTTATGTCCTTTTTTGTAATTTTTTTTTCTTTATTTTTTGTTTTTGTTTTGGGTTTTTTATGGTTGTTGTTAAATAGATAAATTAACATCCCACAACATGGTTGGACTCTGAGTCAGCGATTGATTTCAAGATTTCATTATTTGGTTGTTATTAGGAGTGCAACCTCGTTTGAAGCCTATTCTAAAGCACCTTTAGTAAACTTAAAAGTTAAATACCAGGTTATTTCACCCCTTGGTTTCTCTTAATCAATAGTTTTCTTTTCGCCTCTTCTTCACTAACTGATACCTGTAAAATCCATACGCTGATCAACAGGTTTGTGATGTTATCTTCAAACTTCACATTTGAAATAACAGTTAAGTCTAGAATGAACTGCAAATCTAGAGAAGTTTAATACATTTGTTGTACATACTTCTGTTCAACATGTGCCTCTTATTCTGAAATGACGTCACAATCGGCATCGAGTTACTGTAGCTTTAAACCGATTTAATTGTGATACTGACAAAAGTAACAAGAAAAAACTTATTGTTGATACACTACAGTTTGTCAACTTATCTTCATTTTTATCGTTATCTTTGCATTCGACTTCAGAGTGAAAGCGCTCCAGACCGTTTGGCAATTTGGACTTGCCCATAGTGACAGTTTTTGTGCAAGAAAGACAACTTATGGTGTCTGTTGCGGAAAATCAGCTTAAACTTTACCTAATAAGTAAAGGGGGAACAAATTTTGAAACACTAAGTTTCAAATAACAAACGAAATTCATCGCTATAAAAGATTTGATATTTTAAGATTACTGCACATAAATTGTGATGCCATAATCTGTCCGATGCATTTTTAACAAATACCACGAATCACCCGAGGCACCGAGGAATCATTGGCGTGCCAAGCTATACCACAACACATGACCTTGGTTTCTACTGTTAAATCCAAAAGATATGGCACAGACGCATCTCAAATGGGGATCGAGCCCGGGACTTTAGCTCCGAGCTAAGAATCTAATTGCTGGTTACTAAAGAAGGAAAACTCATCGTCATTATTGTTCTCCTTTATTTTGTTTCAATTTGTAGAGTTTGAAACTCCCATATTTCACACTCATGATTGCAAGATATGTGATACAAAAGTCTTGAATTAATCGTTTAACAATAGATGATCACATTCAAACAATAACCACTGTAAAAATTGATACAATGAATTCATGGAATCATATGGACACATTTTCCTGTACATTTCATTTCAAACAAAAGTAAAATATGGTTTTTTGATGTTAGTAAATTAACATGGTGAATCGATTTAAATTTTATAGAAGTCATAAAAGAAAGACCGTGACCAAATTTTCTTGAATCTGACCTTATACCGACATTGCAGTGCAGATTCATACAGAAAGATGATCATCTAATAAATAGCAATAGCAGGATCTGATCATTAAAAAAAATCAATGAAAAAATATAACAAGTTGGGGACAACTTTTCAGACTTCCATTCACGAAAATGATACATTGTGTAGTACAAAAGAGCATGCTATTTATAAGACAATTTAATTTACACAACTAATGTTGAGGATACTAATACTTTCTACATGAGCAATGACAAAATCTGAAAAAAAAGTGAGCAAAACAAAAAATAGTAATTGATCTCTCAAGAAAGTAAAATAGTTAACGAAGTTTTGTATGGCATCATACTGTTTTAACTTTCATATCACACACAAGATTACTATTATCGAAGGAATCATTGCAGTTCAGCAAATCTACGGCATCAATTACATCTTTTGAAATTAAGTCCTAGAGAATAGGTACAAAAACTAATACAAATATGGTAACAAGGATAAGTACTGCAAATGAGGCAGATGATTTTATTTCAGAAAGATAAATATAAATTAATTTTCAAATTTTTCTCATATACTGTATTTCATTGTCATCTAAATTTATCTTATTTACAATATGCACAAGCATAAATACATACATTGATGATGTTGATAAACATGAATGATGTGATACCAAGTTATTGAATTTACAAACTATTTGGATTCAGTATAGTTTAAAATATCAACAACAAATACTACCTTATGCTACAGACAATATCAGGATGAGAAGTACAGTGTGTTATTATACGAAGTAGATGATATCAATGATGAAGATGATCATATCCAGGATGTGATGAGTTAAGACATGCATAACAGAACTACAGCTCTATGAGTGCTAGCAACCCTCCAGTACCTCAATGACATGCGCAATGGATTTTCCTCCTGAACTTCCAACAGCAGTCTGAAAAATAAAAGTTAGTGACATCATTAGCAGTAGGCAATTGCCCATACAATTAGGTACAAAGTAGAAAGTACCGAGAACGCCAACTTGGATAGCATCAACACAACCATGGTTAATTTTGCTTGATACAAATTGTTGTAATGGCAATACCAATAAACTGAATATTTTTCACTTTTTTTCTTAAGTTTATATATACATCGATACTGGAGGTAACCATCCCTGAAAAAATTTGTTAAGTTTTTTCTTACATTATATTATTCAATGCATCCAATATGCCAGCATCATTTGGCTAAGCATACAAGCATAATAAGAAAATGTTTTGATACAGGTCTTGACAAAAAGCACACACTGTGCAGGAAGTAAACAGCCTGACTTTACATGCAATGTTTGTCCCAACATATCAATAAAAGTCATATGGTATCTAAAACTGATTAGGAAACAAGTTTTGTGAGGATGTCTGTCGTACATGGAGACTGGATATTAATACACAGCAGAACCAATTCAAATGATACTTTGGCAAAAGATTCCTCTTTCTTTCACAGATCCCAAATGATCCATGAAGGGCAGAGATTTTGCTGTACGGTATATATATATATATCAGCAGATGTATTTTCTCAGTCTGTTTTATTGTTGTATTAACTTCAACAATTACTTAAGCCGATGTAAATCAGAAGATAAAGTGCTGGGCTTGTGACCGAGAAGTTACCAGGTTACACTCTCGTCATGGCACAGTAATGCCCTGTCTTTCAGATACAGTAAAATTTGAGGTCTTGTCACAGAGGATGTGGGATGTTTAAGGTTGCTCACTGCTATGGGTTGTTTCGTTGCAAAAAGTATGAATTTCTATGCAATGAATGTAGCAGATGCCATCAATATATATATATGAAATAATCGTGGAGTGACGTAAAAAACAATAATTAATCTTACTTTGTTACCTAACTTGTATTTTCTTCTGTAATGAGCAATTTTAATCAAATACAGGTGAATTATCAACGATAATATTGTAAACATAAAATCAGCTAATCTAAATGCCAAGACACCAACAAAGTGATCACTAAATTCTACTCACTACAGTAACAGCTCAAACACTAAAGCTACATCGCTATGGAACCAGAGTTCCATGTGTGCGATACTGACCAGGAGCTATGTGGACCTCATTTTAATGTTTTTCACTGCCATGACAATGTACAGACAGTCCTAGATTTATTTATGAAGTGTAGATAGATTCAGATTCAATGTATATGCAAAAGCCACAGTGTTTGAAGGAACATATGTTGCCTGCTTTCAATTCAAAGACTCCCACCAAAAAGATCAACAGACAGATAGTAAAGTTCAAGACTGTTGCTGTGGAATATATTACTAAAATCCAAATTTCAAACAAGACTAAACATGTCAATAGAATATACATGTAGTTGTTGTTTCAGAGGAGTAAGAATACCAAACTAATATTATTTTGAAAATGGGAAAGCCCCAAATGGATTTATGACTAGTTCATGATCACATCTAGTCTCTGTCACCTGTTTATATAATGTACCTTAAGGAGGAAACAGGATTCTGATAGGGATACAACAAGCTTGTGGCAACCAGATTTAAACTGCAAAAATTCTTTGTAAGGAGGTCAATCTTCAAGATCAAGGTCAAAACGAAAAAATTTGATATGTAATGAAAGGTCTCGTCACAAGGAATACCTAACACACATGAAATATTTGAGCCATATCTCTTACTGTTCAAAAGTTATGACCAAGGTTAGTTTTTAAAAGTAGGTCAAACTTCAAGGTCAAGGTCAAAAGGTAAAAATTTTGGTACCCAACGATAGGTCTTAGCACAAGGAATAAACATGTGAAATATCAAAGACCTGTCTCCAGTGGTTCTAAAGTTCTAAGTGATCTAAAATGTTGGTAATGGTAACACGATGGTAATGCAAGGGGTATGACAATAGCCTTTCGGAAATTAGCTCTCAGTGAGCTAAAATCAATCGAAATAACCAAACAATATAGGTCTAATCTTACAGTTTGGGTAATTTTATATTTTTCCAGATACTGATTTGGTTCAACCCTCCTTTCATAAAACTGTTTCCTTTGTTTCAGATCACCTGTTTATTGATGAGCTCTGTTCTAATAATATCAATAAAGATCACACCAACTTGAAGAGGAAGGGGGTTTCATATGTGGAACTATTTTTTAATACAAAACTGAGTGACTAATAAGTCAACAACACTTTGTTAGTTATTATGACAATGAATTACTCCATAGACTCATCCACACATTTAACCAGGAAACAAGACATCTTTCTAGAGAAAATGGTCAAACTGCAGGAGAGCATGATCTCATCTGCATCTAATGAATGTGTAAAATCAGTCTAAAAATGTGGATGACCTTAAAAGTTGATGTCCGTTTTATTTCATTTATGTTCATTACTATGTATGAAAATATTAAGAAGGCAGTATCACTTATTATTTGAGTATCTATTCATTATTTTTTTTTACAAATGATGAAGATGAAAATTTTTAGGAAAATTTACTCTCATGAGAACGAATCAAATCAAACCACATGCATCAGACACCTGAACTAACCAAACTGAAGAAATTCCCAAACGCTACAGATTTAGATAAAGATGGCCATCATGATGGGTTGGGTGTAAGATGGGGCTGCTACATCACTTTCTATAATGTCTTAGTCACAATATTTATAATCTGGAAGCAGGAAGAAACAAGTTGGCACAATCTGAGAATGGAGACTCTGAGTCTGAATACCAATCTTCATAGACGGACAATAACTTGTGCAAAATGACAGTAAATGCAAAAGAAATCGAGTTTTATGTGTAGGACGTCATACTAAACATAGCGAAAAAGTTTAACTTCAACATTTCAGAGCATGACCTAAAACTTTCCAGAAAACTGATTTTAATCAAAGGGCAGTAACTCTTGTAATATAAGGTCAATAGGCCTTGCTCCAATTTTATATTATGTCAATATCTGACATAAGAAGTTTTGCCACTCAGAAAAGGATAATATTACTGTGTTGTCACAATCAAGGTATTAACGTCATCATGAAAATCCATCATAAAGCATTTGTCCAATATTACCATAGGCCATATACATCATGAAAATCCAACAAAAAGCATTTGTCCAATATTACCATAGGCCACATACATCATTTAAGGTCAGAAACAAGATATGTTTGTAAAACACTATGCCCCTAGTGGAAACATGAATTTAGCATAAAGGTCATGATCATGAGGTCACTGACTTTGATGTAATTTGAAAGGGCTTTATTAGTGGAGTATGTATGCCAGATATGAAGTCTCTATCTTTCACTGTTCAAAAGTTTAAAAAGTTGAAGTTGACAACAGACACACAAACAAATAGATAATCAGACAGACAGACAGGACAAAAACAATATGCTCCCTTCTCTATTGATCCAGGAGCATAAAAAGGTAAAATAAGAAAATAAAATTAAATTTCTTATGGAAAACCTCATACTATTCATACATAAAAAGTTTCAATTCAGTATCTCATAGTAAGACCAAAAATTTTCCATAATAAAATGGTTTTGTGCAAATGAACAGAAAGCTCTGTAACATAAAACTTCATGTCTAAACAATAATATTAACAAATTTGACTAGCAATTAAGTACTTACTGTCAAGTTCATGAAACCAAGGAATTTTTTCAGGATTGTGATCATATCGTCAAAGCTTTCATTGGGTAAATGTTCTTTTAAACGACTGACAAAAACCTGTAAGAAATCAAAAAGGCCATATGTATGAATTTGGCCAAACTTTCAAAAAAAGTTATTGAAATAATTCATCCCTTAGATGACACTTCTCATTAATGCAAAGTTAAACTTAAAAACATGAATAGATCATTTAATCCCTAATCAACAAATTCAAAGGAATTTGTGTATCTAAATATAATTCAATCATGAAGGGAGACTCAAATATAAATATGAAAATTATTATGTTAATTAAAAACAGATTAAGAAAATATACATCAATGTCATACATAATCAAGGATAAGAATTGATACAAAATACTGACTAACTGTAAGATGCCCCTGGACAAAAATTAAAAATCAGCTGTTCAACAATAGTGTTCTATTATATATAAAAGTCCTCATTAATCATGTCTTCTTGGTATGTACTTGAATTTTTTGTTTGTTTACACACTAAGATCAGCCATATGGTACTTGGTAGTGGCCAGTGTTAAGAGTAGCTGGAGAAATGCCAATAAATGTCTTTCTACAGATTCACTTGCAGATCTTTCTTTCAATGGTACAATTTAGTCCTTTCATAATGAGTTCTCCACCCTAAGATTAGACTAGGAAAACGTATTGTAAACCAGTCCTCCTGAAAATGATGGAAATACTGAGAGAACTGAAGGGGCAAAAATGACACTAACTTAGGAATGGTATGACATCACAATGGTTCAGATATCTACCTAAATGGGAAATAACTCTGTATTACATGAACTGCTAATGGACTTACTGTATTATCTTGTATTAAGCATCCCAGCAGTAACGCAACATACGATGCAACGATGCTGTTCTCCATGTGTTTACCTGCTCTTGATAATGCTGCAAAGATATAATGCACTCTGGTCAACAACACCCATTATTCAAGTCATTTGTTACTTATAGACAAAATCCTTGATTACATGAAAGCTATGAGTTCCTTTTTTTATCATAAAGAATAGATGCAAGCTCTTATTCTCTTTTCAATCATACTTGCTAATGACAGTTTCAGCCCCTCATTCTACTTATTTTCAGGGTTACCTGCTGCTTTATGTCTTCAGCTGAGGAGATGTAATGACATATTTACACTTTTGGTTCCTTCTTATAAAACAAATATACCTTTAGTAAAAGTATCCTCATCATCATCATTATTTTTGCCATCTCCCTGAGGAGTTTGTGGAGTCTGAGGCGGTCTCAGTCGAAGTGGTGTATCCTCAGTTTCCTCTGGCTTTGTTTTTGACCCTGAAGCAACCACCCACTCTATACCAGAATCAGACTCCCGCCATTCACCACTTTTATTTGGAGATTGTTGTGGAGTTGTAGTCCCTCCAAAATCCTGCTCTTCCATTTTTTTCGCCACTTCAAACCTTTTGCAAAATACCTTTAAAGTAAAAATGATAAAATCTCATTCTTTGGAAGGCCTTTCAAATAAAAGAATACACTCAAAGAAGTATTTTCACATTATAATGCTACTCATTTCGATTCCAGCTCCTCATAATTACAAGCACACACCAACATTACTTACTTCCACTAATTTTATTATCAATGGGCCTTTTCATTTACAAGGTAAACCACCTTACTTACTTTGAGTAAACATTTATGTACTATTACTTTAACTAAAGTCAAAACTAACATGGCTTTAAACAGTAAGCTTGTTTTTATCTGTTTATCTTCACCGACCTGCACTAAAGCTTTGGTAGCTGGAACTTTTGTTGTTGTGTCAATCTGTTCTAAATCATATGAAGGCAATGTTTCTGCATCCATCAATTTGCGTCTGTTGACACTACAGTGTTCCACCATATTGATCAACAAACCAAGACTCTGTCAAAAGAAATTTACACCATGTAATGAACTCGTTATGAAATCAAATATCATACGTGGGATAATAAACATACTGACTAAATATTCTCATAAATCAACTGAAAATGATAATGCCCTTTTCTGCACCAAAACCTGAAGGATTGGAACCTCTATAAACTTAGCACAACTATCACATTCATCATATATATACTGCATGATATGAAAAGTTGCAAAAATGTGACTTGGGCAAGTCAAGGGAATATGATAATTTTATTTTTTCTATAATTTTTTTTTTTTTATTTCAAAGATATTTAAATACACTTTGTTTAATAAATTTTCCTCATGAATGATGACTTTGAAAAACTAAGGATTTAATAAATTTCAATTTAACTCAAGTTATATCCTGTCTAACATAAAAGTCTCATATCATTAACAGATATTCCAAATGGGAAATGTAGCAATATATCTAATATTGGAAGAGTTAACATTTTACTTTTGCTTATTAAAGACAGAACACTACAGATGAACAAAAATGTGACTTACAAGGACTAGTATATCAAATCGATAATCGAGAGGAACATATTGAGGTGTTTGGAGAATGCAAGTCAACACTGTACAGATAAACTCCATCTGCTCGCCTACTTTTGTACAACCAAATTCTAAATATAAATAAAGATCATAATTAGTTCTTCAAGCATGTTACATATTTTATATCAGTAAAATTAATTTAAATTATCTATAAGGACTTAGGTAAAGTGAGAAACTCTAGCTCTAGAACAGACACATTTCCGTAAGTCGTTGAATGGAAGAAAGGTGTATTAAAATGCATGTACTGCAAATAGTCTAAAGTTCTCAAGAGCACTTTCACTTTCTATTAAAAATGTTTTTCAGAGAGTGCCCCTGAAGTCTTTAAACAGAATTCAGAGATCATATATGGCACAACTAAAATGGTAAGAAGTTTGAAAAGGAAAAGAGAGGTTTTAGTGGTAAACAATTTGAAATGCTCCAAAGCCTTTTACCATTTGAAAACTTTGCAACTACCTAAATTCATACCAAATGTGTAAGAAATTACATGTATGCATGTTCCATCATAAATACACATCAAGATATCCATAAGATTGTTTGTTACATATTCATGCCCTTAAAAGTTAAAGTAATGTACATCAGACAAACTGAAATAAAACCACTGACTTGAATGATATTTGAGATGTCACAATAGCATGAGAAACTGTAATACAGCATACTACAAAAATCTTCTTACCATTTTCATGTGTAATATTTAGTAGCACTCTCAGCACAGCTAAGCAACAGTTATAGATAACATAACCTGTGGAATCCTTGTCCAGGTTGTCGGAGTTATTAAAGGGATACACTGGCAGGAACTTCTCACATTTAGCTAAAGCTCTGTAAAGAAACACAATTTATACTAAATTATAAATTACAAATCAGAGATTCAATCACACTCCTTATTTCCATACTAAATCAATCAAACTCTTTCTTTCCATACAAAGTTATGTCTTCTCTAACAAGATGAAACTGTATACCAAATCTTAGTTTTGTAGAATGTACATGTTATTTCACATATTTGTCATATCAGAATGGTTTCATTTGTAAGGTAACAGCATCAATCAGATGCAGTGTGCTGAAAATTCAACCTATCCCTCAGACCTGACCTAAGCAGCACAAACCTGACCTAAGCAGCACAGATCTGAACTGAGCAGTAAATATTTCAACAGTGTTCATTAACAAATATATTGATTTTATTTTGAGTTTCATCTTTTTACAATGTAATGCAAACATGTTATATCATTATAATGTGAACATGCAAGAAATTTGTCTCTTTCATACCCATTGATAAACATTTCAGAAACTGACTTATCAATTTACAGTAGATGTTGAAATGAATTACAGAAACATTAGCGCAATTACCTTGCTTGTCAATATAATTTTTATTCAGTCTTAAACATTAATGCATATTACATGCATATCTCCAAGAATTAGTGAAACATCTACAGATTTCATATTATTTTACCTTCCTATTACTCAATATGTAATATATCAATTACTGCTTCATACAAGATGTGTTTATGAAACACCAATGCCTTTGGACAGCAGTCGATGTTTATTTTTTGAAAAAGAAGGTCAAACTAAAAGGTCACTTTCAAAGCTACAAGGTTGAAATTTTTCCTTTCAATAAAAAGGCATTGTCTAAATAAGTACACCTGAGAAATAACAAAGTCTAAGACCAATGATTGCATCAATATCAACAACTCATGATGGGTTCCATCAGTGTCTTTTTTTCACAGGCAACACATGGATGCAAAACACCTAATGCATACTTTTTATTTTTAAATTGATACATAAAATGTCTGCTGATTTGTGTAATAATATGTAAGATCTTTGCTTAGAATTACCTGCATAAGGATACTAAGAGAGCCCCTGTCTTATAAGAGATCAGATATGTCTGGTTTTCTGTATTCACATAGGAAATCTGAAATACAAAACAGAAATTGAGATACAGTCGAACTTCGATAACTCCAACTTCGATAACTCGAAAACCCCCTGAAACTCGAAGTTATCTTGCGGTCCCGAGAACATTTCAAATAATTTAACGTTATTTACCTTCTCAAACTCCAACTTCGGAAACTCCAATACCCCCAAAAACTCGAAGTAATTTTCAGTTCCCGACGACAATTTTACACTTAATTCACCATCGAAAACTTGAAGCAAATGACAGGATCGGAAACTAATTGGTTTGTGTATACAGTGATTAAAATTTCATAGCCGTGTGCATTCAAGCTTGACGTGACCTATTGTTGTGCAATTGATTGTGAAGGTTTACTACTGTAATTATGACAGAATGCGATTTTTAATTGCTAATGGTGAAAATTGTCGCCGATTATACAAGCTGCAAGTTTTTAACAGTTAACGACATTAATAAAATTACACTTAAATAAAACTTCTTAGGTATTGTACCAAGCTCCCGACAGCAATGAACAGGGTCCAAGTCGATAGATTTGCTTCATAAGGGGTCAGATCTTTTTGACGGACATAACTGTTCGAGTTATCGAAGTTCGACTGTATAACCATAGAACTCAAATATGTATTACATCCTCTACACTAAAATATGACCTAAACCATCAAGCTACAGTAGAATTTCAACAATGAGGTGAATCATGTGTATCATTAGCTGATCTAAACTTTCATTCTACTTATTTCATTATAATAGCTCTAAATATAAAAACAATTCAATTAGACAAACAAATATTGGGATTTATAGATGTGACTATGAATGACCTCTTAAAAGGTACTGGGGTATATATCATTTGATTGATTCTTGCTTTATGTCACAGCAAGAATTATGCCACAGACCCATCTGAAGCAGAAAGGGGTCTTTTATGTGCCACATCTACCGTGACACAGGACCTGATTTTCAAGGTTTCATCCATAAGACATCATACACTGGCAAATCCCAAGCAGGACTTGACATAGGAGGTTCTTAGTCAAGCACGTAATTGATGGAGCTAAGCTAACTCAATATGCCATTTGTATAGATTTGTATATGGCAAAAAAAACCCCCCTAAAAACAAATGAGTATACTAGAGTTATTGAAAGACAGTATAGTACAATGCACATGGGCTTTACATCTATAGATATGCACAACCACTGTAATTGCCTGAGATACAGCTTTCAAGAGCTATGTATTTTATTTCTGTATAAATGACATTGATCGGTGACATCATAACGCCCCGTATTTGACCCACTTTTCAGCAAAGAAAGCGATGTTTGACAGACTTTTGATTGTTAAGCTTAGGATGTCATAATGAAAGGTTCGACTTTTCCAATCTAGGGTGACGTCTTCAAAGTGGTATTTTGCGCTAAAGTGCTTGATATTCGACGAAAGTATGTAATTCTGGATAAAAGTTATGTTGTCATGGGACACCAGCTGCTTTTATCAATTCATAGCTTCCCTCCGGAATGATTTAATGATGCAGTTTATAAATGGGAAATGGAAATTTCTAGTATATACAGAATAAGTGTCTTATTTATGATTTATTCCTGCATGAAAACACAAAATAAGACACTTATTCTATATATAAAAGCTTTACCTCAAAAAGACAAATTAGAAGAAAGCCCTAGCTTTAAGGAATTTACATCTTCAATACACAAGACTACAGTTTTCTATTAATGTTAAGTCAGAATTTCTGAAATAATATAGTCAGAATTGAAGTGGCGATTTACACCCGTCATTGGTCAGTTGGTAGAATGCTTGGCTCAGAATGAAGAAATTATTTGTTCCAGCTTCAATGGTGGCACGTTCATGTCCTTTCTTTTGATGAAACAGTAAAAGTGAAGGCTCCATGTCACAGTAGACATTGGCACATGAATGATTTTCACTGCTGTAGATGGGCCAAACAAAAGTTGAAATTTCCACGTAACGTATCAAGCAGATGCTGTCACCATACAAGCATCCTGATGTGACATAAAACAAGGAATTCCAATCATACCAATACAAAGGGTATATAAAAGTTAACTATCAAAACCTTGCCAGACTAGGAACTTAACTGCCCCAAAAGCAAACAAGAATCAACAAAGAAGGTATCTAGAGATTTCCTGTTGTGTTAGTGCTTAACATTCTGTTACTATTAATAAGTAACTTGATATAATATTTGTAGAAGAACACATTATCTGCTCACATTTTCCAAAACTCTGAGACATCTGTCTATTTTCTTCAGATTTTCGACAGCAGAGTCTGTGAGTAAAGTGGTGTTATCATCTACAGCCTCTATACAGGAACACACTACAACAAGAATGTCACAAGAATACAATGTATATGAATAAAAAATATCACATTTTAAGGAAAAGATTACAATGTAACAGTTGTTAAATTTAACAGATGTTGTTAACCCTTGCAACACATGTCGTTCTTTCAAATAAAGTCGAAGTCAGAAGAAAATTGTACTGAAATCAACTAAAAAGACTTCATAAAAAAAGTAGGACTTCTTAAAATATATTGTTTAATTCCTTTTGACAGCAAAACCTAAACATGGTTCCATGACAGACAGGTACATGTACAGTATGTTTGGAATCTTTGACATAAAGATCGATTTTTAATAAAGGCTTTAGCTCTAAGTTTGCCTTTCCTCTAACATAACCAAAAGTACAATGACACTAAACTTCCCACCACAAAGACAGCAAATCTTGATAATCATTTACACCTTCATTAATTCTAAGGTAATTCTAATATTATCATACATGACAATACATTATACCTGTATCTACAATGTGATCCAAAGCCCCTAAGGTCCGTAACTCTTCCTTAAACCACTCTCCTGCCCTACGTGATGTTAAACTCAACAAAGACTCCATTGCCAAAATCCCCGTCTGAAAGTATGAATCATTTAAATATCATGAATTATGTTGTACAATATACATAAGCTTGTGAGTGTTTAGCAATAAACAAGAAGAATGCTTGTGTAACAAATTCTAACATTCTAACGTGTGTACTTGAAAGCAATACCTTTAGAGAAAGATGTTATTATTTCAGCAATAGCATACTTTAAAGTCTGTAGTTAATACAATTCAAAGGTAAAATCAAAGATTGTGAAAATTACTTCTACTAAACTAAAAGATATTTGATGATTTTAGTTTTTGGTTTTCTAAAATACTGCAAAATAATCCACGAAATAGGTATGGACATTTTTATATCTTGATTCGAAATCTCGAAATCAGAAGATGTAACTTACAGCACAAGTTAATTTTCAAAAGCTTTGGAGGGGGTATAATAGGTTTCACCTCTGCAAAGCTACAAAATCATGACTATCTTAACTGCTTTAGTATATACAATAAACCAAAGCAAATGGAGGAAATCCCTTAAAAGTAAGGGAGGTGTGTCACTCCACTCATATTTCATATAGGACACTGAAGATCATCAAAATCTCAAGTGCTTTAACTCTTAAGGATTTTCAAAATCTCTCCTTCCAAACAATTCTGTGCATTGATGGGACTCTACCTCTGAAGTGCCAAAGGCCATAACTCATATTAAGTATGTGTCAAACCAGCATTCTTTCTTTTCAATAAAAATCAACAAATGTAATATTTGTTCTCTTTCCATTTCTGATACACAATTGGAATTTAAATGTGGCAAAAGCAATACATTACCATGCAAATACTTAACTCTCACTACTCTCCAATACCGATTGTAAAAAGTCCAATTTTTTCCTGCTTAAAAATAACTTTCCATTTTTTAATACTGATATTTGAATTCATTAAACCTCTTAAACATCTACAAGAAATTCACTGGTAACATACTGAAACATCTGCCATTTCAGACTGTTTGATGCCACTCTCCGCCCTCCATTGGTCATAAACTTCCTTCACTCGATCTTTGTTACGATTTAGTGCACGTTTTCCCATCAACGTAACACTCATTTCTTCCTGTACATCCACTCCCAGAAGCTTCAACATCAGATCTAAACTTTGTCTATCTAAGTCCATATTCAGCTTATCTCGACTCAGCATGAACATTAGTAATGCTGTACAAAGTGCTAAACTCTGTAAATAAACGGCATTATTTTCATAAAACAATACACAATCAGGCATCCATGTAGTAAGGTTGAATGTTCCATAATCATCACATAATCTTTCCAAGAAACAAATTCACCAAAATTAAAACCCTGAGGTAAGAACAGGTACAATAATTATGTAGATACAAGTGTAAAATTACATGATGTAATTACTAATGCTATGCAAAAAAAAAAAAAAACAATGGGTAACCTCTTTAGTTCCATTCTTGAGATGGTATCTAAAACAAAAGGCTACGTTTAAATCCGAGCTGTTTCTTGAAAGAAAAAAAAACCAAAGAATGTTACAGTATCAGTATCCCAAAAGACTTTTCTGTACAACATTAATTAATCTTTTTCAGTGACAGAGAGACCAATCTTAATACAAGTTTGTATGATATTACACATATAGAGTCAAGACTTCACAAGCCCTTAACAGGTTACCTTACTTCCCAGCAAAACTTTTAGCTGAGAAGACCGACAATGCAGAAGTGCTTTGTACAAGAACAATATGAAAAGCCAGTGGTCACTATAGCATGCTACAGTGTTAGTAGGAACCCATATGTCATCTCTCCATTCTACGAAAGTGTGACTTGTACCAAACTGACAAACTCATAGACATGTGATACTTACATGTCACTTTGCTTCCCAGGCAACATGAAAACTTGACTACCTCGATGATTTAATGATATTTAATCATTCTAAATATGAACAAAATAAATTACATCGGTGTACATTCAATCTCAAACTTGAAATACGTAGTAACATTTTCTTTCCTTTGTACTTACAGGATCAGTGACGGAGTCTTGTAAATGTCCAAACATCTTGGCAACAGTTCCATGAGCTCTAAGATGCATTCGGAAGGCTGGCATAATACTTTTCTGGGCAAGACCAATACAACTGTAATATATAATCAAGACAGTGCATTTAAATCATAAACTATTCTCATACTCATTCTTTTTCAATATTCTCATAAATAATCACTTGATACAGTAAACACAATCATCCCTAAATCAGTTTCAATATTTCTTGTAGCAGTATCTTACACCAAGAAAAGACTAATACATGTACCTGAGACACCTTGTGGACATAGGCTCCCCTTCTTTTAGACCAGCTAGAAGATATTCGATATCATCTGAGAAGTCTTGTGTCTCTCCATGCTCCTGGCATTCATGTGCTTCTTTTACATTCTTCACCACTGTATAGAGCTGGAATAAAATGATAGAGTCATAACATTCTTATATTATTAAATATTACATATATAATGCAGGTCATTTTAATTCTATTACATATTACATATATAATGCAGGTCATTTTGATTTTATTCAGACTTTAACTAAAAAGTGTAAAACAGTATAGCTCATTTGGTTATGTACTTGAGTCATGAACAAGATGTTACAGGTTTGAGTCCTAGAGGTGGCTCATCAATGCCCTCTCTTTTGGATGATATAGCATAAACTGAGCTCCAGTGTTAAAGTACACATGACAGGTCAAAGATCCCTCGCTGTTTCATGGGTCTATTGCGAATGTCTGTACATGTGTATCTCTGCAATGCATCAGACAGATGCTGTCACCATATAAAAAACAATCTAAGTCCAAAAATACTTCTGTAAATGTGCATAAAACAAACTCCAAAAGTATACCAACATAAAAAAGAAGTTAAAAGGAACCACATTTATAACTTATAAAAATGTTCTCACAAAAATCTGTGCTTAAGTATATATTTTTGCAAGTTTCTCCAATAATTTCTTTGTTACAGTACTTTTTTTCACCCATTTCAGTGTTAACTGATGAAGCTCTCCATATAAACAGAATCTTAATCCTTTCCGTTAAATGAACAGAAATTTTGATCAAAATAAATTTTACAAGTCAGGTCTTGAGATACTGTTTACAAAGTAGAATCTTCAATTGACAAACAAGCACAATTACTGGACGAATAGGCACAATTACTGGACAAACAAGCAAATTCAGAGAATTGTGGTCCCCGCTTTCGGCCACATCTTACAGTTAAAAAGTTACATTGAAATAGGTCAAAGTTTGCGGTCAAGTTCACATGATAAAAAGTTTTGGTACCAACAGAAAGGTATTGCAATTAGGGACACACATGCCAAATATGAAGGCCCTATGGTTTACGGTTGAAAAGTTATGACCAAGGTTAAAGTTTTTGTGACAGATGAACAGACAGATAAATAGAATGAGAGACAGACAAATGAGATTTAATGTCCCAATGCTTTGGCAAAAAGCGGGGGACAAATTACTAAGCAAACATGCACAATTACTAAACGAACAAGCACAATTACTGAACAAACAAGGACAATTACTGGACGAATAAGCACAATTACTGGAGACAAAGCTATATGAGAGAAGCTCATGACACCAGAGTATTTCCACCCAAGTTTCTGCAATAAAGCAAATGATAGCCGATCTCTACAATTTAAATCTCAAGGAAGTGCTAAGAAAGTGTTTTTATACCTGTTTATGCTCTTTTGTAACATGTACCGAGGTAAAGGCTTCATCTCCTAGTTTGTCTGGCCAGTGTACTGCCCTAGTGAGTCTGGGTGGCTCCATAGTCGGGGCTGCTGATTTGGTGACTTTCTGAGCAGATGTGCTGACTGGTACCAGTGTCGGAGGTCCACTATCTTGATTACCACCTGTGTTGTTCTCAACTCCCTTCTTTCCCTATAAAAGACAATAATCTTGTTTATCCTGCCGCAAAATATTGTGCTTGGAGAATAGAGATAGCTTTGATCCTACATATTCATGTAGCTTCACAATTATATAAAATCTTCCGTGGATAATTTGGTAAATAACAAGATTTTTCAGAACAAAATTTAAAAATAAGTATGCTCTAGTATTGCAAAGTACTTTGAGCTACATGCACCTGCTTGAGTATCACAAAGTACTTAATGCTAAAAGCAGCCACTTGAGAATCATATAGTACTGTGTGCTACATGCACCAGCTTGAGTATCACAAAGTACTGTGACCTACATATACCAGGCGATATCAAGATATCACCATACCTTAGTACCACATAAGATACAAAAATCATGTTAACATCCTAAATAAGGTAAATTCCTCTGATCAAACTTATCCTTATAGCAGGCAGAAACACTGAAAATGTGTTTGTTTAGGTAAAATGGTTGTGAGCAAGAAATTCTTCACTGAAAGAACAATTCTTTTTTTCATTTTTTATTGATTAAATCAAATCTTCTACACAAATAAGCCTTTGTTGGTATTGTAATTCCCAGGCCTTGATATGATTCACCTATCGTCAAACTGTAATTACCAGGCCTTGATATGATTCATATATCATCAAACTGTAATTACCAGGCCCTGATATGATTCATATATCGTCAAAGTGTAATAACCAGGCCTTGATACGATTCACATGTCGTCAAACTGTGATTACCAGGCCTTGATATGATTCACCTATCATCAAATTGGCTGATTTCTTAATACATGTATCTGGATGATTCTTATTAAACACCAAATAAACTTTTTAATTTAATTTCTGAGTACCAGACACCTGTCAAAAGCTGACAAACTATCATTCTAAATGACTTTCCAGTTAGGACAGTTTTCACAGTATAAGCTAACAAACAAGGCACCTAATTGTTTTGCATAATTGACTAATTCTAAAGAGACAAGAGCAGATATAAAACATATAATAACAAGAGCAACGCCTAGCATGGCATAATACGCACATCGTTTAGTTCGAACAGGATCAATTCACATCTGGCGTGAGTTTCATGAAAAACATCTGACGTTTACTAAAGTTAATTGCGTTTCATGGCATTTTATCATAGGAATAAGTCCAAGGACAATAACTCCTGCAAAAATGGTCCTATCAAACCCATCTTCAAACTTGACCTGCATCTTACCTTGATACATCTGTATACGAAATATCATTTGAATTCATCATACCTTCACTGAGATAATAAATTACTCAAAAATGAAGAAAAAGATATCAATACCTGTAAAATATGTGATAGTTGGTACATTTTACTTGTTTCATGCTAAATTTCATAATGTTTTTACAAAAATTAGATTTTTAATGAATTTTCAAAAAAAAAAAATTCTTGAAATTTATAAGTCCAAGGGCCATAAATCTGTCAAAAGAGATCAATTGTAACAAAACTCGAAGTGGTACTGACGCCGCTTGATATAAAGCAAAATACCGAATTTCAATTCAATATCTTGAAAGACGGCAAATAAAGTCCAGAAAACATGACCTTGGACAGATGGTCAAACCCCCCCTAAAAATTATAAATTTGTCAAAAAAAACGAAGAAGAAGATATCAAAACCCGTAATATATGTGATAATTGGTACATTTTACTTGTTTCATGATAAATTTCATAATGTTTTGACAAAAAATAGATTTTTGATGAATTTCAACAAGAACAAAATCTTGAAATTTATCAATCCAAGGGCCATTAATCTGTCAATCGTAACAAAACTCAAACTGGTACTGATGCCGCTTGAAATAAAGCTATATACCAAATTTCAACTCAATATCTTGAAAGACAACAAAAAAAAGTCAGGAAAACATGACCCCGGATAGACGTACGCATGGACCGACACATGGACGGACGCACGGACAGTGCCATAACATAATACGTCCCGTCTGATGACAGGCGTATAAAAAGTAATGAATACTTTGAGGGATTGTTACTTTAAAAATACAAAAAAAAAAAAAAATGAATGAATAAGCCACTTCATTTGTCAGAATAATCCATTTCATACTGAAGAAATTGGACCTATTCTGAAAGTGTTCTGGTACACATGTGATGATAGATGAAACTATCTGACAAATTTATCAAAATCCAGGAAAATTCCATTCTCCTTTATAACAATCTTCCTACCAACTAAATATTAGTAAATTCTAAGTTTCAAAAGGCATTCAAAAGCAATACTGGGAGCTTAATGCTTGCAATACATTATTCAATTCTGATCATGCTCACAATAAAAATATAGAAATGTTTTTATATATGGTGAAGAAAACCCAAAATTCACTCAACAAATAGAAGGTGATACACATGCCACTACACATGCAAATCTTTCTTAATATACTAGTACCAGAGAATAATTGATATGACAAAAATATTGCATGTATATAAGGCAAAAACAAGCTGATGCTGTTACTGTGTTCTATATAGAAACACATTATACAGGTTAAGGAATGGGGTTTTCCAAATGATCCACCAGTTTAAAGTCAATACCGCAGGTCTAAGTCAACTTACTTGTTACATTATAAAGAATGTGTATATGTAATACATGTATATGAATACAGCACACATTTAAAATAATTTCAAAGATTTTCCTTGGAACTAAAACAGAAAGTTTTAAAAACTGTATGCAGACAAAATGTCAAAGAATGATTGAAAGTTAAAGAAAGATCAGAAAACTGGCCACCTGAGCTAAAATGAAGAGAAAGTTTACTGAAAAAACTAATTCTTGAATATATAAATCAAAATGAAGCAAAACGTGATCACATAAATTCTTCCCACTTCTGGACATCAAATCATCTGAGGTTTCACAATTACGAATGATTCAAAAGTCAGATCTAGATTCAGAAACAAATGGAAAGCTCTGAAATCAGTAACAGTACTTAAACTCGGGCTGAATTATTTTGACATCAAGACAGATTAATTTGATATCCAGAGGTAGCTAACTTTAAGCAACTAAAGCACTATGCACATTTTTGGATATCTGTAAGGTTACCCTGTCCTCCTCATCAAAGTCATCGTGCCAAGATCTCACATTGTACACTGCTTTCGATGGAGACTGAAAAAGAAAACGTACATTAATATTTTGACTGTACTGGTAATTTCTTTTTCAAACCTTGGTCAATGTAGAATTAAATGACCAAATGTTACATGTACTTCTGTTGAGGTGCATTGTTCAACCAGTATTATGTAAAAATCAAAATATATTACTTAATAAAATATATACTTAAAATCTGGGTTTAAAAAAAAAAACAGAGAATGCCTTCAACATAAACAATATACCAATTTATTTCATCTGACCTCAAAACCAAGTCACATACCCTTCACCGTATTGTGTACAGTACTCTGTATGTTATACACCAGTGTAAATTATTGTACATATTTCATAATTATTGTAATAAAAGGTTGTAAATTATTGTAAAACTAAGGAGAATTCCACTGTTGTACATCTATGTCCCTAAGACAGAGTTTTGCTCTTCCTATTAGGTCAATTTTGTCATTAATAATTATTCTACAAATGTTCTGATTTTTTAAGTGGTTTTAGCCTTGAGCTTTTCTGAAGAGACATTACCTAAGTTATCAACATGTAAATCAAAGATTACCAAGCTCACTTCACTGGGATGTTTGTCAGTCAAACACAAAAATCTCAATCAAGGAGAAGCTAAGGATTGTATGTGGCTAGAATGAAAATATGAAGGAAAAGACTTCAAATGAAAACGCTAGTCATTTGGAATGCACAGTCTGTATGAAATGTAAACATCCTTTTCGCAAAAACTAAGTATTTATACACAAATACATGTAAATTTTGACTTCAACCAATAAAACTATCCATATGATAGATTATATTAGATTATTACTGCAATAATAAAGGCAATACTGTTTGTGTACAACCAAACATCCCAACATGAACCACTTGAGTAAATTCTGATGTGACATTACACTTAACACTAGTCACCACTATGTCAATGATATAATATAGACCTGGTGTGACATTCAACAATGATTACCGTATGCAGATACATGTATGCAATGAAGAGAACAATAATTACAAAGTCACTTAAATAAAAGATCAAAAGATCTTTGATTATACAATTCACACTAAACAAGAGCAATGCCTAGCGTGGCATAATACGCCCGTCGTTTAATTCGGACAGGATCAATTCGCATTTGGCATGAGTTTCATGAAAAACATCCGATATTTACTAAAGTTAATTGCGTTTCATAGCATTTTATCATAGGAATAAGTCTTAGGGCAATAACTCCTGCAGAAATGGTTCTATCAAACCCATCTTCGAACTTGACCTGCAAAAAAAATCTTGAAAGTTTTTAAGTCCAAGCCCCCCTAACACTCCCCCCCTCCTCCTAAAATTATAAATTTCTAAAAAATGAAGATAAAGATATGAATACCTGTAAAATATGTGAAAGTTGGTACATTTTACTTGTTTCATGAGAAATTTCATAATGTTTTTACAAAAATTAGATTTTTAATGAATTTTCAAAAAAATATCTTGAAATTTATAAGTCCAAAGGCCATAAATCCGTCAAAAGTAGGTCAATCGTAACAAAACTCGAACTGGTACAGACGCCGCTTGAATCAAAGCTATATACCAAATTTCAACTTAATATCTTGAAAGACGGCAAAAAAAAGTCTGGAAAACATGACCACGGACGGACAGCGCCATAACACAATATGTCCCATCTAATGACGGGCGTATAATAAAAAGCGATAAAACTTACTTTTTTAGGACTCTGAAAAATTTTTCTTGAAGTGGAATTAGAATTCTTTGATTTGGATTTAAAGAATTTTCTATTTTTGGTGGCTTTTGTCTCCCCTTGTGAATTTGGGTTGTCACTAGTCATTTCCTGAGAGCTATCAAACTCCCCTTCCGATGACAAGCTTTCCACTTCACCTTCCTGATCCTGTAAGGCCACAATGCGTTTAGCCTTAGGTTTTGAATTTTGAGATGATTTCAGTTCTTGGCTATTAGTGTCTTGACTACTCCCCCCTGTTTCCTCAGTTTCCATTTCTGTTTCCTGTGATGATTCCGCTATAAACTCTGATGATGATGACTCTGGTAAAAGATCTGGAGCTGTTTCCTGTATCAACTCTTGAGATGCCCCCTCTACTGACACTTGAGATTCTGTGGTACTTGATGCCTGTGGAACTGCAAAAGTATTCTCTATCTGAATTGAGCTTCCCTCATTACCTATCTCATCTCCAAATCCAAACATGTCATCACTGCCTTGAATTGTACTCGATTCCATATTCTCGGTCATTACACCTGGTTCTGTAAATTGTTCGATTTCAGGTTGTATTTGAGAATCTAGAGCTGCTGCCTGTAAAATATCTGAAGCAAGAGTAGGTGGTGATTCTTTGATTTCATTATCCACTTTGTTGCGAGATCTGAATATCTTGTTCACTCTCTGAGGTACTACAACTCTGACAGGCTGAGGTACCTGAACCTCCAGTACAGGAGGCTTCATATCCTCTGTATTCTGAGGACTGGTACTTTCTACAATTTGTTCCACAGCAATTTCATCATCTTTTTTTCTTCTTGGTCGTTTTGCCCTTATGGCTTGGACTTTAGCTTTGACTTCACGTTTCACTCGTGATGTATTTTGAACAGGCTGTGGAGTATCATTTTCCTCATCTACAAGTTGAATCTTGCTTCCCTTCACTTTATATGTTTTGACAGGGTGTAAAGTTTGCCGGCCCTCAGCTGGAGGTTTTGGGGAACAAATTACTATAAGAGTTGACCCTTTTCCATGCTTAATTTCACTAGACTGAAGAACTTTACTGTTATTCATCCTTCCCACAGGGTCTTCCTCCTGTGGAGTGTATTTGAAATTTGAATAGATAGCTGGATCCATATACTGACTTCTGAAGTTAAGGACAGTGGGTCCTGCTCCACTTCCTTCGTCATCTTCAGACTGTAGAATATGTGTTTTGGATGTAATAGTTGTAGTTTCCTTTACCGCATTTCTTCCTCTCTTTGAGTAAGTTCTTTGGTCACTTCTTGTTCGTCGATAGCCTGACCTACTTGTAGAAACATCATCATCGTCATCATCAAAAATATTTCTATTGTCAGAGTCTGGATTTGAGAAAATGTCATTTTTTGTATCTCTACCAATTTCCTCTGACTCAACACTTTCAAAAGCCACAGGATCATCGGTAAATGCATCAGCAGATGAATCCACATCTTTTTTAATTCCCCTGGAGTATGTCCTTACTGGCCTCTTAAGCATTGTGGGTTCTTTGTCTAAATCTTCCACCAGCATTTCTGTCTCCTCGGGACTCTCTGGCATCGATGACTCCTCTGTAGCAGACTTCTGACTCACTTTAACATTTGATATTGCAGGACGACCCAAACCCTTTACAGGAGTAGGATTGGAAGCAGGTGTAACTTGAGGTTGTGCAGCTCTGCTTACAGACCCATCCTCCTCCAAATCAAATGTGAAAGGATCCAGAGTTTCATTTTCTACTTTTACTTTTTTGTATGTTACTTCAAAAGGATCATCTTCTCTTACTCTAACAAAAGATGTGTCTCCCCATTTTGATTTTTCTGCTTTAACAGGATTTATTGCAGGTCCTTTCCCTGGGTCTTCAAGGAGTCTTTGTTGCGTTTGGTCCTTATTTGCTGCTCTGGAATATGTTCTCACCTTACTAGCCATTTTTACCTGCAAGGAAAGAAAAGATATCATATCATATAAACATGTTTTTGTAATCATGTAAATTTGTAATGTGTAAAACTAAAGTATCAAAATTTGAATACTTGAAGAAAGAACCTTCAATTTTAGTGGTTTTATCTATCCACCAAACAAAACATGACAAATCTACTCAAATGCTAAACCCCTAGGACCACAACCAAAGTTGAATTCTTGAAAAGTAGGATAAAGGTACTAATTTGGTTTCAAAAAAAAAAAAGGGTATTATCACAAGGAATAAACATGTGATATTGAAAGCTTATCTCTCACTGTTCACAGATTATACAAAATAATAGCTTTACAAATATTTTTGCAGGTGGATGGACAGGTAAATGGAACAGATGGACATACTGACCAATAACAGACTGACAGACAAACAGACCACAATCTATTACGGACTCCTGGGCCATAGACATTTGTAAATGCAGGTAGTCCATGTTGAATTTATTCATTATTTGAACTTTATAAAATCCAGTGAAGGAAAATCCATATATACATTGTACATACAAGTATACTTCAGAATGCATGGGATCAAACAGTCAAATAGAAATGTAGTTTAAACTTCAATTTACTGATGGTAAAAAAGAAAAACCTTGAGCTTGGAGTGAAAATCTATCTTTGTAAAAATTTCTACTTGCTACGGGTGAATTGGTTAGGTTTCCTTTGCCAGGAAGCAACATTAGTCACCTAGAGTGGCTAGAGGCAATAGGGCAAATAAAATTTTAATCTGTATTTGCACATTCTGCTGCTTCCTTATCTCAATAAGTTAAGATAAGTCCCGGATTTGATAATAACCCGGATCTGTGAAGTAAGTTGAGATAAATAAGACTGCATATTCTTTCCCACGCTCAGTACAGTCATTTACATTAGTGGGACTCATCATTTTAAAACTTCAAAGCAACAGGTAAAGAGGAGACCCTACATCAAATACAAATCATTACTAATATCTAGCCTCAATTACCTGAAAATTATTTTACATCATCTGCTTTAAATTAGTATAATGAGAATAACTTAATATTAAGAGTGGTTGAATATTTGTAATCTTGTGACTGTATTTGTAAATGAAAGGACTGATAGTACTCAAGGTCGGAATTGCATGTTCAAATATATATATAGTACACCACGGACTTGTATGTCTTCCAGCGTAATACTCCTCTGGAAATTTTTCTTGTAGCTTTGGGACACAGGTAATAAAAGCTGTGATCCGTCACAGGATCACACGCAAAGCGGTCGGACTAATGGCCCAACCTAACGAACATGTTCAACCTAGCCAAACTTAGCTTTATTTCAGCTATTTCTTTATTTGCTTTTAATGTTTATTTATTTAATGAGGTAATATCTGATCATTTCTACGCCCCAAAATAAAAAATGATATCATGTTAATTGAAATATACCTTTATCACTTAACGAACGTGTCGAGTGGAATCGTGAACCATGTCGAACCTATGCTTTATTTAAGCTATATCTGAATATACCTACATGTAACTGATTTTAGTGTGACGCCACTGGTTATCATTCTTTCACCATATAATAATATAATTTACGTTAATTTTATTTTTTATTTTCTTTGGTACACTATTTTATTCAACATGAATGGTAATTATCTATACAGAGACCTAGCTGGTTTTTTTTAAACTTTAATTTTTTCAATAAAATTATCAAAGTAATCTGAAATGTTAAATATCATTACAGTTACCTATTGAGGATACCTCATGACATACTGAAGGATATAGTTGGGATGGTATTGAGCGTTACAGCTCTGGCTACTTTTCTAAAAATTGGGATGACCCTTTAAATGACTGTTTATTTAGATATATTCTTATTCAAAGATATTCTACTTTGAAAATGATGGGCATATTAAACCGTGCTTATAATGTACAGTGCCCGCCACTTAATTGAATGTCGCATTACTGAATATTTCGTTTTATTGAATAAGATGCTGAAATCCAAAACCATTTTCTATTAAATCTATTGAAAATCCGCCTGCACGTATTACACTAGAATAAAGAAGCAACTTCGTTTATTTGAATAGCGTGATTATCCTACCAAGCATACCTTTGTTAAAACTTCACGGTATCAGGCCCAAGGTCATGTTGTTTACTACGGTGCGAGCGACCTATCAATTAGAGATAAATGGTTTCACACCTGTCCAGGTAAAAGCTGTTGACCAAATCACACGTTAAATGTCGAATAGGCCATAGCAGTAGGGATTAAAGGATTAATTAATTACCAACTGCCTAAGCCAGATCGTGTGCAAGATCACCGAAAACATCAACAATATGACGCTGTTAGCCAACGGCATTGCGTGAAGACTGACCCTACTAGATGCCGTCCACTTACTCAGTAAAGCCTGACGCACCGTCAAGCCCACAACTATCACCAACTGCATCCGAAAGGCTGGCTTTGTCTCGTCAGACAACGGCATAACCGAAACTGACAATGTCCGGTCACCAGAGGAGTTGATAGCAAGACGCTTGATACCTTCATCATAAACGATGGCAACCTGGAGAGCTAAGCTGCCCGGATTGAGGAGAAAAAATGCGCCAGTTTCCCTGAAGACGAGACCCGACCATGCGACACCAGTGACGACGAGGAAGCTGAAGGAACGGCACCAGTAATGCACAGCGAACGTAAAGATGCAATAGCCATACTTTGACGATTCCTTGAGGAAAAGTAAAGCGATGCCTTCAGCCTGTCCTATCAGATGGAAAATTGAAATTTTACTTGCTTGAATATGCCTTTTAATTTGCCTTTGTTAAAATAAATTGCTGAACCCGTCTTATGTCTTTGATCACCCTGGCTACACGACTGAGATACAATTACATGTGTTTCAATAGACAGCGGATTTATCTTTACGGTCAGACGAGCAAGTGTAATGTAACTATTTAATAACATTTGGTCACTGTACTTAAAAACACAGTTGCAAAATTATCGAAAATGTAGTCTGTTGACTTTCATGTAGCTCAAGCAAACAAGAAGAGGATCTAAGAGAGGTAACTCTAGTGTATCTATATATAGATACATGTACAATGATTCCATTACAGATACCGCGAAAGTTATAAACATATGCAATTCTTGCACTATCTTTCGATCTTCTGGTCTTTGATACTGCATTCGTTCGTCACGCCGTGTAATTGAATTTTCGTTTATTTGAATAATAAAGTCCTGACAAATAGCTTATTCAATTCAGCGGCTTGCACTGTACCTATAACAACGATTATGTTGTTTCTTGTACAGAATTTGAAAAAGGTTCCTGGATTGCAACATTGATTTTTCTGGACATCTAAATGTATGGCTACATGTACATTGGAATGTCATCTAATATCACCTGGGTGCATGGCAAAATGGATGTCCAGTTTATAATGCAACTGCTGAATGAAAAGTGTTAAACCAGCATATACATTGTACCTGTTGCACACTGATCTGAACATCCGGCAATGGCCATTAACATAAAACAATTCATTCAAATTAGAATGGGAAAACAGGCAATAAAATGTGAGATGTAAGAATGGAACTGAAAGAATTTCTTGAAAACTCGTGTATATACTCTATATTAGATAGAGATCTACATTTCAATGAAGGCATAAAATATCATTATAACACACATTCTCTATCAGGATAACTAAAAACGATTGCATTGTTTTGAGCACCTGAGTGGTCATCTGCACTCTGTACATATAGCAGCCAATAATCAGCTGCATAGCATACATATACACATACGTTTTCATTGGACTTAATTTATCAATATAAATCAAGTGAAGAATCTCTTTTTGATATGGTTTTAATCAGATTGGTATTTCCTACTGTACATGTACCATACCTTGTCAATATTATACATGTACAGAGAAAGAGTAATCACCAATAGTTGTAGGAAAATTAACATTTTGGTAAGTATCCTGAAAAATTTGTATGAAAAATTTCAAGTTTTGGTGACAAATTACTTAGAAAAGTTTGTAAGAAATAGAGTCTTCCCATGTGATGTCACACTACTAGCATTCAGGGCTATGTTGGAGTACAACTTTCGGACTTTTACCATTGCTACCAAGTAAAGTTTATCAAAATTTTGAGAAATCAATTTACTAGTTAGACAGATTTCATGACTTCAGTGTAAGCTAATCAGTGAATATAATCAATCAGTTGGCAATTTTCAATAAAACATATACAATGTGTTTGTATTACAAAATTGAGTTAAATCAAGCAGTTTTGTAAGGGCAGTGATGGATAAAGTCAGAGAGCTGTACTCCAATGAGGGAGATAACTCTAGCTAATTTACGGAAAACAAGGTTGTATTGGAACACTCTATATCAATATCAGTAACAAGAGCAATGCCTAGCATGGCATAATATGCCCAATGCCAATCGCTTACTCTGAACAGGATCAATGTGAACGTATGGTTTTATTACCCCCAAACTCGGGTCTCTTTGGTAATACTTTTATGAAATACTGAAATCCAAAAAGAGGGATCCAAGTCCCTTAACTCTGCAAGTGTAACAACAAAATGGAATTTGCTAAAAACTGAAAGTTGGCTTCCCATACACTATTTAAGCATTCTGTATAAGTTTCATGAAAAACAACTTAAGTTTACTTGAGTTATCTCGTTACATAGCATCTCCATGGCATCTTATCATGAAATATTATTGAAATCCATGCACTGGGGAAGAAGTTATGGTCCAGACAAGGTTTTACTTACTTTGCATGTTGTGACCTTGACCTTCTAAAGACATATTATGTTATGGTGTTGTCCGTCCGGCGTCCAGGATAAGTTTGTCTGGGCAATTACTTCTTTCCCTGTGCATGTATTTCAATAATATTTCACAGAATTGTTGCTTAGGACCCAAGGGTGTGTCATAACCTCGACCCAAGGTCATAGTTCAAAGGTCAAGATCACAACATGCAAAATGAGTAAAACCTTGTCCGGACCATAATTTCTTCCCCAGTGCATGGATTTCAATAATATTTCACAGAATTGTTACTTAGGACCCAAGGGTGTGTCATGACCTTGACCCAAGGTCATAGGTCAAGGTCACGTCATGCAAAGTAAAGAAAACTTTGTTACTATGATAAGATGCTATGGAGATGCTTTGTAACGAGATAACTCAAGTAAAGTTCAGTTGTTTTTCATGAAACTTATACAGAATGGTTACGGCATCTGTCTGATGCAAATTTAGAGCTTTGCAACGGATCCATCACAAGTAGTGAGGGATCTTTTATGTGCCAGTTTTTACTGTTTTGTCCAAAAGATAGAACACCGGTGTGCAATATGAATTGAAAGTAGTGAGTATCGGTGTAATATTCTCAAAGTCGGCATGACATCACACTAAGAACTAAATGAAGATAATTTACGAAACATTTCGAGGATGACCTGGGGGATAAACTCTGTGTTTATCATAGACCGTAATGCAACTTTGATGAACTATATTTTGAGCACAAAGCCGGCATGGCCTAGTGGTATCGCGCTGGACTCCTAATTGGGTTGGATTCCTGCTCTGGTCATGCCGGTGTCCTGTCTTTCAGATGAGACAGTGAAAACCGGGGCCCTGTGTTGTGGTATGCATGGCACTTTAAAGATCCCTCACTGCTTAGGGTGGCTCCACTGCAAAGGTCAAAATTTGTATGCCCCACATCAGGCAGATGCCGTCACCATATACGTGAAATATTCGTGGTGTGACGTTAAACAAATATAATTCATCCAATCAATTCTGAGCACAAGAGCTAAATGAGTCTGAAAACTTCTGAAATTCATTGAGGAATCTCACGACGATTGACTCTCTTTCCTTCTTCCAATTTTATATGACCACAGTTTGCAAAAACAGATTTCAAAATATCGTAGACAGCGATGATAAATCCCGAGACTTATACCCCAACAAATATGATGCAAATTAGGTCATATGACCAGTCCGACATCAAGAATTGTTAAATAATGTAGACCCTATATGCAAGACATCTCGGTCCTTTATGACAGTATATTTTTAACAAGAGCAACCCCTAGCAGGACTTAATACGCCTGTCACTTATTTTGGACAGGATCAATGTGAACGTATGGTTTTAGATATATTAAACAACAATTGATAGACTAATATATCCACTACTGGCAGCCATGTTGGATTGGAAGTATACATAACAGTAACGCAGTCGAAGATTATACAGTAGTAATAATTAATTCTATTTTCAAAATACCTTCAATAAATGGCAAATATATTTCACAAAGAGGCTTGTTATTGTCGAATTTAGTAAATGTATGTATTATATATTGGTGTCGCTTGTTACAGTGTTTGTTTATTTCAAACGCAAATAATTAAATGACTTCGATAAAGTTGTACTTAACTGTCATGAAAAATAAAGGAAAATGGTTATAAGTCTATCAGTTGTTGTTAAATATATCTGAAACTTGCTATAAGCGGTCAGACTACTTTAAGCCCACGGAAGATTTTAAGCCCACCGTAAGTCCACTGTAAGCCCACCGTCTTCCTAGGGGATATTATGTATATTTGTTGATATATATTGATAGGTTGACTTAAAATATGTGTCTATACAGAAAAAAATATATATGTAAGAAGAGAGTACAGGCTGAAGAAAGTGGATGCTAATCAGATGAAAAATTCAGTCTCTATTTTCAAGATTACATTAAAGTGGGAATAAAGCCCTGATATTAAACGGATGATCAAGAAAATGGGAAGTTGACACGTGTCTTGTGATCATGTCTGAAAGATTTAATTAAGAGAATCTATTACTTTTGATAATGAAATTTTGCTTTTGAGCAAATATATCTCCATTTACATCATCATCATACAGAGGACCACCTGATATTAAGATATTTATGTTTATTTGAACTGATAATGTATTGATAGATCTATTACGTAATTCACTGTAGTTAGTACATTCCAAAAAGAAATGATTTGCCGTTTACGGGAGACCACAGACACAGTTGTCATCATCACGTAGATGATTTTTACACAGATCAGCATTCAGTCAGCTGCAACCCAATCGAAGACGAGCGTGCAATAATTGATCTTTACGTTCTCCACAATAAAAATATTTTTGACAAAAAATTGATTTTTAATGAATTTCTGAAAAAAATCTTGAAATTTATAAGTCCAAGGGCCATAAATCTGTCAAAAGTAAGTCGATCGTAACGAAACTCGAACTGGTACTGACGCCGCTTGAAATAAAGCTATATACCAAATTTCAACTCAATATCATGAAAGACGACAAAAAGGTCCGGAAAACATGACCTTAGACGGACGGATGCACGGACGGCGCCACAACATAATACGTCCCGTCTAATGACGAGCGTATAAAAAAGCGAAAAACGCTAAATATCATACAAATCCATCTATCAAGTATGCACTTAAATTATAGAATAAGGACAAACATACATAATAAAATTTTTGAAAACACACTGTATGTATAAAATATATCAAATAGATATGTCATATCAAATTAGATACATTAGTTACATTATAGTTAGAGAAAACTTGTACTGAATTTATGTTATTTGGTACAAATATTATATCATATATATTAATAGATTAAGTAGACAAATTATGAAATTTACTTCATAAAAAGTAATAGTAGGTAATATAATAGCAGAGACATATCTCTGATAATAGTAAGAAGATCTAATGTAATCAGAGTTATCGCTCTTTAAAAATGGCGATCAAAACAAAAAGAAACCCCGTAACATAAAAGGACTTTACATAGTTAATAGGTGTTGAATCTGTTTAGAAATTTCTTAAGACACATATTTTAAGTCAACCTATCGATATATATCAACAAATATACATAATATCCCCTAGGAAGACGGTGGGCTTACAGTGGACTTACGGTGGGCTTAAAATCTTCCGTGGGCTTAAAATAGTCTGACCCTGCTATAAGGGTGAATGATGGTCCTATCTATTTACATATCGGTGATTTTGATAAAGTAATGGGGATTTCTGTGTTTTTTGCGGGGATTTCTGTAAATACACAAGGATTTCGGTGATTTCTGGAATTCTATGGACCGCCGAAAACAGTGACAGTTACTCATTTGAGTGATTATCTCTCAAATGAGAGGTTGCCCCAACCTGATGAAGCAACTTTTCTGACTTCGAGGGACTGTAAGAAGTCATACAATACCATACTCATTGTCAATACACAATGCATATATAATATAAATGACAAAATCACAAAATAAGGATGAGTATCAAAACACTCCGGCATCAACACTCCAACGGCAAGGCTGCAATTTAGTGCAAAATCAGATTCAGAAGTCAGAAGTTGTTGACAAAAAGAATGAATGCTATGAAATGTGGAAAATCAAATGCAATTTAGAATCAAATAAAAGGATAAAGTACGCATAAATGATGTTGTAGCTACCTTTGTGTTATTTGAGATTGCCTTAGTGTAAAATGAGACAATGTCGGACTCAAAACACAAGCACTCGCTTCGTCTAAAGCGCCATTTTGGACAATTTGCGGTGTTTTTAAAGTGTGCGCATGCTCATCCTCAGGAGTTAACAGAGCTGGGATGGAATTCCCAGCCTTAGTTTCGAAGAAAATTCCAAAGATACATAACTCTGTTAGCATTAAACTCCTTTTAGGAGAGTTATCCTTCTTTGTACACTGTGGTCAAAAATGACGCATTATTTTTAATGGTATACTCTTCTACAGATATCAATAAATTAAGCAAATAAATAGCTAAACAAACGAGTATATTTAATAAAGGAATAAATTTATAAATGAATAAATAAATGAATGAATAAATGAATAAATACAGTGGGTTTTATGCATTAATACAATAAAAATACTAGTACTATATTTTTTCGTACGTTTCAGACAGCGGCCTTCCTCAGTTTGATACAAACATAATGAAGTACGCTGAGGAAGGCCGCTGACAGAAACGTACGGATAGATATAGTGTTTTTATTGTAAATAAATACAGATTACAGATAATAAAGTGCTCGGGACCTACGAAATCACTGCGAGTTTCGGTAGGTTCGAATCATCGAAGTTGCGGAAATTTGCCGGAAATTAGAAGGGGAAAGACCGAACTTTATTACCTGCGTATGTTTTGTACTACTGTAATACTAAAAATAACAGAAAGACGATATGATATTCCCAATTTATTTAATTCAAATGTCAAATATCATCTAGGTATTTAATAAAACATGAAAAAAAATGGAAAGGGTTTCATGACTGAACTGATTTTAAAATGTTCAACGTGGAGATCTGCCCTCGTAAAGCAGAGACATACATGTAGATCTGTATAAAGCCATTCCATCGGCTTTGTTACTGATCAACGTTGCCGGGGGCTGGGCCCAATATCTTAGATGAAGTTCAGTAATGTCGATAACTGTTATTTTTGCAGCTTGTATAATTCAAGACAATTTTCACCATTAGCAATTTAATACATGTATTCTTTTATAATTACGGATATTAAAATTAAAATAAATCATCTATAGATAATAACGATGATACTCTGATTGTTTAATTACAATTGCTTTCTATCCTATTATTTGCTTCGAGTTTCCGACGGTCAAATGCTTCCGGTTTTCGAAGGCTAGAATTTAAATACAAATTTGTCATTGGGACATAAAAATGACTTCGATTTTCGGTGGTATTCGAGTTTTAGAAGTTCGAGTTTGGGAAGGCAAATAACATTAAAATATTGGAAATGTTCTCTGGACCGTAGGATAACTTCGAGTTTCCGGGGTTTTTCGAGTTTTCGACGTTCGAGTTATCGGAGTTCCACTGCAAAATAAATAAATAAATAAATAAATAAATAAATAAATAAATAAATAAATAAATAAATAAATAAATAAATAAAATGCAATAATACTTGATATTACTTAGATTTTAGATATAAATATGATGAATTGTCTTTAAAAACTTAAGTTTGTGTTATCAATACTTATGCATGGAAACAGATGATCAGCTCTAAAATACATGTTGTGCTTACTTAGCAATTTTAGACAGATGTCAGATACGGCGTTTAACTTTGTCTTTATACCTTGACCAGTTAACCCCTTGGAAGTAATAAGTTTTATTCAAATTACAGTGCTATTTGGGCCTATATTTCCAACAAGGTGTTATTTATTTCTCAGTCGGTACCGTAGCTGCCCTGTAAACAAAGCTTTTTGTGATATTATTCATGTCTTGTCCATATCTTGTCATTCTTGTTGTACACATGAAGGAATTTGTCATATAGCTAAATCAGATCTGATCTTCTAATCGCAAAATGCACCATCATTACTATTAGTACCGGTAGACAGAACGGAAACATCTATACTAGGCGAATATATGAATGTTTGAAAAAGGGGTTGCGACTTGCCACGAATGCTTTTCAGACAGGAAAGGGTACGGTTGAGGTTGAAGCCCTTAACCTACCAAAAGTGGCCTTTGCTGGGCAAAATTTTCGACCAAAGGGGTTGCAAACCACATTCCTTACTTACTTACTACCGGTTTATTATCGTATTTTCCTCTTTATCTTTTCTTTTTTCATTAAACGGGTAGTCGGAGCTTATCGAATGATAAGTATTCGGATGACCTTTATTGAACTAATAGGCAGAGAAATCATGTCATATTAGAGTTAAATTAAAAAAAGACATCTATACTGGAAAATAAACCATAACAAGATTTCTGGACCATGCCTGTTTCCCACTCTCGAGGACTGGGCTCCGGCTCAAAACTACACATGCACTAGATCACATAGGGAATACTTCTAGTAGGGACGTATATAACACCCCTGACTTCTAGCCTATAATGAAATCTCAGAGGAGTAGCGATAATGAGCGAAATGAAATTGTTTACGGATAGACGGACGGACGACGAATGGTATGGTATAAGCTCTGCTGATCTCTGGCCAGTAGAGCTAATAAAACTGAAACGAAAGATACAATTTATTTATTTATTTATTTATTTATTTATTTATTTATTTATTTATTTATTTATAATGAATTATGTAGATGAACACAAACACAATTATAATACTACCATTTTTATTCTGTATGCCTTACACTGAACACAATCAACTTTACTCCAAGAGATTAGTGACCTGATTATTTTCTGTTGTATACTCTTTAAAAATTGACTCTACACCAACAATGAGGGGGCAGACACGTCAAAGGGGGATGTTAGGATTCGCCCTCTCCCCTCCTTTATGTCCCTTCCCAAACTCCTTTCTCCATCCTCCCTGAATGTCGCGCTCTTCACATCCGCAATTTTCCCTCGGAGAAGTCGAGTAGAAGTACGATTATCGGAAAATAATAGTATGCCGCGTCTCTGTCTTCTCTCTTTCTTTCTCTCTCTTTCACTCTCCCTCCTTTTTATTTTAGGAAAGCGGGAGGGGGCGAACGTCCCCTCCGCCCCCTCTGAATTCACCACTGATTGTTACAGTACCCCCATGATTCCCGACGAAAGAAAAAGAATTCTGACTTTGCTGCAGGATAAACCTGTCCACAGACACACATAACATAACTGCCCACGGACGTACATGACAAAACTGTTCACTGACATACATGACAAAATTGTCAACGGACATACATGACAAAGGTGTTCGTGGACATATATGGAAAAAACTGTCCACAGAAACTCACAAACTGTCCACAGAAAAACACGACAAACTGTCCATGGACATACTTAACAAAACTGTCTACGAACAAACATGACAAAACTGTCCACGAGCATACATGACAAAACAGTGTCTCGAGAACATAACCCCCAAATCCCCGTCCGCTATCGGCCGATGTCCTAACGAGTTTAAAACAAGTGGTCATAAAATGTTCATAAAAACAAAGGTGGGCCCCCTTACAATTTTCCAATAAGTCAGTTCATAACCTAATTGGTAGCACAGGTATTCGTAAACAAATAATGTGATTATTTTGAAAGGTCCCTTCGACTTCGTCTATACTGTAAAAGAGTATAGACGAAGTCAAAGGGGCGATTTCAAAGTAATCACATTTATTTACAAATGCCTGTGATTGGCAGGGCATCTTTCGCGTCATCGGTGCAATGTGACCAGGATATATCTGTGAAGCAACCACATTCTAGATTAAAAAGCATTAATTAAGTTACACTCCCAAGAAGCTTTTGTTGAAATCAAGTCTTATGACCTTGAACTTTGTACTTTTTGACTCCATAAACACATGAGATTCTCATTGTGTCATGAGTAATGCCAAGTATCATGGCCCTATGACGAAGTCATTGCCGGAGTTCCAGCCAGAAAAAGTTTCTTATTGAAATCTAAGGTTCGGATACATTACTCATATTCTCAACGTGTGGCGGAGCCTTGGCTAGCGATAGAAAACGTGTGGGGGAAAAAACTCAGACAAACAGTCATCACTCCGGGAAAAAAATCCAAACAAAAAGTTGTTGGTAATAAATGTATCTACCAAGCTTCAGTCCAGTATTTCAATGGATGTATGTAAAATGTGCAGAAAACTTGAATGTCTACAGACACATGGACACACAAACATACATCCTGAATCCAGTATACCCTGTTAACTTTTCTGCGGACAATATTAAAGAAACATAAGAGTTACTTACCGGTGTTTCGTTTACATGCAAAACAACTTTGCTGTATCGCTAATATTCCCACAAGAAAATAGCCTTTTCATGTCCATCTTATATAACCTGTGTTGTATAATGTCGAATTATGCAGTATTGTTTTAAAAGATGTCCTAACATATATATATGTAAAAAAAAAATCAGCCCACGTAGGGACTCGAACCCTAGACCCTCAGATTAAAAGTCTGATGCTCTACCGACTGAGCTACGTAGGCATATTAAACACAGTAGTAAATCGCACATTGGCCACACGACAGCAAATTTTTATCAGTTGATAGATCTATTACTTGCTTTCTTTCATCATGTACGTGTCGACAGCTAAAGTCACGAGAAAATGTGCATTGAACCATTAATTTCTTGACTTTTTATGCACATCATATAGCATCGTATAGCAGGCGGGGATCCAGCCCGGGGGGGGGGGTCGCACGGGGGCACGTGCCCGCCGAAGGGAGCACCATAGACTAGTATATTTTAGGGCCTATTTTTTCTGCATTTCTGTCTAAAATTTCCAAAATTTCGCTGGCTCGATTCGCTCGCCAGTTATTCTCTCATATTTCTTTAAATTTGCAGTTGAAAAAAAAATCGTTGACTCGCTTCACTCGCGATCAATTTCATGATAAATCCCCCCTCATCCCCGTTTATGATCCATAATATCTTCCAAACAGAAGCGAAATATATGTGCAATCCAAATTAATATCCAGCACACAAATGTTCGGTCACTTGGCCTCAGGCGAGTAAAATCGTATTGCTATTTGTAGGCCTACATCCTGTAGCAAAGGTTACAAATGTTTGAAGCTATGCGCTGTACAAGATGGATTTTACTTATCCATACAATTTTACTCAAATACGTCTTGTACATCGTGTAGCTTCAGTACAAATTTTTGAAACGCTAAAGCTTTGCAATGTTCAAGATGGATTTCACTTATAGCCATTTCTAGAATAGTTTATTTTCACAACGTATTTTGTATCTCCAAAAGTCTCAAATACAGGAGCTTCCGTGGAGGGGGACCTTGCACCTTGTTCCCCCTACCAAGGATATACCCTGCATCCACCGGGGACCTATAGGCAGTCCCTATACCCTGCGCCGAGTTTTACGCCTCCTCCAACTGAAAATCTGGATGCATGTCTGATAAAATGTCCGTGAATTAGAACAAAAGAGGTTTAATATGGCACACGTGCGATTTTGCAAGATTTTTGTCATATCTTCTCAAAGCAACCCCATCCCCACCTATGACAGATAGGGAGTGGTGAATGTGATAATTTTTGACCGAAAATATTACGACAGTTTTCTTCCGATTTCAGAGTTTATGCGGAATATTTGAAGTCAAGAAAATGTTGATGAACAATGCAAAAAAGAACGCCAGATTGCACCATTTTGCCTCATTTTTGCAAAATTTTCTCGGGGGAAGCCCCCGAACCCCACCTATGGGAGGGGCGGACCCCTCCCATACCCTCCCCGTTCGGCCCTCGGGCCTCATTTGTGAGGTGCCGCCCCCCCGGGCATATGAAGTTCTGGATCCCCCTGTCTAGTGACGAAATTATACAATATGGTTTGAATAAAATAAAAACCAAAAAGTAATCAGCCAGGTATATAAGACCCTCAAATTAAAGTTTGATACTTTGCCAACAGAACTAGGTAGGATAATATCTAGATGCTTGTTAAACAATTTTGAAAAAAAAAATAGCGGTATAGAATGAACAACAAATACGCAATACCAGTGATACGCGGATCCAGGGATGCGGACAGGTGCCTTGTCTTAAACTGCTCTAAGTTCGATCAAAATTGACTTATGATATGATAGATCTACCTATTGTGAAGAGAAAATGCAAGAGAAATGTTTTAAAACTTGTTTGTAATCGTTTCATACAGATCTTATTAAAACATATGTGTCGCACAGTGTCGAAACTAAAATAATTTGATAAAAACGTCCAACTTCCAAAACGTAAAATACACAGCCCACGTAGGGACTCGAACCCTAGACCCTCAGATTAAAAGTCTGATGCTCTACCGACTGAGCTACGCATGCTTGTACAAGTAATATACCTAATCGTAAATCCGTCGCTCGTAAACAGGGGCCAAGTGTTCGAAACTTTAACCGCTGGTTAAGCTAACCAGTGGTTAAAATTTAAGAAACAAACAAATCAGTTTATAAAATGTCTGTATAAAAAATCTAATTTACTTTACAAAGATTGTTTTAAATGCTAAAAATCAGTACACAGACTATGACCTAAAGTCTTCTCATTTCTAGGATATAGTAAGATAAAATTTAACCATTGGTTAGCTTAACCAGTGGTTAAAGTTTCGAACAACTGGCCTCAGGTACAATGTATCTAATTGATAAGTCGGGTTTTTTTACTGTGTATATTGACAGATAAATGCCCCCTCCCCCCCCCCCGCCCCCCCCCCCCCCCCCCCCCCCCCCCCCCCCCCCCCCCCCCCCCGCTCTCTCTCTCTGTTTGTCTGTTTCTCTCTCTACTTCAAGTCGGAACGATACTTAAGTTTAACGTTGAGGGCATGTGTCAGACAGGTGCCGCCATCATAGAAGTAAAATAATCGTGACATGGGATAAGTAATAAAGACACAAACATATTTTAACGTGTTTCTTGTTTTTTGGGTTTTGTTGGGCTTTTTTTATTTATTTATTTTTTTTTTTTTGTTTGTTTTTGTTTGGTTTTAATTTTTTTATTTGTTTGTTTGTTTGTTTGTTTTTTTTTTTTTTGGTTTGTTTGGGGTTTTTTTTTTTGGGGGGGGGGGGGGTTGGGGGGGTTGTCTCTTTCACATACAATGTATTATTAAACTAATCTCGTCTAATGCAATAATCCAATATTGTTTGAAAAGACGCCCAATTTCTGACATGCGAAATATTCTGCGTACGTAGGGACTCGAACTCTAGGCCTTCAGATAAATAGTCTGATGCTCTACCGACTGAGTTACGTATAGGCTTAAACAAGCGTCATGTGCTCACTTTAAATCACAAAGATTTAAAGTTAGAAAAAGACATTTGTCACAAAGGAAAACGTGGGCTTTTTCAGTTTAATATTTTCTATTATGAAATCATGTTGTGCTCACTTGAAATCACAAAAATTTAAAGTTACAAAAAGACACTAGTGAAACACCTCATCGTAAATCCGTCGCACGAAAACAGGTATCTACATGTAATTGATTAAGTCGTTTATTACAATGTATATTGGCAGGTAAATGTCCCCCTTCTATATCTCTCTCTCTCTCTCTCTCTCTCTCTCTGATTCAGATGGGAACAATATAAGTTGAACAATGAGGACATGTATCAGACAGTGATGTGGAATAAGTAATAAAGAAACAAACATTTTGTTTTATTCTCATTCACGTTGGATTATTTGCAGTTTTTTTTTTTTTTGGGGGGGGGGGGGGGGGGGTTTTGCACATACGTGTATTATTAAAACGATGTCGACAAACGTCGAAATGATGTAAAAAAGACGCCCACTTTCTGAGAGTTAAAAATATTCAGCCCACGTAGGGACTCGAACCCTAGACCCTCAGATTAAAAGTCTGATGCTCTACCGACTGAGCTACGTAGGCCTATACAAAATGTAGATAGACAAAACGAACGTACAGTTAATTAATTTAGACCTGTTGCCACCGGTCACCGACACTGATTCGGGTGGACACTTTGCGTAAGTAAAATCATGAGATCGATACAACAAGCAGATGTCTCTCCATAAAAGAAATAATAATGGTGCAGTGATCTGTGACATATTGTCATAGTTGTGCATGTCAACAGACACACATGCTAAATATGAAGGCCCTACGTCTTACGGTTAAAAAGTTATGACCAAAATTAAAGTTTTTGTGACAGACGGACGGACGCACGGACGGACAGACGAATGATATTTAATGTCTCCACGCTTTCGCGAAAAGCGGGGAACAATGATTATTGGTGAAGAGTGAATAACAAAGTCGCCATTCGAGCATCTAGGAGATGCGGACTGAACTGCCCGGAGATTCAGTCTAAACTGACTTGTGATATCTATTGTACGTTAGACAACTTTTACACCATACAGCGTAATTGGACCACTGTGGAAAAATTGTCTGTGATAATACCCCACTCGCGCTTATCAAAATTTCTCATCCGAGCATACAAACAAAGTGTTTTTCGTATGTCTTGACTGGTCTGTAGCTTTTCCATACATATCTTATTTGAAATATGTATCGTAAAGTGTCAATACAATATAATACTGTTATAAAGCGTCCTCCCCCGAAACGTAAACTATTCAGCCCACGTAGGGACTAGAATACTAGACTCCCATGCAGATTAAGTCTGATGTTCTTCCGACTGAGCTTATACGAATGTATTACTTAATCACTTATCGATGAAACGACAGCAGTATTTATTTTAGTTGATACTGCTTTGTTGAGAACATTTGTTTACGACGAACATTGGTAGATCGAGCTAATATGGCTTTCGGTGGACCCATTGCATAGGTAAAAAGTATAAATAGACAGGCGCCACCATATAAATAGACAGGCGCCACGATATAAGAGCAATAATTGTGGTAAGGGATAAACAAACGTGTTTTGAAGGCCGGGATTCCGGAAACCTCCATCCCCGGTTGAGATTTTGAGAGATGGGATCCGGTATTTGGCATTTTTGCAAAGTGAAAATTTGAGAGGTATACCAATAGACAGAATATTTGTTCAATTCACTCGCCATTGTCTTGTAACAACTTTCCTTCCCCTTTAATTTTGAGGATTATGCAAACAATTCGCTTTAATACACGAAAGAAGACTGTTCAAATCTTGCATTTTGTAGGATCAGATCGAACAAAAAGACAGCTTGTTTTATTACCATGATCATGGACAAATATGTACAAGAAGCCCGGACAAAATGAAAGAAAAACACAAATCCTTTAAAGCAATACCAGTAAAAAAACAAACAAACAATCAAAAACGAACAAAAGAAAAAAAAACAATAAAAACGCATACACACATACAAAACTAAGAAAAACACTATAAAACAAAAGGGTTTCTAGATGTGGAGGCCTCCAAGTGGCTACAACTGGTAATGTTTGGATAGAAAAGGCAAACATCTATTCATCTGGGTTCAACACAACTCAAGTTACTTATAACCTTGTTTAATGCGAGTATAACGGAAAGCGCATAAACAACAATTAAGCTCGCATCCCACTGTTGTAAGCTGCGATGGTTTTTAGCCGGGCTCAATGCCGAAGGCATAAGCCAAGGCTATAGCCGCCGAGCACGATTCTCAAAACGAGGCAGTCTAATTATAAGTATCAAAGCCCTCTTTCTCACTCAATGTGTTCTTGCGCTTCAAAACATAATCTCTCGTGTCATTTCTAGCATTATAATATACAGAAAGTATTGAATCTTTATTGGATCATAATTACATGTAACATTGCAAATAGAGTCGATATACATGTGTATATTCGTGTAGACTGAAGTTACCTGCTCTTGCTTGATATCGCTGCGCGAAGAGACAAGTGACCACCGCCATTCTGGAGAAACTTCTTCTACTCCAGCTAGTGTTAATTGTAGTACAGGCCGTGTGGACAGATAACACGCATTACACATTGCGTGTGGATGTAATTCGACTGCAGTAGCATACACAGCATTATTATACAGTATTTAATGTCATTTATGAGAGGCGTGTGATGTTTAACGTCGACCTAGGGACGTATACATCTAAATTTAGATATATATGTCCATGGCGTCGAGGATGGAATTAATTGTCAATATTTGTCAAGTTGATTTAAATGAATAAAACAAAAACGAAATCCAGTGATATAAAAAAAATAACCGATAACGCGTCACTTGAACCTCACTTAGTCTCGTTATGGTCACTGTCAAGATGTTTTAAGATCTAGACAAGCATGGCATTGGACCATGCTTGTGATTGGTATTGGTCTGATATTTGTGAACATGTGTATGTGCGGGGTTTCCCTGTGTCTATTGTTGCCGATTGAAGCATGTTTCTAATTCAAGCGTCATAAACATATACATTGGTATAGCGTTGTGTATTGTCCATTGACTAATCGCTTGGGAGAAAGGAAACGGGTTCGTGTATTGTTCCCTGTGCTGATTAGAATGTCTGACATTATTCTCAGATCGACGTCATTTCCAACAAAGTAGTAATCGTGCAAGATGTAGTTTATTCTAGTGTCGCCGGTTCATGAAAGGAGACAAATAAACCAAGTATCATTTCAGGTTTTCTCTCGGATTTGTTTCTTAACCAGTGGCGGTTCTAGAATTTTTGAAAGGGGAGACACATGTGTATTAGCCAAACTACTCGGTCATTTTTGGTGCCAAATCTGGATTTTTACATGTAAATATGTGGCGAAAAGAGGCACCCTCTCTAAATCCGTCACTGAACATCTAATTGTTTTTGCAATTTTGACCATAAAGAAAAGGCAATAATTGTATTTTTTCATGCATTACTCTTCGAACCGAATGCTGAATTTAGATCTGTTGAACTTTTCAAGGATAAATAGAATATCCTGCTAAACAGAGTAGGTTTAATACTTTTCAAGGATAAATAGAATATCCTGCTGAAAAGAGCAGGTTTAATGACCACGGATTGTCAGTGCAAGTGAAATTGTACTAAAACAATTATTCCAGAGAGTTATAGTCAAAACGGCCCAAGAGATACGGCCCACACCAGAACGGCCCAAACCAAAATGGCCCTTTTTTACCACACCGGCCGAACTTTTTAATATTTAGACAATCGATACCGACTTTGATTTCAAAATACTTTTTTTCACCTAGTGTTTAGATTATTCTTGATACAGATAGTAAGAGGGCAAATAATTTGACATTTTAATAAATTGCCTTCAGATAAAATTATTCCTATTTTCGTGTTGGCCGTTTTATTTTTTGGCCGTTTTGACTATACACCAATGTGGAAGAAAGGTCATAATTTTGCATTCTATAGAGATAGGAGATGACGGATATATCTTTTATGTTCAAGAGAATAAAGCGTGAGAAGGGCAGTGTAACTGTTAAAGCATTAATGTATCAATACTTTTCATCATGATCAAAGGTAAGATACCATGCCCCACGAGATATTTTATCAAAGTTAACCAATAATAAACTTCATTTCACTATTACTTAAGAATTGTTCTTCCATAATGAAATGTGTAAATTATGAATTTGTTATCAACTGTTTTTTTAAACTCCAATTTAATATTTTGCTACTTGACCATTTAATAAAAGCCCGGCTACCAGTGCTGTAAGTACTTTGATTTTAACTCGGGTTAGTCCACTACCAGAAAAGAGAATTTCCTTTGGTCACTCCGATTTCCTCATTCTTGAAAGTTACTCTGATTTTATACCGTCATGCACAACAATTATATCAACATTAGACTAAAATAAAGTGAAATACGTTAAACACTGTCCAATAAATGACTTTCACAAAATGCTGTATCCGCGTCTGACGTGATACTTTTGTGGTAAGATAAACACCCTACGTCATGGCTGGACCTCCTCCCCCCCCCCCCCCCTTTCGAAAAAAAAAAAACAACTTTACACACTTACTGTGTTGTAAAGTGTCGAAACTTTGCAATATTGTTTCAAAAAGACGTCTAACTTCCGAGATGTAAAACATTCAGCCCACGTAGGGACTCGAACCCTAGACCCTCAGATTAAAAGTCTGATGCTCTACCGACTGAGCTACGTAGACTTATGATATAGCAATACCAAAGTCGCACATTGACCGCACGTTAGCAGATTTTTTATCAATTGATACAGCTTGCTTATACCTTTCGTTCGCGATGAACATGTGGTTGATTCTTGAGATCTTGCACTAGGCAGGCCCGAGTAAAAAAAAAGGCTATATCCTGTTATTTGCCCCGCTTTCTCTAAGTATTTTTACAATGTCTCGTTTTATTTCGTACTGATACGGAATAAAGCAAATTGAAATTAATAAACAGATTGTTGTTTTAGTCAAATAGACATTTTAATCAGAGACATAGTAACATAGTCTCTGATTTTAGAAAATCGGCAATATCGTGTTATTTGCCTCGCAGCTTTCAACTGTTGTATATACTGTATAAATATGTATGTTGTAGGTAATAATTGATGACTATTTGACTAAAACAGCGCGTTTGCAAACTGTTTATTAATTTCAATTTGCTTTATTCCGTATCAGTATAAAATAAATTCATTGACTTTTTATGCAAGTCATATTACACTTATGTCGACTAGTGACAAAATAATGCAGCGTTGTTTGAAAAGACGTTCATCAACAAAAAAATAATCAGCCCACGTAGGGACTCGAACCCTAGACCCTCAGATTAAAAGTCTGATGCTCTACCGACTGAGCTACGTAGGCTTATACCGTTGAGAATGCCACCCGAATGATAACAAAAATTTTATCAATTGATAATGCTTGTTTAATCTTTTAGCTCAATAATCCATACACAGTGGTGGATTTAGAGGGGTAGTTCGGGAACGCATACATAGACGATGAGACAGAAAACGCCCAAATAACATGAGTAAAACTCCAGATTTGACTGAGAATTTTGGCCAATAGATCTACTTGACTCAAATTACATCTAGCAATCACCTTCCAATGATATTCAAATACACGACATGACGAAGCATCCTGTAATCACCTTCCAATGAGATTCAAATACACGACATTCACCTTCCAACGAGATTCTAAAAATACACGACATGACAAAGCATCCCGTAATCAACTTCCAATGACATTCAAATACACGACATGACGAAGCATCCTGTAATCACCTTCCAATGAGATTCAAATACACGACATGACGAGGCATCCTGTAATCACCTTTCAATGAGATTCAAATACACGACACGACGAAGCATCCTGTAATCATCTTTCAACGAGATTTAATGATACACGACATGACAAAGCATCCCGTAATTAACTTCCAATGAGATTCAAATACAAGACGTGACGAAGTATTCCGTAATCAACTTCCAATGAGATTCAAATACACGACATGACGAAGCATCCTATAATCACCTTCCAATGAGATTCAAATACAGGACATGACGAAGCATCCTGTAATCACCTTCCAATGAGATTCAAATACACGACATGACAAAACATCCCGTAATCACCTTCCAATGAGATTCAAATACACGACACGACGAAACATCCTGTAATCACCTTCCAACGAGATTTAAATACACGACATGACAAAGCATCCTGTAATCACCTTCCAATGAGATTCAAATACACGACACGACGAAACATCCTGTAATCATCTTCCAACGAGATTTAAATACACGACATGACAAAGCATCCCGTAATCAACTTCCAATGGGATTCAAATGCATGACACAACGAATTCGAAGCATCCAAGGTTCGGTCCTTCAAAGGAAGTGAACTTCTACAAATATCATCATGTTAAATTTGCATTCTGATAACGTAAATAATTAAATTCATGTTATGGAGATAAGAAAATAAACATTTTTAGAATGTTAATCTAGCATGATGACACTAATATGAAAACAAGCAAAACTGTTAGTTCTCGCAAAAGAAATGATGGGGGGGGGGGGGGGGGGGCACACACTTTTCTGGTCATAAGAATCCCATCAAAATATCAAAATCGAACTTCTAAGAAACATGCTATGTGCTTTTTCCCTCTTAATTAAATTGTAAGAGTCTGATCTTCCCCATAGCTCCTATAATGATCACCCTTATGTTATGATTTGCAAGCGGCAGACTATTTAAAATTATACATTATTTTTAATTTTATAAAAGTATTCTACTGCAGTTTTTTTTTTCTTTTTGGGTGGTAGTTTGATGTGAACGATGGAGCGTCAAATACCTCAGCAGGGGCGTAGCTGCCATGTAAGCGCGAAACCCCGGGCTTGCACTTTATTCAACGGCAAAAAAATCAATTTACATGAGAGAGAGAGAGAGAGAGAGGATCCACCGCAATTGCTGTGAGGTAGTACTATAATCTCCCAGCATCTGTAGTACTACAGTTCAGTTACTACAGTTTCTTAACATTTCTACCTTATTCTGCAGAAGGCCTAACGTACGGGACTTTAAAAGTATCCCACACTGATTCGGGTCACCGGTGGGTCTGTACTTAGCATAGGGCAAAATAAAGAAGCAATGCAATGCACTAGGCAGGTCACCATGTGAGTGCAATACTCATGGATTAGCACAAAAAAATGTTGGTAACTACTTGTTTATCAACTCCAGAATTATACTCCTGATTTTTCAAATGTATCTACTGTACATAATGTAGATCTACAATACCGTTAGTGTACACATATTTATGATGAAAGGGTTTCTGCATTGGATATTATATGGCAAAACTTTCTTTTTACTACTAATTTTAGTCTGGATCCATGTTCCCTCTTGAGAAGTAAGACAACACCGAACTTTCTACTGAGATTTGCACTCTCGACTGATATCAAAAGAATAGCGTAGACAACCTTGGGCGGATCCAAAATCCGGGCATTTGGTCACGTGGTTGAAGATGGCGGTGGAAGCATCGAAAGTGTTGGTTAGGTTTCATCTTTTGACAGCAAGTAACGTCTTATGATAAAATACATGTGATAAAGAATCTCATAATTCAAAAAGATGTCAGACACAACAAAGAAAAAGTCTCACGTTGACTTCAAAGCCTTAGCTACATTTCTGAAAAGCGGGAAATATCCCCCTGGGTTGACGGAGAATGAAAAGCGTACCATAAGGAAACGCACTCGCTCATTCCAGTTAGTGGACGATGTTCTTTACTATATCGCCAGCCAGAAAGATTCAGATTCTGGTGATGCCCAAACCTTACGAACTGTCATCACAGAGGAAGACGAAATAAACAAAATCATAGCAGAATACCATGTGGATGACAAAGGTAAACAACTCTGTCTCTGTAGTGTAAGTGTCACAAGTCACCCTGCACACTAAAGAATGCCAATGGAGTTTAACACATCAAGTCTACACCAAAGTTTTCCCAGGGCAATATAGATTAATCTATTGACCTGCGTTTTACCCCACATGTCATGGTCAGACTCCTCGTGTATCTATGTAGACCAGTAGAGCCAGTGATGTCATGTCGACTTCGAGAATAAGGTTCTTAATCAGTGTTTTCAATATTGTTGCAATAACTAGGCCAATATCGAAAACACTGATTAATGAGCATATTATTAATTAACTCGGCCAATATGAAATCCAACTAAGCCTTTACTCATCGATGTGAATATTTTGCGATTATGAATATACTTTACTTTCTCAACAACAACAATATTGCTTTTCTCATATATTTTTCAGTTTCTTTTACTCTAGAGCAATGCTGCCATGTTGTTTTTCTCGCCTCAATTTTAATAGGCTATTTTCAAATAACTGGAAAAGATCATTAAAAACTCTAGATTTAACATGTCAGACTACGGAAACTGATTCTGACGTCATACTTGGTAGATAAATTGGCGTTATCTTCCTCTTTCCGTAAAAAGTAGGGCTCTTAAAAGAAGGTTAAATACTCGGGTGCATGTCAGAAGACAGCTAAAAACCTTTTGAATAGGCAGATTTAGATATTTACAAGTTAATAAGGATAAAAACAATTTGGTGGCTGGCTAGATGGTGAATGCTAGGTGGTCAGCTAGCAGCCTGTCCAACTTGGCCTTGAAGCCCTCTAGGGACGTGGTCGAGGTAATATCTGATGGGAGCTTGTTCCACTGCCTGATTGTACAGGGATGGAACGAATACTTGTACACATCCTTGGATGTTGCAATTTCCAGGAATTTGTTCGCTCTACGGGTACACATGTCTCCTGTCACTAGATGTTGTTTGTGCGGGACATCCACTAAACCATGGGTGATCTTAAACATCATGGTCAGCCTACTCTTGGCGCGTCTGGTCACCAAACTCTCCCAGCCTAGATGGTCAATCATGCTGGAAACGGCTCCTGGTGAGTAGTCTCTGTAGTCATTTGTTACAAAGCGAGCTGCTCTTCTTTGGACCCTTTCTATGGCTGTTACTTGTTTGTTTGTGTATGGGTCCCACTCAGGTGTTGCATACCTCAATGTAGGTCTTACCATTGCGTTGTATGCAGCTGCTTTTACAGATGGTTTGCAGCCTCTTAAGTTATGTCTTACAAAACCCAGTGTCCTGTTGGCCTGGGATGTAACATTGTTTACCTGAGTGTTCCACTTCAAGTCCTGGCTGATGGTAATTCCAAAGTACTTACTGCTGTCCTCCCTTTCAAGTATATGTCTGTGGAGCATGTACTGGGTCAATATGGGCTTCCTTCTGTTCGTCACATGTATAACTGTGCATTTTTCTGGGTTAAAGGCCATCTGCCAGGTGTCTTCCCATTTCTGTAGTGATGTTAGATCTTGTTGCAGAGTAGTGGAGTCCCTTGTTGATGTTATGCGCCTATATAGGAGTGAGTCGTCTGCAAAAAGTCGGATGTCTGATGTTGTCACCTCCGGCATGTCGTTAATAAATGACAAAAACAGTAACGGACCAAGGACTGTCCCCTGTGGCACTCCCTATAGAATTTCAGCTGTTAATGATGTTGTGCCCTCAAGTACCACCTATTACTTTCTTGATGACGGGAAGTCCATGATTCGCCGGTGGATGTTACCCCTCACTCCGTAGTAATGTAGTTTATTGAGTAGTCTGGCATGAGGCACTTTATCAAAAGCTTTGAAGAAAATTTTAGAAATCAAGTGATGACATCAACTTGTTCTCCTGCTGATAGGGAGCTGGCCAGTTCCTGGATGGTGATTATCAACTGGGTCTCGCAACATCTTTTTGAGCGGAATCCGTGCTGCTTGTCAGTTAGTATGTCCAGATGGTCATAATGATCCATGATGTTACTATGGATGATGTGTTCCAACAGTTTGCACATTATTGAAGTTAGACTGGTCACTTATGTGTCCAAAGATAAGATTATTACATCATAAATAAGATATCATCAAAGTATACAATATCCGTAGTTTAGATATAACTCGGATATAGTCTATTGATCACATGATTTCAATAATGTCTGAGTTTTATCGCATGATTTCGATGCTGGCCGATTTTTTCGATATTGTCTTAGTTGTTTTGGCAGAAAATTTCATATTAGGGTAATATTATTGTATTTAATTAATAATGCAATTTACATGTACCTTCAGCTTATAATTAAAATTTACCGAGCTAATATGCAGTAACTAACACTTTGGAAGAAAGATTACATTCAAATTTATGCTTTAAAATTGAGTTTATATAATGAAAAATCTATTGTTACATATATACACATATATGGTAAATATTTTGCCCCATATAGCCCTTGGCATGTCTTGGCTGAATCTTTGCATGTTTTCTTCCCTTGGCATTCTTTAGTACCACAAATTATTTACTGACCGAGTCCTGTTATACGAACATACGAGGAGATAAATATGCATGCTCTGCCCCCCTTTAAGTATTTGTTGCCCTTATGATGTTTTTTTGCAACTCGATGAATTTAAGGGCTTCAGAGAAGTCGCTCTGTTGAATGCAGTTGCAACAAAATTACTTTGTCAGGTCACCAAAGGAGTAAATCAAAATGCCATAGAAATACAAAACTTGTTTTTTATCACTGTGATAAGGGTTTTAAAATACCCACAGTTATAAAGTACAAAACAATTTTGTTTTAGAAGTTCACATCACAACAATGCAGAATATTTCATAGAGATTGATAGTTTTAAGCGAAATGCCATAAATTTTGCTTACATTTTTCAAATCGTCTCATTGACATTGAAATGTTGATTAGATTGACCCTTTCATTTTAACTTGGACTGACGTCTTGCCTTTGGATGGCAAATAGTTATATTTTTCTAGTAACATTTTTGACGTCAGAATAAATAAGATATTTATTGGTTCTTGCATCATTTTTTGGAAACCGTGAGGATTGCACCAGTCCCACAGAAATCAAGAAAGGCTCTATTACAGAGATGATATTAATCTCTGCAAACAATGTAATTTTGATAAATTTGAATTTATTGCTTGAATTTGTCCTGAGAGGAGTTTTGACGAAATGACATTTCAGGTAACCATTACGGACGAGAAAAGCTAGGAGCCAAAATAAGGGACAAATATTACTTCCTAGGACTGACAAATGCTGTCCATAACTATATAGACCATTGTCCACATTGTCAAATTCATAGACCGTCGTCACGGATGTCCAGCATTGCCTCGTCTGAAGAATCATTTTCTGCTGTATCATCTGATACAGAAGATGCAGAGTGTACACATTCAACTGGAGACTTGCATGTTGCATCTGACGTGAAAGCAGAACATTCAATTACGCAGTATGAATCTCGTCATTTTTGGGAAGTTGTAAGTATTTCTTAATCTCATACATGTTATACCCATACTTATGTTTTATTAATTAAATTGCTATAAGAATGTTCACAATTTTTCTATACAGTGTGCGTATCTACATACACAAGTCACTGACAAAAAATTGCACGGCTGTATGACATCCAATCACAAGATATATACAATAATCCATAAACAGCGTGGTGGATTTCTTCAGTCATTAATCTCTGGAATGTGTGACATCAGAAGTTGTACCAACGCTACTTTTCCTTGAGTTTTAATTATGACGTTAATGTTTGCATTGTGACATCATAGTAAAATGTTGTAAAAGCTGTACAACAAGTTGTTCAGAAGCCTTTATTTTACTCCGGTTAAACCGTAAAATTGGGCAGATGGATATTTTTAGATATTTTTCAGAGATATATTGAAGCAGAAGTAGCAGTAATTTTTATGAATTATATAATAATTCAGTTAGGATTTTAGGAAAATGCAAAATACCCCAGCATTCTAGTAGCACTTTAATGTAACTCATGAGGAGGAGCTTCAGGGGTCATTGATATGACTTTATTTGACCAGGTATTGGTGACAGAATAGGTTAAGAAGAGGCTTGAGTTTGTTGAAATTTGTCACCTCAGACAAGCAATTGTTAAAAATTTGGTCAAGGAAAGTCTGATATGTCGACCAGATTACCTTGCCACTAGACTTCTTAGTATCTGCATAGGCTTACATTTACATCAAGTTCTTTTCTCTCTTAAGCCAATGTGGCCTAGTGGATAAGGTGCTTGGCTTGTGATCGAGAGGTCCTGAGTTCGACTCCTGCCCTGGGTGCACCGGTGTTCTGTGTTTCAAATGAGACAGTGAAAACTGAGGTCCTGTGTCATGGTAGGCGTAGCACGTAAAAGATCCCTCTCTGCTTCGGGTGGGTCTGTTGCAAAGGTCTAAATTTGTATGCAATGCATCAGACAGATGCCATCACCATATATATTAAATAATCGTGGAGTGACGCAAAACAATTTTTGATCAATCAATCAATGAATCTTTTCTTTCTTTAAAAGTTTCAAATTCCATACAATGTCTACCTTTATAGTTTTAATTTATATATTTTATGTATACAAATTTAATATTGTTGGATGTGGCATAAAGTAGTTATAAGTAACTTTAGTAAGTTACATGTATAATTACCAGGCAGTAGATTGACATGGAGTCAAGGTCAAGATTATACATACAAAACTTTAATTTGTATTCATGAATTCAACACCTCTCAAGCTTTTTGTCTTCTTGCAACTTAAAATAATTGTTAGTATATATGCGTTGTAATTTGCAGGTTGAATTTAGTGCTCTTGGACCATACAAATGTAAAGATTCAGACTTTTATGTGATTGTTTTCCTGGATTTGTTTTCTAATTGGCCAGAAGCGTATGTTGTGGATAGTCTTTCTCCATCAACCATTACACACCTGGTCCTCAAATTGATATGCAGGTAAATTTTATTTCTAAATTTTGTTGACTGAAATAGAAATATTAGTACATGTAGTACTTTTGCAAAAATTTTTAAATCCTTCTTTGTTAAGATTTGCAGGGAAGTACAGAATAGATGATCATAATTTATTGATCTGAATTTCAATCTCTTTATTTTCTTATTCATTTTTGTCTAAAGAGAAATTATAGTATAATAGTTTGTGTCAGTGTTTTAAAACAAGAATTCTATAATCAAAATAATCAGATGGCATATTTTTTTTTTACTTTGATCTCTGAAAAAAAAAATCAATTATAGTTGGTCATCAGAAGAAAATTAATTTCCATACTGCTTCTCTACTTTAAATAATTTAAATTCTCCTTTGGCACAATGTACTTAGAAGACAAGGTAAGTGCTTCATCCATATCAAAAATGATTGAAAATTGTAGAGTGTTGATAAAATAATGTAAAATTCTGTGGTATTATAGATTTGGAAGTATGAAGAAGTTGATGATACATGAACATTCACCAGCCATCAGGGACAATATCACTCCAAGACAAGATATTTTTTCGCATATTGGATTTGATATTGATGTGACTAAATGTGGTTCAAATCAGACTTGTAAGTATCTTAGGAAACACATAATGATACTTAAAAGTTGGTTTAAATAAGGAAATCGTACCCGAATGTCCAGCATGATAATGTGCAGAAATGATACTTGGTATTGGAATTAATCGTCAGCTATTATTGTACAGTTATTAGTCTCCCATTCACTTTTGTAATAGTCTGAAGGAACTTTAGGTTTCTTTGCTACCTGTCTTTGTCATTTTCCTTAACTCAAATCATATCTCAATTTTTGACCAGAAATTCCCAATTTTGAACATGCACTATATTCCAGCAAATGTGCATGTACTCAAACAGAAAATAATACTCAATTAAAATTTTTTTGAAAATGTTCTGTAAACCAACTATTAATGTACTGTTACATGTGGCAAAATATACAGGAGAAAACAATGATTTGTGTAAAACAATACATATATGTACAAATTTCATTATTATATTTTGTTGAAATTCCTTATTTTGAATAAATACAGCGTTATTCCCACTTCCATTGCCATCATTCATGCCAGGTACATGTTCCTATAATAAGTGAGGAAGAAAAAGCTCTTTTATCTCCTTTTATCTGTCCATTTAGTCATTCTGTATCAAAACAGGTTTCAAGATGATAACTGGAGTACCACATTCCAGATACCGCTTAATCTTAACCACATTCCAGATACCGCTTAATCTTAACCACATTCCAGATACTGCTTAATCTTAACCACATTCCAGATTAAGCGGTATCTGGATATAAATTATTTTTATTCATTGATGAAGAGAGGAAGATTCTTATTAATCTTAGTTTCAGAGGTCAAGGTCACAGCGTATGTAGTTAAGGCTAAGAGGGAGAAATGGCTTTCAAATGATTGCTCATGTACCATTCATCAAATTCAAATAAAGTTTTAACAGACTTTGCGAAAGTTAATTTTTTCACAGGACAATCGGTCTGTTAAGTTTTGATATTTTACCAGACCGAGTCAACTTTCACCAGACCACAGTACTTTGCTTAAAAAAATCAGAACAAATTCACAAATACTATTGATCTTTCACTGCATGCTTGAAAATCAAACTCAGACCTGAAGGTATTAAACTAAACAGTATACAGGGCAAATATGGATAAGTGAATTACGCTGCATCAGAAATAAATGTTAAATGGGCATTTATAGTTTATTGTGTGCCAGTAAACAGTAGAACTAACTTAATAGGGGACATTGTCTGCAATTATTTCAGTCTGAATTTTCTATGGTTGAAATTTTCTCATCGGACAATCGGTCCGGTTTCTGGAGGTACCAGTATTACGGTATTTTACCTTCCTAACTCTAATTTTTTTACCGGAAAAATCTAACAGTCCAGTGACTTAGACATTGACTGTTTTCATATACATGTATATTTAATTATGAAGAAAGGAAGATATGTCAAAGATCAACGTTGTCTATATAGAGTGAATTTGGGGTAAAATCATGATTACTGAATGATAATTGAAATGCTATACATTAGTCAAACTGAAGTTTAGATACATACTAAATTACAAAGATGGGAAGATTTATGTTGATTTTCAAAGCTGAAGGTTCAGGATCTTAACTACCAAAAGTGAAAATGTAAAATCAACCAAATAAATAAAGGCTAATAAACTGCAGCAGACATGATAATAATTTTAAAGGGGTATAAGTTTAATGAACTTTTAAAACTGGGATTTATTTATTGTTAAAATAATGCATTAAGTTAAGTTTTCCAGACTATATCTCTAGTATAGATAGATATTTGAATGAAAGTATGTATGTTGCTTTATTATACCCCTCGCTAACAAAGTTTGGGGGTATATACGAATCACCTTGTCCGTCTGTCTATCAAGAAAACTTTAACCTTGACCGTAACTTTTGAACCAAAAGAAACTGGTTATTCATACTACACATGTATATTCTTTGTGGCAAGATCTTTCTTTTGGTGCCAAAATTTTTGACCTTGTGACTTTGGCCTTTGACATTTGACCTACTTTATACTAGCTTTAACCTTAGCTATAACTTTTGAACCAAAAGAGACTGGGTATTCATACTACACATGTGTATTCTTTGTGGCAAGATCTTTCTTTTGGTACTAGAATTTTTTACCTTGTGACCTTGGCCTTGACATTTGACCTACTTTTTAAAAACTTTAACCTTAGCTATAACTTTTGAACCAAAAGAAACTGAGTATTCATACTACACATGTATATTCTTTGTGGCAAGATCTTTCTTTTGGTACCAAAATTTTTTATCTTGGCCTTGACATTTGACCTACTTTTTAAAAACTTTAACCTTAGCCATAACTTTTGAACCAAAAGAGACTGGGTATTCATACTACATATGTATATTCCTTGTGGCAAGATCTTTCTTTTGGTACCAAAATTTTTTATCTTGGCCTTGACATTTGACCTACTTTTTAAAAACTTTAACCTTAGCCATAACTTTTGAATCAAAAGAGACTGGGTATTCATACTACACATGTATATTCCTTGTGACAAGACCTTTCTTTTTGGTACCAAAATTTTTTACCTTGTGACCTTGGCCTTGACATTTGACCTACTTTCTAAAAACTTTAACCTTAGCCATAACTTCTGAACCAAAAGAAACTGGGTATTTATACTACACATGTACATTCTTTGTGGCAAGATCTTTCTTTTGGTACCAACATTTTTGACCTTGTGACTGGCCTTGACATTTGACCTACTTTTTATAAACTTTAACCTTAGCTATAACTTTTGAACCAAAAGAGACTGGGTATTCATACTACACATGTGTATTCTTTGTGGCAAGATCTTTCTTTTGGTACCAAAATTTTTTACCTTGTGACCTTGGCCTTGACATTTGAACTACTTTTTAAAAACTTTAACCTTAGCCATAACTTCTGAACCAAAAGAAACTGGGTATTCATACTACACATGTATATTCTTTGTGGCAAGATCTTTCTTTTGGTACCAACATTTTTGACCTTGTGACTGGTCTTGACATTTGACCTACTTTTTATAAACTTTAACCTTAGCTATAACTTTTGAACCAAAAGAGACTGGGTATTCATACTACATATGTATATTCCTTGTGGCAAGATCTTTCTTTTGGTACCAAAATTTTTTATCTTGGCCTTGACATTTGACCTACTTTTTAAAAACTTTAACCTTAGCCATAACTTTTGAAACAGAAGAGACTGGGTATTCATACTACACATGTATATTCCTTGTGACAAGACCTTTCTTTTTGGTACCAAAATTTTTGACCTTGTGACCTTGGCCTTGACATTTGACCTACTTTCTAAAAACTTTAACCTTAGCCATAACTTCTGAACCAAAAGAAACTGGGTATTTATACTACACATGTACATTCTTTGTGGCAAGATCTTTCTTTTGGTACCAACATTTTTGACCTTGTGACTGGCCTTGACATTTGACCTACTTTCTAAAAACTTTAACCTTAGCCATAACTTTTGAACCAAAAGAGACTGGGTATATATACTACACATGTATATTCCTTGTGGCAAGACCTTTCTTTTGGTACCAAAATTTGACTTTGGCCTTGACTATTTCACTTACTTTTTAAAAACTTTAACCTTAGCCATAACTGTTGAAGAAAAGAGACGGGACCTTCACACTACACATGTGTATTCCTTGTGGCAAGACCTTTCTGTTGATACTAACATTTTTGACCTTGTGACCTTGGTCTTTTGTCCTTGGTCTATGCCCCATTTTGAATTGGGGGGGGTTATTTGTCCCATTAGGACAGTTCTAGTTTTGAAAAGTTACAGATCAAGCATTATGACTGATGGCTTAATCTTATTTATGAATAGAGTAAAACTGAATAATATCCAAATCCCCATTATTAATTCATTGTTTAATGAAAGGATTTGAAAGCATGACTTAAGTGTTTTTTCAGTTTATGGCTCCTAAGCTTGGTTTGAGTTGTTTCAGGGTTGACATACTTTTGAGAAGAGTTGGTGACATAAATGGCTTCAGCATTACATTGAAAATGCGTGTTTTTGAATGTCATGTTAGGATTTTGGTATTTGATAATTTGCTTTCAAGTAAAACATGTTGCTTCATGTACTACCAAAAAGCATTAAAGACTTGAATGTGACAGAAATTGATTGTCTTATATTTTATATTATAGATGCAATGTGGGATGACTTGAAAGGGCGCTTGAAAAATTTTACAGATAACAATAGCCATTGGCCATTTTGTTTAGACTTTTGCCTCTTACCATTTCGAATCTCAAGGGCAGAGAACTCGGAATATACCCCTGCATATATTACATATGGAAGGTAATTTAAGTGAAAATTTCAGAATAATGAAATATTAAATATTTTACTGGAACTCGTTTTACTAATCAACTTACCGTAAATGCTCGCCTATAAGTCGGATTTTTTGGAGAAAAATATTGTAGTCGAAATGCACAACCGACTTATAGGCACAATACTACACAAGAGGAAAAAATCCGACCTTGATCTGAAGTCATATTTTGCCGTTGATGAACGGACAATGCAGGCATTAGGCACCATAGATAGTACACACAATATTCCCTGGTCATTAAGTACTTTTAAAGACGATTTTATGAGAATTAAATGCATATTGCGTGGCCAACAGTTCCTATACTTAAAGTTGTTATATATCGGTGCTGTGTTGTTTATTTGATCCAGTTCAATGCAATTTACAAACTAAGACCTGTGTAGAAGTGACAAATTAACGAGCCGTAACAAAAGGCAAACAGATCCTAATGGAGAAAGTTTAATGACCCTGACGAGATAGCCTTTGATTAAATAACATAACACAGAATCCACTAGTGCCAAGGATGAGGACAATGACGTCCATGATGACATTCTTTTGTCGGAACTACAGATCAAACTGCTGTTTGATGATGATAATGATGATGACAGCAACAATGAGTTTGAAGGCTGGGGTCTGGAATATGCCTGTTCTTAGCAAATAGCTTTTTTAACGGCCATCAATGACCGTTTTCATGGCCAAAAACTGACGTTTTGACGACTGCTATATTCTTAGAAAAGAAGCTGTACGTAACTGACAGCAATTTAAATACCCAACTATTGAATATGTCATTTAAATTCTGCTGTATTGTTAAGTACACACGAGTGATACTGCACGATCATTACAGCGGAAAGGCTCCCAAGTCATTTATTGAAAGTCATTGAAAAGATGCCATAAGTAAATACAAGCTTTGTACATTGAAAACTTAGAACCGACTTATAGGTGAGTCAACGACAAATTCCAAAATTTTATGCCCTAAAAGTACAAACCGACCTATAGGCGGAGCGACTTATAAAGTACATCAAATTGTGAAATTTTACAACATACTTAACGTAAATATTTGACAAATGGCAGATTTTCAGCTTAAGAGTTGGTGATAATGGCTAATTTTAGGTTCTTTAATCAAATCGATATTATTAAAAAAATGAAATTAATGATTTTATAATTAAATTTATATTCCTACCATTTAATTTAATTTTGTCGTCACATGATATGACTGTTTAACCTTTTTTTTTTCCACAGAGAGCTGAATTTACCTCAGGAACTCAGTCATCAGCATGAAACCTCATGCATGGCAGCAGAACCTCATTTAAGTGACGAACAGATGTCCAAAATATCATCTCTTCTACTGGACGCTTTCAAAATGTTTGGTACATATTCACCCCCACTTGAAAGCTCCGCCATTAATGATTTGCCCACTAAAGGAGCTCCAAAGTCAGGGAAGAGTATGAGTAAATCTTCAGTATCTCCGAAAGAGACGGCCTCTCCAAATGGTAATAAAGCTTACAATACACGACGATCTAAAGATGTGGATTATCGAAGAATGTCAGTTGAAGAAGCAGAGGAGGACATGCCTCCACCAGCTATGTTGAAATCACCTGAGCCACGCAGGAAACGGAGAAAGATGTCCCGTCCTGGGAGGATCAAGGTGGAGGAGGAGGATCTCGAAGAAAGACTGGTTCAGAATAAAGAACTCGATGATGGAAAGAATTCCTCTCTGGTAAGACGTTTACTAATCAGGTTTGATAAGTAATGCTGTATTTGGAGATGATCTGTTTTTCAGGAAAAAAGACAGGTCCACACGCTGAAATATCCAGGGAAATTATATCCTCTTTTTTCTCTTGAAACATTCATTAATTTCAGATTAAATTTGCATGGAACTGGTTTCCTTGAATTACTACAGTGATGATACTGAAATATTGGTAATAGCAATGTGACAATGAGCAAATAATACCAATAACCTTTTTGTGCAATTTGTATTTAAAAAATTGGAATAAAATAGCGATTGATTAATAGTTTCCCTGGATCTTTCAGGACGAGGATACATGGGAAGCTGTGCGAAGAGATATTGCTCATCAGGTATTGGCTAACTTTCACCGTAGCACAACCACAGATTTACAGTCACTGCACAGTACACCAGAACCACCTCAGAGGAGAAAGTATATCTGTGATGCATGTGGGAAAGAATTCTCACGCTCAGATACCTTGAAGCGCCATCGCAGGGAAACACATGAAAATGAGGTACTAAACCCCAATATTTGTAATGAATGTGGACTGTCATTTAAAAGGAAAGATCATCTGAGACGCCACCAAAATTCCGCACACAAAGGACAACTCTTACGCTGTAAATATTGTGAAAAAACTTTTTCTACAAGGAATAAGCTGGATTATCATATTATGTTGGAGCATGATAAGCGTTTTCAGTGTACTCAGTGTGACAAGAGATTTGGTTCAAGCACTAGTTTTAAACGCCATGTGACTGCCCATGAAAATTCAGACTACAGATGCCCATTCTGTTTGCAAGACTTTGAAACCAAAGAAGTGACAAATATTCATAAGGAAGTTTGCAAGTTGACAATGAAATATCCTTGTACTGTTTGTGGAGAGGCTTTTAAAAGTAAAAGCTCTTTTCAGCATCATGAAGCCTCTCATTACGATGGGAAGTTTCCATGTCACACATGTGGAATTAAATTCTCCTTTAGTACAAATCTGAACAGACATATAAGAACTGTGCATTCAAAGGATCCAGATGGTGATGTAGCCGTCACAACACAGAAAGAGACCTCAATTGTTGTTCCTGCTCCGAAAGAATATGAAGAATTACGTACTAGCATCCCAAGATCTGAGCTTGATACACAAGAGAATGACACTCAAGTGCCAGTTGTATCTCATGAAAATACTAAGGAAAAAACTGCATTGATTCAGCAATCGTCAAATAATGCAAAAATTGTAACAGAGGCCATTCAGTGTGAGCAAAGACAATTGGAGAAACAGAATGATGTAAATCACTATAACGAGAACCAAAGTGTATCGATGAACAAGGAGTCAAATGTGGTCAAGAATGCCTCCAGCGCACATCCAAGACCTGATAAACACCAAACTGAAGAAGAAAGCATTGCATATACTTCCAAACTGCACAGATTTTTACGGGAAGAATATAGGAAGTCTGGATTATCAGAGACCATGTTAAGTGCTAGTCACAGTGAGCAAGTAATGAACACAACAGCCACCTCTTCGTCATATACCAGTCCTTCAGTACGCTCTGAAGACATGGGTAAAAGTCCAATACAAGCACCTACATATGATCATGGGCGTCTACCAAGTGTAAGCGTGTTCAATAACAGAATAACAATGCCAACAATGTATGGATACAATGACCTTCAAAATCCAGAGAAAACTGGACCGCTTGGAAGTGCAATAATGTCATATGGAGTCTTCCCCCATCAGTTACCATTGACAACATCCAGTAGCATTATTCCATCTTATAATCAGGCAGAAACGCATCACCAGGATAGTAGTGGTGATGCTTCATCGAGCCATACTTTCACTGATCAGAGAACTTTAGTTATGCCTGCACAGATGCCGGGCCTTCGTGACAATTCCATTCTGAACAGGAGTCATGTAGATTTGGCAAGATCATTGCAAGGCGTTTCCCAAGAAGGGGTCACTTTTGCCCACGATCAGAGTTTGAACTATCAGAACCAGCTGTCCAGTATTTATATGGGACGATCAGAATATCCTGCCAGTCAAGAAAAACTTTAAATTTCCTTGTAATTCTGCTTGATAGCATTTCAATTTTTGATTTGAATCATAAAATATTGCAGAGATCTTCGGAGTTCTTTCATGTAATATGCTTAAACAAACCTACAGCAATATATCATGTTGTCCATATTTGTAAATGTAGTGCTTTAAATTTATTAGAATATGTTATACAAAGAGTTAGCCATTTGATCAAATTGTATTTATTTTGTATTACAAGGATCATTTTTGGCATGTGCTTTTTTTAGCTTTAATTTATATAGAATCTACAAATGTTATTATTGAGCAATGTGTAGCAGTGATAGGTAAATGAGGAAGAGTACATATTTATGTACAAGTTATTGTTAAATTAGCCTTTGACGGTATTTTTATCTGTGATCTTATTGCAAGAATAGAATTATATTTCCCAATTTAACTTCCCTGTATGATTTTGCAGAAAAATAACGTCCTTTCGGATATCCAAGGCATTTTAAGGACTTACCTGCCAAGCATACAATGTACCCTTTCCCTAACTCAGTTGTTCTTTTCTGGTTAATGTATCCCCATTTAAAATCTGAAGTAGACTCTGACGAAAGTTACCGAGACGTCCTCTAATAGTCTGTTTGATTTTAGCCAAGTTTCATGGGGTTTTTAGTAAGTGGCTATATAAATGTACATGGTAAAGGGCCTTGCCTCCATATGTTTGTAATCTTATAGGTTATGAAATTGAGGTGAATTCAAATCTAATAGTCCTACATGTACAACAAGGCTGTAAATGTTTAATAAAACCGAGTTTAAATGCTAAGTTGAATTACTTTTGAATTTTTAGGAAATTATATTTTCATATTTCAAAAAGTTATTGTGATACCACACACCATGTGGAAGCTTTCATTTATGTTATCTTTTTCGATACACAATGTCTGTGAAATTGATGTTAATTTTACGATATTTGTGCATTTTTATGTATATATACATATGTATATGTATTTATAAATGCAATGAAAAATCTTTTATTGACCATTAGTGATAAAAGTTTACAACTTTGCTCAATGTTGCAATAGATAACATTACATTAGATATTATATTCAGTATAGTAGCAGCTTTGTATTTTTAAAATGATGATGATCTTAAGTTGGCAAGCTTAGATATATTGACTCAAGTTGGCTATTATTCATACATAATTTGCCTTTTCATGAAAAAGCAGTTAGAAGCGAGGTATATTGAAATGAATTTATTCTGACGTAGACAAAATATTTGTCATAGGTTTCTTAGTGCAACTATTTATATAAGGAATATTATAGAATTTAAGAAAATAAAGGTCACTACAAATATAAATATTTTGTGTCATGTTTCTTAGCTGAAATCTTTAAATATTTAGCATTAGTCAAAATGAAGCATGTCTATGTTGTGTTTATTGGAGAGAAAGTCTTGTTTGTTTGTATGACATAAATGTAGGCCAAGGTGCTACACTGATCTTGCTGTAGCCTCTCTCCTTTTCCAAATTTGGTCAATTCTAGGTCAAAGGAAATGGGAATGTTTCCCAGTTTACTTGCTGAGGGTCGGTGATATTTGCCGGTTACTTTGGGTTTTTCCACAGTTACAAACTGGTGGTCACCATATAGGTGAAATATTCCTTGTGTTGGAAGCATTTAATACACAAACACAAAAATAAGGTCATCATGCAGGCTACATTATAATGTGATTTTCTCAAGCTTTATTTGGCACTTTTCCCAGGGACATTGGAGTGTCCACAATTACCACATATATATATATATAACTGTTGAGAAGACAAAGATACAGGTACCAACATTAACATCCCAAATTATTAGGAGTTACATTGTCTAGACCTGTGTTGGCAAACTTGGACATGCATGTAGCAAGTAGTTTGTTGCAACTTGATGTAAGGTCTGCAATTTCAAAACTGCGAGAAGTTCATTTTCAGTTTGACAGAAATGTACTGTGTGGCCCAATCTGTCCTTGCTAATGCATTAAGAGTAGATATTGCCAAATAATAAATGCAAAAATTGATCAAGTATTGCTTCTCAGTTCTTGAATTATTTTGCCAAGTTTGACATCTGTATGCCCATTTTGTCAGAGCATTACTTATGCATTCTGTTAAAGATAACTCTTGGAATTATGATGGCTCAGGCAATATGGTGATCAGTGTTTCAGACTGGCATTGGTCATTTGCTGATTAAAACTCCAAATGGCTATTTCTTTGTGAAACGGACAGAACGGCCGACAATTATTTATTTGAAACAGACAGTCTTCTGGTCAACTTTGCATGCTGATTACTTTCCAACGATTGATTATATAATTATAATGTAATAGCAATTTTCATTCAATCTGAAACACCGGGTGTTTATTCCTTTGTTCAAGTATTCCCTGATGACATTTTCAACTAATGCCTTTAGAAAAATTGCAATGCAAACTACAACTATTCAAGTAAAATTTCATCACCACATTTGTTGAGATTGCCATAAGTTCAGTAAATTTTGTTTTCTGATGGCAACGCATGGTACAGCAAACGGTATTGCATGCCATCACGCTTCTGCCCAAGGAAAAAGTGCATTCAATAATGCAAGTTAACAAAATATTTTTATACACCTACATAAAAATGTGGGCCTGTTATGCTATACAGCTTTCTTCCATCTGCCTGAACCATTTTGTCTTCCCAACTCCTAAACTCATGGGGGAACCCTTGGATTTTCTTAAAATACCTAGTCTGTGTAATTCCTCATAAATCCTTTGGTGGATTTGATGAAATTTAGTACTTAGAACACGCTATGAAGATGTGCATATTGGAAGCTGAATGTTGTCCAAAATTTTCTAAAATAAAATACAGCCCTTGGACTTGGAGTTTCTTAGATTTTTTGACCGGATTGCAAAGCAATTCCGGTCTATGAGTTGGCAAAAACCGTCTGTCTGTCTGTCAGTTCATCCATCCGCATGGTGTCAACATTTTGCGTTTAGCTTGGTTTCTTTCATACCCTAAAGGGTACTTATGTCAAAGTTGGTAGGTTTGTAGATACTTGAATGTTCTATTCAACAAATACAAAAATTTAGTGACCTTGACCTTGACTTTACGCTTCAGTGAACACACGCTGTTTTTTTACCTTTAGGGTGACCACTTGCATATATGTATTGTTAATGTTATTGCAAAGCAATTCTGGTCTATGAATTGGCGAAGTCCGTCTGTCTTTTGGTCTGTCTATCCGTCCGCCCGCACAGCGTCAACATTTTGCGTTTAGCATTTGAGTTTAGCTTGATTTCTTTCATACTCTAAAGGGTACTTATGTCAAAGTTGGTAGGTTTGTAGATATTTGAATGTTCTATCCAACCAATACAAAACTTTAGTGACCTTGACCTTGACTTTACGCTTCGGTGAACACACTGTTTTTAGCTCACCTGAGCCAAAGGCTCAAGTGAGCTATTGTGATCAATCACCGTCCGTCGTCCGTCCGTCGTCCGTCGTTAACTTTTCACATTTTCGACTTCTTCTCCAGAACCACTGAACAGAATTTGATGAAACTTGATAAGCATGTAGTACTCATGGTCCCCTACAAGTGTTGTTGTTTTTCGTCCAGATTCATCAACAGGTGGCGCCACCACAGGCAAAAGTAGGTCAAAGAGGGTACCCTCCTTTGACAAACTTCTTCTTCAGACCGGGGGCATACAGAGACAAACCAAATGCATAGGAATGATCTAGAGGGATGTGTGAAGAAGTGTTGTTATTTTTGGTTCCATTCCGAAATCAAATTTTTGACGTTTTTTTGTACTTGGTAATTTTAATGCAGAAAAGAGGTATTTTTTTCTTTTAGTAAACATTGATGCATGAATTTGGTTTAATTTGATCATTTTGATGGTAAGAAATACTACTGCGAAGAAAATTTTTCAATATTTTATGTTTTGGATTTTTTATGAATTTTTTAAGACTTTCAAGAAAAAGGGGGGTGGGATAATTGGTGTAAACATTTCACAGTTTGAACTTTTTCTTCGGAACCACTTGCTGGAATTCAATGAAACTTGGCATGCATCAAATACTCAAGGTCCCCGACAAATGTGGTCATCTTTGTCAGGATCCATGAACAGGTGGCACCACCACAGACAAAAGTAGGTCACAGAGGGTACCCTCCTTTGACAAACTTCTTATTCAGATCGGGTGCATACAGCGACAAAACGACTGCATAGGAATGAGATAGAGGCATATGGGAAGAAGTGTTGATATTTTTGGTTCCATTCCGAAATCAAATTTTTGACGTTTTTTCATTTTTATTTTGGACTTTGTTATTTTAATGCATTAAAGAGTTATTATTTTCTTTTAGTAAACATTGATGCATTCATTTGGTTTCATTTAATCATTTCTATGGTAAGGAATGCTGGTGTGAAGGAATTTTTTCAATATCTCGATTTTTGAATTTTTTATGAATTTTTTAAGACTTCCAAGAAAAGGGGGGGGGGGACAATTTTTCATATCTTCAACTTGATCTACAGAACAACTTGAAGGATTGTGATAAAACTGGGTAGGATTCAAGTACTCATAGTCCTTTTCAAAGGTTTTGTTTTTTGTGCGGATCATCCAAATTGGTTAACAGATAATGCCACCATGTCTAAAAGTAGGTCTTACAATGGTACATATACCACTTGGTAATTGAAATATGGAGAGTAGCGGTTCAAATCCAGCTGTGGTCAAAAAATTTTTTTTTTTTTTTTTTACACATCTAAATAAGTTTTTAGATGTTTCTCAACACTCAACATATGAAATTAGGAATTTTACGTTTAGGACTTAAAAAAAAAATTTTCACATTTTCAACTTTTTCTACAAAACTGTTTGAAGGATTTTAATAAATCTTGGTAGAAATAAGTCACTTATGATCCTCTTCAAATTCTGTTGTTTTTGTCCAGACCTCTTTACAGGTGGCGCCACCATAGTCAAGAGTAGGTCACAAAAGAGTTCCCTCGTTTAACAATATTCTTTTTCATACGGGCTGTATACAGAGACAAACAGAATGCATAGAAATGATCTAGAGGGATGAGTGAAGATGTATTGTCATTTTGGTTCCCTTCCAAAATCAAATTTTAGAATTTTTTTCGACATTTCTTTGGACTTGGTGATTCAATGCAGAAAAAAGTGTCATATTTCCTAGTTAATTGATAATGATGATTTCTTATGGACTATTGTGATCATAATTATGGTAAGGATTGTTACTTTGAAAGAATTTTGTCAATATCTCAATTTTTGGATTTTCTATGAATTTTTTAAGACTTCCAAATGAGGGTGTATAGGAACAATTCAATCACATTTTTCACTTCTGCTGTTATACCACATGAAAGATTTTAATGAAACATGGAATACATGAAGTACTAAAAGTCCTCTATCAATTTGGTAAATTTCATCCAAATTGGTTAACAGATAATGCCACCATGTCTAAAAAGCAGTTCTCACAATAGTACATATACCACTTGTTAATTGAAATATGGAGAGTAGCAGTTCAAATCCAGCTGTGGTCAAAATTTTTTTTTCATTTCTTTACACATCTAAATAAGTTTTTAGATGTTTCTCAACACTCAACATATGAAATTAGGCAATTTTAAGTTAGATCTGGACAATATTGAAACAATTGTTGTTGATGACCCAGACTTGAAATCAGTCAACAAAAGGCCCCACCTAAAGAAAATGACTAATTGTTGCCCTGAATGACTTCTTGCAGAGACAAAGGAAATGCTTAATATCAAAATCACCTGAATGGATGTGCAAAAAAGTGTTGTTTTTTATTCTAGCCTGAAATAAAATTTGACATATTTTCAACATCTGTGTTGACTTGGTCACATTAATGCAAAAATAAATGAATTCTTCCTTCATGCATGACTGATAATATAGGTACTCAGGTGAGCGATATAGGCCCACTTGGGCCTCTTGTTTGCCTTTAGGGTGACCACTTGCATACATGTATTGTTAATGTTAACGTAAAGCAATTCTGGTCTATAAATTGGCAAAATCGGTCCGTCCGTCCATCTGTCTGTCCGTCCGTGTGGCATCAACATTTTGCGTTTAGCATTTGCAATCCGGTCATACCACCCCTGACGGTTTCTTGTTCTATTGCAAAATACCTTGTCTTTACAATTCCTAAACCTTTTTAGGGATTTTGATGAAATTTGGTATGAAGAAACAACTCCATACGAAATTGTGAAAATTGAAGGTGGAATGCTGTCCAAACAATTTACAAAGGAGTTGGGACCCTTCGACTTGGATTTTTCTTTGCAAAGTATCTTGTCCTTGCACCCCCTCTTAAACCGATTGGTGGATTTTGATGAAACTTAGTACAAAGAAAGATCACATTATGGAGATGTGCATATTAAAAAAGGGAATTTTCATATCTCAAAATTTAAGACAACTGTAGTCGGTAGTTGGTGTACTTAAGAAAGCAAGGGGGGGTGGGGGGGGGGGGGGGGGGGGTTTAAAGATTGGAAATGATAGATGCACAAAGTAGATCAAATAATCCACAAAGAATTGAAGAGGAGGAAGACTGAACTATTTTAGCAGTATGATAGGTAATCTAGATTTACCACGATTAGACTAGATATTTAGTTCTAGTTTGTACATCACATAGGATAACAAAATGCAGGCGTATCATGTACCAGTTTAACAGTGCCTTATTTTTCCTGATGATGCAGCACACAATTCTTCAATCACTATGACACACATGAACATGAATTATCTAAAATCAGAATCGTAAGTTGATGATCTAAATGCCTTTTTAGAAACAGAGTAAGTCTAGTGATTAATTTCCTGGCTTGGGGTATAGGCAATCTGGAGTAAGTCTAGTGGTTAAACTGGCTTGGGGTTCTGGCCATCTAAAGTAAGTCTAATGGTTAAATTTCTGACTTGAGGTACTGGCGATTTGGAGCAAGTCTCTTGTGCGAATCCAGAGAGGTGGACCCACTTTGGAATTTGGCAAAAATTACTTTTCTTGTCATTTTTTGATGTAAAATAAGTAATTTTACCCACAAAAACAAGTGTGGACCCCCTCTCAGAAAATTCATTGGGAGTGAACCTCCGCTCTAAAAATTTCTGGATCGGCTCTTGAAGTCTAGTGGGTAAACTCCTGACTTGGGCACAGGTGATCTGGTTTGATTCATTAAGTTGATGACCACCTGCTTCCATGTTGAAGAATGACTGAAAAATTGTTGAAAGAGGCATGAAATCTCAACCAACTAATCATTGCCTTTTCTGCTGTCGACGAGTTCAGCCCTGATCATGATTTATATGTTGTTGGATTATCAAGAATGGACCTTTATAAGAAGGGCAGATATACAACTGTTTGTGTTGTATAGACAGTTACAGATGTTTTGTTTGCTAGCAGGGAATATTGTCTATACAGTAACAGATTCCTTGATAAAAATATCTGTTGCTGACAACGAATTTATATATCGGATATCCAAAACTGAGTAACATGTCACAGTTTTCAACTTGAAACCGAGCTGTTATATAAATCATCTGCAATGTTAAAGCAGTATTTATATTGGTTGTTGCTATCACACAATTCTGTGAGTTTGAACTCCTGTACCTATTAATATCAAACTTTTGTAATTTTGTACGTAGTAATAGACCATATTCCGGTTTTGATAAATGACGACTTTTTGCCCGAGCTAATACCTTTTGGCGTTGATTTTCATAGTGACATTACAATGAATCTATGTCATGCGTTATGACGTCACTATGAAAAACAACGCCAAAATGTATTAGCTCGGACAAAAAGACAGCAATTATCAAAACCGGAATATGGTCTATTCAGGATGATACCAATTTTGGCTGAATCCCTTTGTTCATGAAGGAGTTACAATCCAGCTAATTCAGTGACGAAAAAACATGTATAAGACAAAACATACTATACTTGATGTAGTTCATGTTAATATTTATTCAAAAAGTTATGACATGCATTAAGATCGGAATCCTTTTGTCTGTGACATTAAAAACTTTTCTTTCGTTGTGCAGGACAAAGTTGATGAATACTATGCTTCCATCATACTTTATATAACCAAAAAAGAGTTTGCCTTGGCTTATACCCAAAATATGAAAAGACTGATCCGTAAATCTGCACTGTCATTTGAAGTGGAGAATGATAAACTATATCGTAATATGAAGGATGGTAGAAAAGAAGTACTTACAACATGGAGAGACAGATTAAAGGCGCTGAAGGATGCTCATGTCAAGTCAGACGGTCTGTATCACTTCATGCCTGCAGTCCAGGTTTCAGAATGTGTTGATGACCTATTATTGCTAATTCTCACTGTATAAACTAAAATCTTTGATTACACTGAAAGACTGAAAATCACTAGATATCCTCCACAAATATTTGAATAGATCTTGTCTCCTTAAAGCATTAAAGCAATCTGAAATGTTGTATTTATATCACGTTAAAATGCATCTAGTTCTTGACAAGAATTGATTGCAGTTCAACAAAAGTTCTTGCTGGTAGAAAAAAAAAATCTGCTCTATCACAAGTACCTTTTGGTATTGTAACAGATCCCTCATTGCTTCAGATAGGTCCCTACCTTACAACAGAATTATGAAGCAGTGCATTACGCAGATGTTGCCACAATATTAGTAAAATAAATTTTGCGTGGTATAACATAAAAACAAAAAAAAATGAGCAATTTATAATAGATTAAAGCCTGACCAAAGTCCATATTAAATAAGATAATTGTTAAATTGTTTCAGGTTGTCACAATTCTAAGATGACAATGCTACAAAACTTAAGTGATGTAACATGGAAGGGAATATACAGTGATTGTATGGCCTATTCAACTGTCTGTCCAGACTGTAACTTTGGAGCTCCTGTCGGGGAAACCAACAATGGCTCAATAAATGAGGTAATGTATATCATATTATGTGTTGGTATTTTGGGTTTTTTTTATTATTGCTGTTATAAAACATTTAGGAATTTTTGGCTGGATTGCAAAGCAATTCCAATCTACAGATTGGCGATGTCCAGTCTGTCAAAGAATCTGTCTGTCAACATTTTGTTTAAAGTTACTGGTTTAAGCAAAATCTCGAAAACTAAGTAGAGTGAAAACATAATACTTCACAGGTAGGTTCCTTTTGACCAAAGTTTTCAAATTTTGCTGTGACCAAGCAACCCTTCAAGTATTTATAATTATATAACCATACAGTGCTTTTAAGGAGATGAAAAGTGATTAATTATCTTGATACAAAGAAATATTTTACAAATTATGAAATGTGCAAATTTTCAGTCTTGATCGTTTACTCTGCAATGCTTTACAGAATGAGATAGCAAGGATAGCAGAAAAGAATTATAGCCATCTTATCCAGTATCTAAAGACCAGAAAGTTCTCTGTCCAGTCTGATTCTGAGATACACAGAGCAGTACTCAGTATTGTGAACTACTTCTCTCTACTCCGTGGTCAGTTATTCTATAGGAAATCAGAGAAAAGCGTTTATAGGTGTTTTGAAGTTGCTGCACGAGAGAAGAAAAAGGCCATTAAAGAGGCTCATGAGGAAAGCATTTCAGGTATACTGCACAGATATTAGAGATGTTCAAGTCCATATCAGAATCTGACAAAACCTTTGGGATGAATGATACATAAAGACAAATTTGTAATTTTTAAATGTTTTGAGATACATGTAGTAACCTAACATTTTTCAAGACAATTGTATTCAATTGTGAAAATATTGAAGGTGAAAAAAGATTTTTGAGGTGTAATATTGATCAAAATACATGTATACAGTAAAATGTTTTGAAATTTTTCATCATTAGAATACTTTGTAATTTAAATTTATGTGGAAAACCTTTCACCATCGAAACAAAGGATGATCAATTTTGTGAATGTAAGTGGTTAAGTTTATCAAAAAAGGATTTAAAAATTCTGTAAGAATTTTTTTTTGTATCACTATTTGTCTGAGTCTTATGTGGGCCTGTACTTAATTAACAGCAAGTCATTGTTGATATGCAGGCCAATGTCATAAGGTTGCTGACCTTGACCTTTTTCAGAAGCTCAAGTAAGTTACTATCACTGTGCACATGATCATCTGCCGCTGTCCGATTATCAAATCCATTACAGCAGAGAGCTCTAGAAGTGCCTCTTAAAATGTGTTTTAATTTATCATATTTTTTATCTGTTCAAAAATAAAATTTTTGTCATCTTTTTAACTATGTTTTTCTCTTTTTCAGGTACTTATTTGCATGTATGATATTAATTTTATGTAGTCTTATTTTAAGGAACTAAATGTCATTGTGAAGAACTGAAATGGGGTAGGGGTTGCATTATTTGTATGTAATTCTAAGCCATGATTGACTTCTTCGGGACTAATGTAAAAATTTTGATGAAACTTTGCATAAATGAAAACTGAAGGTTCCTAGAATTTATTGTTGTTTTTAGTTTTAGGCCAAATTTGTCAAAGGTTGGGTACAAGACAGACCGACATAAGCTTCAAAGAAGTGTTGTTGTTATGACCATATTCAGAAATCAAATGTTATTATAAAAACTTTGCTTCCAAATTAAACTTTCAGAGTTTATTTTAGCTACATTTGTTCAGGGATACATTCTGAGTGAGGCCATGTAGATCCAGGAAGATACCCTTCTTTGTTGATAGGAACTCTCGGAAAACTATATAGAATGAAGGATGTAATATTAGAGTCCTAGAAGGATGTGGTGTTGTTTTTGGCTATATTCTGAATTGAACCTTTTAATCATAAAAATTGTGATAATTTCTAAATTCATATTGTGCTGATGATATTTAGGTGAGCGATATAGGCCCACTTGGGTCTTTTGTGTGAGAAAATACTGAAACATGTACTCTTTAACCAAATTTAATCATAATGATTAAATTGCATTATCAAAATTACTGACAATAATTTTCTTATTGGCTATTTTTCCTTTCTTTACAAGTGTATGGAGTTATCGTTATTAATTGAACTCTTCCTGAGTATATATTGAATGAATTACTGAAATGAGTTCAGTGTGATTTGAATATAGTAAAATACTTGTTAAAGGTCATGGGAAGCTTAAGTTATACCAATTTATGTTTTTGCTTAAATAAAATAAATACACTTTAAATAACATCCTCATATTTTTTGTTTTTGAAAATAATTACTCATTTTGGACATCTTGTTATTTGAATATAAATGTAAATGTGTACAGCTTCGGCAAGTCTCGCTGATTTTCGTTACTGTGATCGCTATGACGTTATATTAGGTCAGTTACTATATGAGCTGTATTCACAACCTGTATGTTACACAGAAAAATGTTGTGCTTGACTTAATGTGACGTCACAACTTTTTATTCCTGTAGGGGCATTTAACTCTGTATTTACTCTTAATTAATGACTTCTAAATGCAATCATGCCTATATGATACACCAGAAAAATCTGTTTTTTTAAACAAGAAGGTTAATTTTTCCAAGTATCACAATTTTTACAATAAAAATTATGTTTTCCATGACCTTTAATGGTGTATGTCTTTGCCTAAAAAACATTGATATTGGTTCAGTGTAAAGTCATTATGCTGATATGAGCAATACAGGCTCATATGCACTTCTTGTTATAGGTTGATTAAGGAAAGAAATTTCACTTAAAATGAACATAAATGATACATGCGAGGATATTTGTTTGTGTTAAACCCTGTAAAATACTTAAGTAAATATATATTTCAGAAAGTTCATTATGTAAACTTTTTATTTTTGACAACAAAATATTCAGAGAATGCTATAGATAATTACACTTTCAACATATTGTCTTTATGGTTTTATAGATGAGCATTTAGGATCCCGGGAAACCTTAGAAAACTTAAGTCAAAAGTTCCTTTGGTATGACATGCAGGGTAGTGTGGATACATACATACAGCAGTGCTGTCAGAAGAAAGGTGTTGTAGACATGTCCATTTCTGTGTCCAATTTTAGATTGAAATTCTTCAAAGACTATTTTGCTAAACAGGTACTTTTCTATATTTTTATTAATCTTAACAGGTATTTTTAAAAATTCTGCAAACTGTCTGATAGTAATATTCACTCTCAAAATTGTAACATAAAATTTCAGTGATGAAATTTACAAATTGATAATGGAGCTTCATGGTGATTCCAGTGATCTGTAGCAATCTTCATTTGTTTGTTCTATCTCAAGACAAATGTGAAATTTAAACATTCAGGATAATAAAATTGGAATTGAATTAAAGATTATCTGATAAATTTCATATTTTTAGATTTTTAAGATTTAACAGTGATGTCAATATCAAAAGTATGAAAGTTATCAAATTACTGTATGTTTTCTTTGTATGAATTAATTTCAGCAATGCAAGTAATCAGATAGCAAGAGTATATGTACTAAGTCAGAATACATGTGTTAACAACTTTTTCTAATGATGTGCCATATTCAAAATTTTCAGGAAAAACCTACAAAAGATGCAGCTGCCACTGAAACTTTAATTATGACTGTTCAGGAACCTCTGGATTCTGAAATACAAAAAAATGTAAAGCAAATTACTGTTAATAATGAAGTCACTGAAAAACATTCAACATGTGAATCAAATTCTTCAGCTCAATGTCTTGATGAATCTTTTAAGCCATTGGATAGTAATGATACTGAAGAAGTATGTTCTGAATCAAGTGTGTGTAATGCAACATCAAATACTGATTCTGATCACCTTATACTCGATGAGGACAAAATAAGCAGTTCTGCTCTGCAACAACAAATGAAGATGGTTTTTAACCAAGTTTCTGAATTATCGAGTCATCATGAAAATGAAGATGGAGAGCAATATCAGAACAATGTGACTTTAGTGGTAGAAACTCCCTCAGTCTGCACTTCCTCTGATCCTGCAACCGCTTCTGCAATCTTGTCTATCCTTCCTCAAGAAGAAAAAACTCAGATTATGACCATTCAGAACCTTTGTGATTTACAAGAAAAGGGCAAAAATGCAAAAAAATCACAACCACGCTGTCAAGTGTTTAATCAGACAGACTCAGATTTAAAAAGAAAAGACGATGAAACACAATTAGTTGAGGAGGGAAAAGAAGGTGATATTACATTTCCTCACATAATCTGATATTTTTATCATACAAATGTTAAGTTATTTCTTTGATATAAATACTAAAAATTAATATCCCCTTACAACAGCATTGCATGAAGGGGGGGGATATAGTAACAGTACTGTTCGTGTTTGGGTATGCATGCATGGATGCACGTTTGTGTCTGTAATTAAACCTTGTAGACACTCTGGAAGTCCAGTTTTGGCCATATTTGGTTCATACTTCACATATAGCTTAAGTATAATAAGAGGAAGATCCCTATTGGGGTCAAAAGGTCAAGATCAATTTATTATCTTGGATTTTGCTGCTGTGCGAGGGGATACCACACTTAGCATTGCTTGTTTATTTTTTATTAGGTAAGTACTTATTGTTTATTGTACTTTTAAACTTTGTCGACTATCGAATGAAAGTAAAATCATGTAACTTCTGACAAAAAGAAAATTATAAAGGCCTTACAACTCAGAAGTTTTTATTATTAGTTTCAATCAAACTTTAAATACCACATCATTTCTTGTCTCTGCCAAGGTACTGGAAACAAAAATTTGATATTGAAAGTAATAATATAACTATAATTTAGTTATTACTGTTAACAATGGTAATTTCATTTACAGATCATACTTACAAAAAGAACAACAAAAGCACATTTGAGTGTAAATTATGTGGTGCCAAAGTAAGAGGAATGTCTAAGTACCAAAGTAAGTACTATTTCAATTGGTTATTTTTTACAGAAAAAGAAAAAAAGAAAACAGATTGGCAGTGGTTTTAAACTCACAAAAATGTATTTGTCATAAATTTTGTTTTAGAGCACATGTATAAACATACTGGAGTAAAACCATATGAATGTGATGTGTGCAAGAAGAGATTCACATTGGTCAAATCCATGCGGTTACATAAAAGACGGCATACTGGAGTATATCCCTATCTGTAAGTTGCCATTTAGTACCATCATGATTCATAGTACATGTAATACTCGGTAGTTGTAGATATAAAAATTTAGAGTGTTGAAGGAACATGTATTGCTTACATATCAAGTGTGACTCCTATCAGTTAGACCTATAAACCGATAGACAAGGTGATTCCTATACATTTACAGGGGACACGATAAGGAATCAAACTGGTAAAATAATACATCATGTATATAAGTAAGCATGGGAGGAAACAACAGTGGGTACATCATCGGTACAGAATAAACCATATACTAATTTAATGATGTTTAATAGATTTGTCATTGTAGTAGTGTATTAATTAATCTTGATTTACGTTAACATAACAATAAATCATTACCATATTAATATTTTGAGACAATAGTGCTCAATTATGAAGAGAGGAAGATGACCATTGATGTTTAAATCAAAAGGTCAGAGGTTAATTTCATAACAACTTAAGTGAAAGTATGGGGATAATTAAGAAACTGAATTATTAGGTTTCTAGACTGCAGCAAATATGAAAATACCTTGGTTTGGGGATGTATTTCATAAACCATTTTGTAGTAATGGTAAGTTACAATGTACAGATCAAGTTAGAGTTTGATCACAATTTTGAAGAGAAATTTGCTTTGACTGGTAGAGGACATGTATTGCTTCACCAGTTCCTCCAGAATGCTTGTTGATTTTACGCTGCAACTCCAAAACTAATTGTTCATAATAGGTGCAACATTTGTGGGAAGAAGTTCACATCGGCTGCTGGGATCAATCTTCATGTTAAAAACCATGTAAAAGCTAAAAACGACTCCATACAATGCGAGTATTGTGAGAGGACATTTGCTACAGTGAATCGTTACGAAAAACATTTGCATTTCAAACATGTAAGCAAAGAAGAAACTTTTCATTGTGAAGAATGCAACAAAATTTTTACAACAAAAAGTAAGTCGTTACAAATTATGTAGAATTATTCATAAGTAAATGTGAAATGGCTGAGGTTATGTAGTATAAAACTTATAATATGTATTCTGAAATTTCACTGATATACTTTGTTGATTTATAAATTCACCGTATTAGCATTGATCAGTGAGGAATGGAATTTGTGTCATGGTTAAGCATGTTAGTTACCATCCATTTGAGCTCCATCCTCAGACTACACCACTTAACTTCCAGAACAGTTCTATTAATGAATCAAATAAATCCACGATGGTTAACACAGTCGCAGACCACAGGGTTTCATTATTTTTATACTGAAGTCATGTACATTATATGTTTACCCCACTCTGTATCTTTACAACTTCTTACATTTATCAATAGTTGTGTTACTGCTGTACAGATTTTCTCCTATGCAAAATGGTTCCTAAACACCATGCTAGTAATCAGAAGTCTTTAGAAAGCCTGGCAGGCACTCGATACCCTACATCATGTGCACTTTGGATCCTATTGTCAAATTGAGATATCTAATCTAATAACAAATGGCACAGGCTCCACCCACACTCTGGAGTATATCCTCAATTTAAAAGACCATAGAGTCTAATTTTGGATATCTATCACAACTAGTTTCTCATTGGTCCCTTCAGCTTTAAGATATGGAAGTTTTACTGTGACATAACTACAGTGCATGTTTATACCAAGACCTATTTCTTATTTATTTGTTTCAGGAAGTAGAAACCGACATTTTAAATCTCTTCATCTGGGCGTTAAACATCATACATGCGAAATTTGCGGAAAAAGTTTCTTCCGAAAGGAATACTTTACAGCTCACATCAAGCAACACAGGATGTCTGAAAGGCATCACACAGAGATACGTCCAAGAATGGAGCGACCACAGACAACTGCGTTAAAAGTTGGAGTGAATGAGAATGTCATCACAGAGGTCATATCCCCTGTATCTAGTCAGCCAAATACATATTATTCTATCAGTGCTAATTCAGCTTTACCTGATAAAGACCAGTGTATAGAGGTCCTAGTGGAGAATAAATTTTATACGATATCAAATGATGATCAAGGGACACAACTAGTCTCATTAGAGTTAGATGGTGAGCAAGCTTCTATATCCAGTAATCAGGGTGTCCTTCAGATTGTGGATGAAGAGAAGACCTCCAATGCTTATGGGTTTCCAGGTGTACAGTATGAGATTGAGTGTGGCGGTGAGGTCATAGATGAAGAGACTTTATCTGCAACTGGGATAGTAGCCCAGGCAATGACTGAGCAGAACTTTCAGTAATGGAATGCACTGGATTGTGTATTAGGGCATTATAAAAGATATCAATATTGTTATAACTGTAAGGGCTGTGCATTTGTATATATGTATTACGCTATGGTATTTTGAATATTTGTACTTAGGATTTGTGTATTCATATAAATTGGTAAAGAAAAATCAAAGCACTGTGAGGGAGGAATTGTGAATTTGCAGCCCTTGTGCACACAGTTTTGCTGTCCATGACTTAATAAGCATCTACCATGGATAAAAAAGAAACTGTGTGCACTCGGGGTTGAAATTTCATCATCCCTCCATCACAGTGCTGTTACAATAATTCTGTTTCCATATATAGAATAAGTGTCTTATTTTGTGTATTCATGCAGGAATTAATTACAATGGCTGATGCATTTATTATTATTAGCACATTATTTCTCATAAATGCATCAGACATTGTAATTTATTCCTGCATGAAAACACAAAATATGACATTTATTCTATATATATGCGCTTTTAACGCAAAAATATCATACTGGAAACTTCCATTTCCCATTTATAAACTGCATCATTAAATTATTCCGGACAGAAGTTATAAATTGAAAGAAACAGCCGGTGTCCCATGACAACATAATGTTTATCCAGAATGACATACTTTCGTCGAATGTCAAGCACTTTAGTGCAAAATACGACTTTAATGACGTCACGCAATGTTGGAAATGTTGAACCTTTCATTATGACGTCCTAAGCTTAACAATCAAAAGTCTGCCAAACATCGCTTTCTGTATTGAAAAGTGGGTCAGATATGGGGTGTTATGACGTCACCGATCAATGTACTTTATACAGAAATAAAATACATAGGTCTTGAAAGCTTTATCTCAGGCAGTTACAGTGGCTGTGCATATATATCTCAATATTACATCAGAATTTGAAAGTAATAGTAAATTGATAGTACACATAAACAAATCCTATCTCTTATGATTTTATTAGAAATGTTCTAAATATGTCATAATTATTGATAGGCATCAGCTGATTCCCAAATATTATTCATAAAAATTATGATGATGTCCTGGTACCTTTCTTTTGTACTCTTGACACTTTAAAGACTTTTAAAATGTATACATGTATATCATGTATTTGAAGCTTTTTTTCATTTCTATTTGATGTTTCATGTCAGAGAAGTTTGAAACTGTACACACTCTCATACCATGCAAGGTGTATAATGGTATTTCACTAATGTCTGTGTCTGTCTGCCAAGTTTGTTCACACGTCACTTCTCTGCAGTTTGGTGATACATCAAAGGGAATGACTTGAAGTGGTGAACTAGAATTTTAAAATGGAAGTCTGTCCCCTTGGGGAAGCAATACGAGTTGTTTAAATGGAGAGGGATAAGCAATCTTGTCTGTGTTTTTCCTGTACCATTACCAATACAAATATTTTCAGGTGGTATTAGAAAGGTTTCAAACTGAGGATTGTGCTCTTGACAGGAGGTTAATGTGTTAGGTTCAAAGCTTTTGGGAGTGCTTTTCCTTCTTAACCATGTTACATACAAATGATGTAATATTGGTCATGAAAGAGTATCATTTCGAGTTATACATCTGAGCATGGTAAAAAAAATCTTGTCTGGCCTCTCCTTTTACATCTATAGGCCATATAAATACAGCTGATCTAATGATGAAAGAAAACGTTTCATTATTCAAAACCATGCTAATGGTGGCATTTTTTCATATTTGATGTGGTCAACTTTGAACATGGTATTAATACATACTATTTGTTTCAATCATTCTAATCTGTTGTTTGAAAGGGGTGTTCACTTTAATTTGTTTAAAGAATTGAATAAAATATTCAAAAATCAATGGATTCATTCAGCAATGTTTTTATAAAAGTACTAGGTTTTAAACTCTATTTATGCTTCAGACTCTTGAAACTCCTCATATTTTTCTTTTCTTTGGTATGGGATTTTGACCTGCAGCCCACGTTTGAGGGTGAAAATGATTAATTGATTTTTCATGTTAAATGTCTTACAACTTTTTTACACATTCATTGTGATAGTCAATGTATAGTTACAGAGTAACCCACAGTACCCGATGAACACTGGAGACAGGTGTTAAAACACCATTCCGTTTGCTCCCACCAAAGAATCAGGTTATTGGACCCAGATTTAGACCAAGTTACTGCCATTTTATATCCTATTTTGACATCCAGCACCCACTTTTGTCCTTCAAGGACCTGACACTATGACTACCTGTCATACAAGATGTTTTATTTGTATTTAGTGGGATTTCATCAGTCAATTAACAATGGTCAGATAACAATTGTTTGGTGTGTTTAAAGCGGTCCAAGATTGAAAACGACATATATAATACCAACAACAATACCAGACTTAACTCTGACAAAGAAATATCAACAAACTAGACAAGTCCAAACTCGGACATGAGAACGAAATCATTCATATAACATCAACAAACAAGACAAGTCCAAACTTGGACATGAGAACGAAATCGTTCATTTAACACCAACAAACCAGATAGAACCAAACTTGAACGAAGAAACGAAATCGTTCATATAACATTAACAAACCAGACAAGTCCAAACTCTGACAAACGAAATCGTTTATACAGCACCAATAAACCAGATAGGACCAACTCGGTGAAGGAAACAAAATCATAAAAGTTAAAATCATTGCTTAGAGAAAGAGGAAAAAGAGAGGGATGTTAAGGCCTGAAAAGAGGATAGGGAGAGAAAAATGCCGTAGATCTAATCTTACAGTCTTATATGTAAAAATGTTAGTTATATGTGTAATATTTCCTATTATAGCAAGCAGAACGAGTTGGTCCAAAATTTGTCATGGACTGTTTGAGTTTTTGTGCGCATTTTGTACATTTGTTCCTCGCTTTTGGCTAATGGTCCACTTTCAAACTGAGTTCTTTTCAGCTCACCTGAGCCAAAGGCTCAAGTAAGCTATTGTGATCAACCGCCGTCCGTCGTTAGCTTTTCTACATTTTCGACTTCTTCTCCAGAACCGCTGCACAGAATTTCACCAAACTTCATAGGAAGTAAGTACTCAAGGTCCTCTACCAAGTCTGTGTTTTTCGTGCCCATCCGTAATCCAAGATGGCTGCCATTGGCTCTGATTGGTTGACACATTTTGGACTTCTCCAGACCGGCTGCACAGAATTCCACCAAACCTCATAGGAAGTAAGTACTACCAAGTTTGTGTTTTTCGTGCCCATCCGTAATCCAAGATGGCTGCCATTGGCTCTGATTGGTTGACACATTTTCGACTTCCTCTCCAGAACCGCTGCATAGAATTTCACCAAACCACATAGGAAGTAAGTACTTGAGGTCCCCTACCAAGTTTGTGTTTTTCGCGCCCATCCGTACTCCAAGATGGCCACCATTGGCTCTGATTGTTTGACACATTTTGGACTTCTTCAAAACTACTGCACAAAATATCACCAAACCTTATAGAAAGTCTCGTAGAAAAAAACAAAATTTTCTACTGAAATTAGCTGTCATTTTATTGTAATAAGCAATTTGTGCTCAAGTGAGCGATATAGGCCCATTTGAACCTCTTGTTTTGGGGTTTTTGGGGGTTTTTTTTTTCTTTTTTTTTTTTTTTTAATATTTACACTTTGATTGACGAGACTTGCAGAACAGGAATATAAGTATGAACAATTTTCTGCAGAGTTTACACTGTCATGGTTTTTTTGTCTTTGAAAATTTATCTTCCGAAGTACAATGTACTCACGAATTACAATGTAAAGTGTACTTATTTACTTTTCCCTTTCTTCAAACTTCATCAAACTGGAGAAATTTGATTAGCCACATATCGGAAGTATGTCGATAAATTTTTTGTGTGACTCAGTATTGTGAAACGAAATGTGACAAACTCTAAAACGAACAATTTAACAGAGTTTTAGATTTTGATTATTGTTTTATATAACCAGGGTCCGGCGCCATAAACTGAGAAAATACTGAAGTCATACTTTCATATTGTTCTGTTCAACAATGAAATAATAACTGTGATTTGGATTTAATTGAGTTTTATTCAATCGATAAATAGAAATAAACCATTCATTTTATATGACAGTTAATTATTTGAATGTTTGATAATGGAATAAATTATAATGAAAAAAAATTACTGAAGTATTTTTCGGCTTATGGCGCCGGACCCAGTCTCTATGTACGATTTTGCTTTGCCCTCTCTCTGGACTACCATGCCACTGGACTGTGTAATTCCCTCAATGGGGAAATCCAGCTTTGTTCTCCGGTATTTCATTGGTCATTAGAGCAGTATGTACTCCCCAACTGTTTTCTGTATGTTCCAACTGAACATGTACATATACGTATGTACGTATATTCCGTCGACAGACATACAAACACTCCGGGTCGTCTACGTTGTGTATTCCGTCGACAGGACATGTAAACACTCTGGGTCGTCTACGTTGTATATTCCGTCGACAGGACATGTAAACACTCTGGGTCGTCTTCGTTGTGTATTCCGTCGACAGGACATGTAAACACTCTGGGTCGTCTACGTTGTATATTCCGTCGACAGGACATGTAAACACTCCTGGTTGTCTACGTGGAGTATTCCGTCAACAGGACATGTAAACACGCCGGGTCGTCTACGTTGTATATTCTGTCGACAGGGCATGTAAACACTCCGGGTCGTCTACGTTGTATATTCCGTCGACAGGACACTGTAAACACTCCGGGTCGTCTACGTTGTATATTCCGTCGACAGGACATGTAAACACTCCTGGTTGTCTACGTGGTGTATTCCGTCGACAGGACATGTAAACACTCCGGGTCGTCTACGTTGTGTATTCCGTCGACAGGACATGTAAACACTCCGGGTCGTCTACGTTGTATATTCCGTCGAGAGGACATGTAAAGACTCTGGGTCGTCTATGTTGTGTATTCCTTCGACAGGACATGTAAACACTCCGGGTCGTCTACGTTGTATATTCCGTCGACAGGACATGTAAACACTCTGGGTCGTCTACGTTGTGTATTCCTTCGACAGGACATGTAAACACTCCGGATCGTCTACGTTGTGTATTCCGTCGACAGGACATGTAAACACTCTGGGTCGTCGACGTTGTGTATTCCGTCGACAGGACACTGTTAACACTCCGGGTCGTCTTCGTTGTGTATTCCGTCGACAGGACATGTAAACACTCTGGGTCGTCTACGTTGTGTATTCCGTCGACAGGACATGTAAACACTCTGGGTCGGCTACGTTGTATATTCCGTCGACAGGACACTGTAAACACTCCGGGTCGTCTACGTTGTATATTCCGTCGACAGACATGTAAACACTCCGGGTTGTTCATCTTCGTAAACCAAGGCTACGATTGGTTTACGAAGATGCGGGTTGTTGCGTTGCCTTCTTTCAAATAGATGAATTCGAACACTATCTTAACGTAAAACGTAGATAGGGAGATTCTCAGTTTTACCTCCTTAACAAGAAGGATTCAGCCCCCCTCAGGCTGATAACATTACATATCAAATGCTGAAACACGCACCACTGTCATTTCGAAACATCGAAATTCAACTCTTTAACCAAATATACGGCACTGGTCACTTACCCCTGAGTTTCTCTTCCGAAACTTAGCAAGGAGCCCACCTAGCAGAGTCTTACAGGCCCGTTTTCCTGACCTCCCATAAATGCTTGAAACCATCCTAACGAATAAACTGAAATAGTTCTTGGAGACACGAGGAATAACTGACAGAAACCAGAGTGGGTTCCGGAAAGGGGAAATCTACCATGATGTTTAAGTTCATTAACAGGTTCCTTAAGGATAGAAAAATATAAGTCAGAATCGGCAACGAGCTATCTTCTAAATACAACCTAGAGAATGACACCCACAGGGCTCGTTTATTAGCCCGACACTCTTCAACATCATGGCAAATGACCTAGTTGACCATGTCTAGATGGGGGAGGATGATCAGGCAGACACGCCAGACCTCTAACAATTTGCATTCTCACACAATAACATAAGTAAAATAAACAATTACAAAAAGCACTAAACGCAATCACTACATGGGCAACCAGGTGGTGTTTTAAACTATCTAAAGAAAAACCTATAGATATTCTTTTGGGGAAACCTGAAAATAATTTCTCTTAAAGTTGAATGAAAATATAAGCTTCTAATAAAGATCACCCAAATTAAGGTTGAAAAGTCTGCTAGATTTTTATTTCTGATGAGCACCTACATTTAAGGAACATATGAAACACCTTAGAAATAGTTGCAGTAAGACCAGATTTATTAAGGGAAGCATCTCGTACAGATTTTGGGGCTGATAAGCTTACGTTATTACTATTATATTAATCACTCATTCGATTTAGGCTAGGTTATGGTTGCCAAGCATAGCAGTCAGCAGCCAGAAAAACACTCAAAACACTAGATAGCATTCAGAACACGGCGCTCAGAATAGCTCTGGGCGCCTTACAAAGCATCGGATTGGAAGCTCTCTTAGCGGAGGCTGGGGAACTCCCTCTTCACCTCAGACGTGAGGAAGTAGCCCTCAAATACTGGACCAGAACACTACAGATACCTGACAATCCGGCCAATCAGGTGACTTCTAGGACCTACTCTAAATACTACAATTGGCCACCTATAGCTGACTCCTGGGACCTGAATGGGTACAGGCCATTCGGCTTCAAAATAGAAGCTTTAATAAGTCCCTACTACGTAGCTTGGACACATCACCCCATCCTCCGTGGCTTTTAAATCGACCCTTAGTCTCAACAGAGATAGCGAAGGAAATAACTAAGAAAGGCCTTCCAGCTAAGATTAAGACAATCACGGAGGAGTTAACAGATGGGAAATATCGCGGCTACCATAAAATATTCACGGAGGGTCCAAAGACCCCACGACTGGGCGCACTGATTCCGCTTACTATGACGCTCGAATGTCAGAAGGTAACTACTATAGGTGTAGCTAGCGACTATTTATCTACATGTATATACAGAACTTATAGCAATAAGAAGCTATGGACCATATAAAGACCGATAGTTATGACAGGGCAGTCATACTAAATGAATCCCTCAGTGCGCTAGTGGACGATATCTGGTCAGAAGAGAAAACCGAGGACATCTGACAACGCTGTATGACACAAATCACCAAGAACATGCACACAAAGGAAAACCATAAGTCGACATCTGCAGATATCGACATTAGGTATCCATGGAAACGAGACAATTGATGAGCTAGCTAACTCATAATTATACGAACCAAACATTGACATTAACCCTAGGAATGAGTGCTAAAGAGGTTTACCCAATCATAAGGAACATGATTGCAAAATCAAAACGAACCCATTTACAAAACCGACCACATAACACAAAACAAAAGGCTAGACAGAATTATTACCAGACTCACTGGGTAAAACCAAACTGACGAGCCATATGGGGAACTTGGGCGAGGTCGTCATCGATGATGGACCAGATTGTCCCCAATGTAAACACCAGAAACAACTGAGCACTATCTTCTGAGATGTACGCTATACAGGGAGGCACGGACCGATACCAGCTGTGTACGTCGTTGCCACGGGTAATATTGATAAGATATAACTGCGTGGTCGTAGACCCTCAGTCGCGTGAGTCAGGAGCCAGTAGACTAGGAATACAGTCCTAGCCCTCGCGGTTCGCCGGTCGAACAATCAGCGCCACACACATAAAAGTTAACACAAATCTAAATATTAACAGGGCCTTCTAACTAGCCCATTGCGAAAAGGGGCTCACCTCGTACACCTTAATAACCCCCTGCACTCACAGTAAAATCCTACACCGTGTGCACTCGCCCTAACCATCTAAATCTCTATCCAAAACAAGCGCTGAAATCTGCAAAGAGCGCAAACTATCATTTTCCTTACAACTTACAAGAGTAAAAAGAGGATTGAAAATGTTTCAACATTTCGACCAATGAAAAATGTTAATACATAAAGCAACTCGGGATATCCCGATCTAATTTGAATAATAGATAGCTATCGCACGTCCACAAGTTTTCAATCCGTTTTAACACTCGGAAATGCACAAATCTTAATCTATTCAAGGAAAAATTCTTAAACAGATATACATGTACTATTTTAGTGTGCGTAGATTTCATTTCACTTATGAATGATTTTGTCAACATTTTAATAGTACGGAAGGGTGTAAATATTTTTATATTATACCAAAGAAAAACAAAATAATAACATCTGTGTATATAAATCACCATATTTCTAATAAATCTAAAAATCCTGAATAGGGTATTTTAAATCTGAAATATATGTATGTATTAATGAGGGAGTATGCTTAAATGAAGCCCTTCACTACCAAATAAAATGTAAACAAATGAAATAATTACAAATTATGACAGAGGGTTGGGAATCGCTGCATCCCACGCCCATAATATATTTAAATAGGTGGAGATCGAGTAAACAGCAACAAATAAAGCAAAGAAAGAATGCCATTAATGTCCTGATGTTTATTGAATTGTATATTTATTGATTCATGCATTATATATAATCTTGATCAGTATACTTTCGCTTTCCATATGTCACCAAGAATAGAAACCATAGCTCAAAGGGGTATAGACCGGCAAAATCGGGATATACCCCTCCACACTACCCTACTCCAAGAAACAAACCCTACTCAAGCCCTTATTCTAAGGCTAGTAAGGCTAGAGATTTCAATGGGCCTATTGCCCTTTAGGCGAGATCAAATAAAATACGGATATACCCCTCCACACTACCCCACTCTAAGAAACAAACCCTACTCACGCCCTTATTCTAAGGCTAGTAAGGCTAGAGATTTCAATGGGCCTGTTGCCCTTTAGGCGAGATCAAATAAAATACGAACACGCGTAGAATTTTTCTCAGCAAATATTTACATTTTTAATACATTTATCACAAATATTCTTTGTGACAAGACAGTTTGTGGTACATTGTTGTGATAGAAACTAATACTTCTTATAGTGGTAATTTTTTACCTACAGGGGTAGTGTAAAATACCATAAAAATTACATTTCATATAAATAAATTACCATATTCTATCCGATCACTTTGACAACCAAATACATGTTTCGGCCACCCACCTTTGCGGTGTTCCTCAAACCACCTTTTGAGGTGGTGGTGCCACCTACCTTGGCGGTGTTCCTCAAACCACCTCTTGAGGTGGTGACCAGATGTATATAATTCCCTGCTGGAAGTGTACCCAGGCACGCATAGCCGAGACTTCACGTACCACAGGACAGGTTCACAACCAGAACTACCTTTAAGGCACTGGTGACATCAAAGCCGAGAGATAAAGTCCTTAAGGACTGCAAATCCAGGAAATTCCCAGATACCAAAAACTGTGGAAAACTGTTTATATAATAAAATCGCCAATGTAGTTGTAAATACCCCCTATTATTGCCGAGCGTTAACAATCCGTTATCCCTTTGGCGATTTTTTTTTCCTTTTTCTTTTTTTTTTTATGCAGATTGTTAACAAACCCTTTGGCGGACGTCTCGGGAAACACCCCCCTGTTTCGACTGTAGTACACCGAACGCAAAAATCGGAGGGAAGCGTTTTATATTAATCGTGTGATGTGATGTGATGGCCAGTTGTGATAATTGTGGTGTGATCTGCTCTAATGATGGCATGTCTCCTCAATATATTCAATTCAAAGGTCAACAGAAAAGATTCTGTAGTGCTGTATGTGTCAATCAGTTCAAAGATGAAAACGGAAAAGCTGAAAAGTGTGCTTGGTGTAATTGCCAGAGGAGTAACTTTGATATGATAAAACATGAAGATGCCGACAATAAGGATCAGCTGTTCTGTTCCCGGAATTGCCTGTCTTTTTACCGTGTAAACCTTCAAGCAACTTCCAGCCAAACAGCCCAGTGTGACCAGTGTAAAAAGCATGTTCCTGCTCAGTATTATTTAACAATGAGTGATGCTACCGTACGGAACTTCTGCTCGTATCAGTGTGTGGCGACTTTTCAATCTCGGTATACCGGTAAACAATCTCAGCCTCCTCTTCTACCTCCTCCTCCTTCCCAGAACATCAGACCAACACATCCTAGCAACCAGACACTGAGCTCCAGACAATCGACAAGAGGTAATGCCCTTACTGGATACATTGTTATATATATTTGTATGACCATGTTTAAAAAGTTATCTTTTAATTTAATGCTATGAATTACCTTATTAGGGCATCTCTAAATATTTCATTTCTATGTGTATTCAGTCTTCTTCTTACCTATAGGTAGGCATGTAAAATAGCACATACTTCGTTGTTCTAGGCACATTAGGACCAATCAAGCCAAAGCCCAAAGGGGCATTAAAGAGAGTAAACATTCCTATCATCTCCAATGCTGTATTAATTGCTCAAAAAGGTTAACATATCCCTATAGATTGTGAAACTAAAACTGACTCATTCACATTCATATAATTATGTCCCGTGATTAAGAAGATACAGTCACATAGTATTTGGTCTGTAAGTATTATTAATATGGGACCTTGACTGTATGATAGGTTAGGACCTAAAGCTCAGGTCTCATAAATGACAATCAGATGTTAAAAATACCTGTATTTACCTTTGCAGCTATCATAAATTTGTCTAAATTATTGTTGCTTTAACAGTTAAGACCTTTTTTGATATTGGATCTTGAGAGGAGGATAGGGTTCAATAAAAAAGATTAACCTTTTTGATATTCAAAACAAGTGTCACAGATGCCTATTTAGCAGAAAAAAAAACAACAAATGACAATTACCAGCTAAAGACCATCTTGTTGATTTGACCTGTCTTGTGCCAGTATAATTGATGAAGCAAGAGATAGATTCTAAACGTTTCATTTTGGTCCTATTGAGTAGTAAGAGATTATGTTATCATGTTTAGAGAAATGGGTCCTTATGCAAATACCTCATAAAGAAATTACTACCAATTATTTCATACTGAGCCATTGATGTCCAACAGCTCTTGTCTACTTTGTATTCAGGAAAATGTTTTTTATTAACTGGGTGGTGTATTGTGATGGGCATTTGTAATAATTGTGGTGTGTTCTGCCTTAATGAGGGCATGTCTTCTCAATATATTCTATCTGATGGTCACTGGAAAGATTTTGTAGCAAATAACATGTTTCAATCAATTCAAAACTGAAAATAAAAAAACTGAAACATGTGCTTAGAGCAGTTGCAAGAAGAGTAATTTTGATATGATAGAACATTTGAATGCTAACAATAAGTATAAGCTATTCTGTTCCCTGAATTGCCTGTCTCCTTACTGAGTAAATTTACCTTCAAGCAACTTCCAGTCAAACAGCCCAATGTGACCAGTGTAAAAAGCATCTTTCAGCTATGTTTCGTTCAACAATGAGTGATGCTACTGTACGGTACTTCTGCTCCTATCAGTGTGTGGCAACTTTCTGGTCTCTGTTTACTGGTAAACACTCTCAGCCTCCTCTTCCACCTCTTCCTTCCCAGAACAACAAACCAACACCTCCTAGCACCCAGACAATGAACACCAGGCAGTCGACAAGAGGTAATGCCTTTACTGGATACATTGTTATATATATTTGTATGACCATGTTAAAAAAGATATCTTTTAATTTCTAGAATTACATATTTTAATGCTATGAATTACCTGTTTAGGGCATCTCCAAATATTTCATTTCTGTGTGTATTCAGTCTTTTCATACCTATAGGTAGACATGTAAAATAGTACATACTTTGTTGTTCTAGGCACATTTAGACCAATCAAGCCAAAGCCCACAGGGGCATTAAAGAGTATAAACATTCCTATCATGTCCAATGTTGTGCCAATTGCTCCAAAAGGTAAACATATCCCTACAGATTGTGAAACTAAAATTGACTCATTCACATTCATATAATTATGTCCCATGATTAAGAAGATGCAGTCATATAGTTTTTGGTCTATAAGTCTTATTAATATGAGACCTTGGCTGTATGATAGGTTAGGACCTAAAGCTCAGGTTTCATAAACGAAAATCAGATGTTCAAAATACATATAGTTACATTTGCAACCATTATAAATTTTGTCTAAAATATTGCTGTTTTAACAGTTAAGACCTTTCTAGCTCACCTGAGTCAAAGGCTCAAGTGAGCTATTGTCATAGCGTGTCATCTGTCTGTTGTTGTAAACTTTTTACATTTTTAATTTCTTCTTCAGAAGCACTGGAAGGATTTTGATGAAACTTGGTAGGCATGATGTACTCATAGTCCCCTATAAGTGTTGTTTTTTGTCTTGATCCATCAACAGGTGGCGCCACCACAGACAAAAGTAGATCACAGAGGGTACCCTCATTTGACAAACTTCTTTAGACTGGCTGCTTATGGAGGCAAACTAAGAAGTGTTGCTGTTTTGGGTTCTATTCCAAAATCAAATTTTTGATGTTTTTTCAATGTTTCAATATATTCTTTCACATTTTCAACTTCCTCTTCAGAACAAATTGAATGATTTTTATGAAAGGTGGAAGGAATGAAGTATTCATTGTCCTTAACAAGTTTTGTTGACTTTTGTCTGGATCCATCAATAGGTGGCGCCATGACAAGTAAAAGTATGTCACAGACAGTACATTCTTTTTACAATCATTTTTCAGATTAACTGCATTCAAAGAAAAACTAGATGCGAAAAAAATGATCTAGAGGGATGCGTGAAAAAATGTTGTTGTTTCTGGTTCTATTCCGAAATAATATTTTTTTATGTTCTTTCAACATTGTTTTTAAACTTCATGATTTCAATGCAAAAAAGTGCAGTTTTTCTTCTTTAAGTGATAATGATGCTTTAATTTTGTTTCTTTCAATCATAAATGACTGGATTGCAAAGCAAGTCTGGTCTGTGAATTGGCAAATCTGTCTGTCTGTCCATCAGGCCTCAGCCATATGCGTTTAGCTTGCTTTCTTGAATACCATTAATCATACTTAAGTCAAACTTGGTAGGTTTGTAGACTTTGATTCATTCTTTCCGACTGATGCAAAATTTAGTGACCTTGATCTTTATTTCACGCTTCAGTGAACAAAAACTGATTTTACAATTTGCTTGATCCCTTGCACACTTTTAATAAGCATGGTGACCTTGATTTCATGCTTCAGTGAACACAGAATGATTTTGGATTTCGCTTAATCTTTTACATATAAATAGTAACTATGATTGGGTGGGGGCATATATATTTTACAAACATTTATTGTTATCATTTAAGTTGATAAAACTTATTACATGTATATTTTGGAATTATCCTGATCATCTGTCGAACTGGCTGTCTGTCTCTCTGTGTATCTTTAAACATTTTTATGCCTGGTAATTGAAGATTTGGGGGCATCTGGTTTCAGGCCTCTCTGTCTGTCTGTCTCTTCCAAAATCTTTTAAACTCCTACAGCTTTCTAGAAACTCTTTAAATTAGACGTGTACCTGGACAAGATTTCTGAGGGTGAACTCTTAATGTTAATGCTTTTTGCTTTGCAATCCGGTCATACTATCCTTGAGGTTTTTTTTGTTATTGTAAAGAATGTTACTGTGAAAGAATTTCGTCAATATGTCAGTTTTTATATGCCTGTCATTAGATGGGACGTATTATGTTATGGCGCTGTCCATCCGTGCGTCAGTCCGTCCGGGGTCATGTTTTCGGGACTTTTTTTTGCCGTCTTTCAAGATATTGAGTTGAAATTTGGTATATAGCTTTATTTCAAACGGCGTCAGTACCAGTTTGAGTTTTGTTAAGATTGACTTACTTTTGACAGATTTATGGCCCTTGGACTTAAAAATTTCAAAATTAAAAAACAAATTCATTAAAAATCTATTTTTTGTCAAAACATTATGAGATTTCTCATGAAACAAGTAAAGTGTACCAACTATCATATATGTTATGGGTTTTAATATCTTTTTCTTCATTTTTGAGAAATTTATAATTTTAGAGGGGGGGGTTGACCATATGTCCTAGGTCATGTTTTCCGGACTTTTTTTTGCCGTCTTTCAAGATATTGAGTTGAAATTTTGTTTATAGCTTTATATCAAGCAGCGTCAGTACCAGTTTGAGTTTTGTTACGATTGACCTACTTTTGACGGATTTATGGCTCTTGAACTTATAAATTTCAAGATTTTTTTTCAGAAATTCATTAAAAATCTATTTTTTGTCAAAACATTATGAAATTTATCATGAAACAAGTGAAATGTACCAACTATCACATATGTTATGGATTTTAATATCTTTTTCTTCATTTTTGAGAAATTTATAATTTTAGGGGGGGGGGTGACCATATGTCCTAGGTTATGTTTTCCAGACTTTTTTTGCCGTCTTTCAAGATATTGAGTTGAAATTTGGTATATAGCTTTATTCCAAGGGGTGTCAGTACCAGTTCGAGTTTTGTTACAATTGGCATACTTTTGACGGATTTATGGCCCTTGGACTTATAATTTTCAAGATTTCATTTTGAAAATTCATTAAAAATCTAATTTTTGTAACAACACTATGAAATTTACCATGAAACAAATAAAATGTACGAACTTCCACATATTTTACAGGTATTGATATCTTTTTCTTCATTTTTGAGAAATTTATAATGTTAGGAGGGGGGGGGGGAGCTTGTTCCTAAAAAATTTCAAGTGTTTTTTTGCAGGTCAAGTTCCAAGATGGGTTGGATAGGACCATTTCTGCAGGACTTATTGCCCTTGGACTTATCCTATGATAAAATGCTATGAAACGCAATTAACTTCAGTAAACGTCAGATGTTTTTCATGAAAATCATGCCAAATGCGAATTGATCCTGTCTGAATTAAGCGACGGGCATATTATGCCACGCTAGGCGCTGCTTTTGTAAAAATTTTAGCTCAACCTGAGCCAAAGGCTCAAGTGAGGTATTGTGATCAATCATAGTCCATCGTCCGTCAGTCGTTAACTTTTCACATTTTCGACTTCTTCAGAACCGCTGAACAGATCTTGATGAAACTTGGTATGCATGAAGTACTCATTGTCCCCTATAAGTGTTGTTGTTTTTTGTCCAGATCCATCAAAAGGTGGCGCCACCACAGGCAAAAGTAGGTCACAGAGGGTACCCTCCTTTAACAAACTTCTTCTTCAGACTCGAGGCATAAAGAGACAAACCGAATGCATAGGAATGATCTAGAGGGATGTGTGAAGAAGTGTTGTTATTTTTGGTTCTGTTCTGAAATCAAATTTTTGACGTTTTTTTTTTCGACAGTTTTTTGGACTTCGTAATTTCAATGCAGAAAAATGTCATGTTTTTCAGTTGATTGATAATGATGAGTTCTTATGGCCTAATTTGATCATTATTTTGGTAAGGAATATTATTGCGAAAGAATTTTGTCAATATCTCAAACCTTGGATTTTTTATGAACTTTTTAAGATTTCCAAAAAAAAGAGGAGGGTGGGGGGGTTTGGCCTTTTTGTCACATTTTCAACTTTTTCTTCAAAACTGTTTGAAGGATTTTAATAAATCTTGGTAGAAATAAATCACTTATGATCCCCTTCAAATTCTGTCGTTTTTGTTCAGACCTCTGTACAGGTGGCGCCACCACAGTCAAAAGTAAGTCACAAAAGAGTACCCTCCTTTGACAATCTTCTTCTGCATACTGGCTGTATACAGAGACAAACAAAATGCATAGAAATGATCTAAAGGGATGAGTGAAGAAGTCATGTCATTTTTGTTCCCTTCCAAAATCAAATTTTAGAAATTTTTTCGACATTTTTTTAGACTTGGTGATTTCAATACAGAAAAGTGTCATATTTCCTAGTGATTTCTTATGGACTATATTGATCATAATTATGGTAAGGAATGTTATTTTGAAAGAATTTTGTCAATATCTTAATTTTTGGATTTTCTATGAATTTTTTAAGACTTCCAAATGAGGGTGTATAGGGACAATTCTTCACATGTTTAACTTCTGCTGTTATACCACATGAATAATTTTAATGAAACATGGTATAGATGAAGTACTATAGGTCCTCTATCAATTTTTACATTTCATCCAAATTGATCAACAGATGGTGCCACCATGTCTAGAAATGGGTCTCACAATGGTACATATACCACTTGGTAATTAAAATATGGAGAGTAGCAGTTCAAATCCCGCTTTGGTCAAAAAAATTTTTTTATTTCTTTACACATCTAAATAAGTTTTTAGATGTTTCTCAACACTCAGCATATGAAATTAGGCCATTTTAAGTTGGATCTGGACAATATTTGAAACAATTGTTGTTCATGACCCAGACTTGAAATCAGTCAACAAAAGGCCCCACCTAAAGAAAATGACAAACTTGTTGCCCTGAGTCACATCTTGCAGAGACAGAGCAAATGCTTAATATCAAAATCATCTGAATGGATGTGCTAAAAACTGTTGTTGTTTTTTATTCTGGTCTGAAATAAAATTTGACATATTTTCAACATTTGTGTTGACTTAATCACATTAATGCAAAAATAAATAATTCTTCCTTCCTGCATGACTGATAATCTAAGTACTCAGGTGAACAATATAGGCCCACCTGGGCCTCTTGTTTATGAATTTTTAAGACTGTCAAAAAAGGGGCATGGGGAGAGGGATTATTCTTAAACATTTTCAACTTCTTCAAAACCAGTTCAATGATTTTATGAAACTTGGTAGGAATGAAGTACTCATGGTCTCTTGCAAGTGTTTTACTTTTTTTTAATCCAGATCTGTTCATAGGTTTTTGAGCATTTATTTCCTGTAAATCATTATAGATTGAAGGATTGTGAATTTTAATTTGGCCTATATAAACATTTGCTTAATGTTGATGATGATTCTAATTTTACATGCAGCTTTCATTACAAAATGTAGTCACAACACAATAAACATTCTGGTATATATAGATTTATCTGCAAATTTCTCAAGCTGTTAGTTGAATAAGCAAATTTATAAGGTCAGGTGAGCAGGTGTTTTGCTATAATGAGGGCATGTCTCCTCAATATATTCAATCTGAAGAAAAGATTCTGTGGCTTTAATTATATGCGTCAGTCTATTCAAAACTGAAAACAAGAAAACTGAAATATGTGCTTCGTATAATTTCAAAAGTAACACATGATAGAACATGTGTATGCTAACAATAAGAATAAGCTATTCTGTTCTCTGAATAGCCCGTCTCTTTACTGTGTAAATTTACCTTCAAGCAGCTTCCAGTCAAATAGTCCAGTGTGACCAGTGTAAAAACCATATTCCGGTTCTGTATCATTCAACAATGAGTTTTGCTACTGTATGGAACTTCTGCTCCTATCAGTGCGTGGCAACTTTCTGGTCTCTGTATACTGGTAAACAATCTCAACCTACTCCTCCTCTTTCCCAGAACTACAAACTGACACCTCCTAGCAACCACACAATGAGCACCAGGCAGTCAACAAGAGGTAATGTCTTTAATTGATATATTGATATATACGTTTGTATGACCATGTGAGAAAAGATATCTTTTAATTTCTAGTATTGCATATTTTAATGCTATGAATTACCTAATTCTAGAGTTTCATTTCTATGTGTATTTAGTCTTTTTCATACCTATAGGTAGACATGTAAAATAGCACATACTTTGTTGTTCTAGGCACATTAAGACCAATCAAGCCAAAGCCCACAGGGGCATTAAAGAGTGAAAACATTCCTATCATCTCTGATGTTGTACCAGTTGCTCCAAAAGGTAAACATATCCCTACAGATTGTGAAACTAAAACTGAATCATTCACATTCATATAATTATGTCCCGTGATTAAGAAGATGTAGTGATGTAGTTTTTGGTCTGTAAGTCTTATTAGTGTGAGACGCATGAAAAGTTAGGACCTGAAGTTCAGGTCTCATAAATAAAAATCAGTTAAAGTCTTATGCCAGTATAATTGATGAAACTAGAGTTAGATCCTAAACTTTTGATTTTGGTCATATCTATTGCGTGGTAAGAGATTATGTTATCATGTTTGGAAAGATGCTTCCATACTGAAATACCTCATAGACAAATTGCTTCCAATAATTTTAACCTGAGCTTAGTGACATCCAATATGAAGATCTCTTGTCTACTTTGTATTCAGGAAACCAGCATGTGAATGTGAAAACTAATCCAAGTGTTTCTGTTATGGTGAATAATCCACAAACACAGCAAGCTAGCAGCCAGGTATATTAAATATTATGTAAAACTGAATCTAGCATTCGGTATAAAAAACATTCTGCTAGAGCAAAAAAAGTCCCCCCCCCCCACCAGTCTAAAAAAAGAAAAAACATAAGGGACTGAAAAGTAGGTGAGTGGCAGCCAAAGGGTAACAGGCATTCTGAAAGTTTTAAGCTAGAGTTGTTCACTTTTTTATACACCTTCTTTAATGGGACATATTATGGTATGGTGTTGTCTATCTGTCCATTTGTCCAACCTTGTAGGCAGCATACAGACCAAACCCTTAGAGGTAAGGCTGTCAAACTTTGTACGTTTACTCCTTATGTCAAGTCAAAGACACCTGTTGTTTTTCAAGGTCAAAGGTCAAGGTCGTAGTACTATGTGGTAGGAAACCCTTTTAAGCATAATACAGATCAAACCGTTGGGGCTAGGACTGTCAAATTTGGTACACTTACTCCTCATGCCAAGACGAAGACACCTCTTGCTTTTCAATGTCAGAGGTCAAGGTTGTAGTACTACTTTGTAGGAAACCGTTGTAGACAGGATACAGCCCAAACTGTTGGGGCTAGGACTGTCAAACTTGGTACACTTACTCCTCATGCCAAGACTTTGTACACTTACTCCTCATGCCAAGACTTGGTACACTTACTTCTCATGCCAAGTCAAAGACAATTATTGTATTTCATGGTCAAAGGTGAAGGTAGTAGTACTACTTTGGTAGATACAGAATGAACTATTGGGGATGGAACAATTTAACAATTTAAGGGGGGAATGTTTCCATACTTTCAAAATCCTCCCAATCAAACTAAGCAACAGGTGTATTATGCCACGCTAGGCATTCCTATTATTTGTTTTGACGTTTGTAATTTTTTTGGACCTTTGCGGTCAGTGTGATACCGTTAAGTCTGGCAAATGTCTTTCTTTTTTTTTCTCGATTAAGAAACTTGCATTTTGCTCCATCACAAAGTAAGAGAGTCAAAGCATTCTACATCAAACTGCCTTCAAATGTACTGTAATTTAGTGTCACAATGATTTTGAACAAAGGGCAATAACTCTTTAAAAATTTGGTCATCTGTGACCAAAGTTGAACTTGATCCCATTTTCAGTTTCAGCTTGATATCTGTAAGCATGGCCAAGAAAAATGCAGAAAACTGATTTTGAACAAAGGGCAATAACTCTGGAAAGAGTAGGTCACCCTTGATCAAAGTAGAACTTGATCTCATGGGGAAGCTTGATACAAAGTTTTGGTTTGATATCTGTAAGCATCACCAAGAAAAGTGCTGCAAACTTATTTTAAACAAAGAGTAATAACTCTGTAAGCATGGCAAAGAAAAGTTTGGAAAACCAGCGTGACAGACAGATAGACAGACGGACAGACAGACAGACAGAGTGGAAACCTATAGTCCCCAATGGTTTCACTGATGGCGGACCAAAAACAAACTGCTTATAGAATCTAACATTACTTATGAAAAGAAATTTTCCATTGTGATTCTCTCATATTTTATTATATAGGTCTTATCTGTGATTGTATCCCAATCTGAGTAATGTTTTGGCTATATTTGAAAGCAGGCTGTATCTATATATCCCAAGTCAATCAAAGTCATATTGTAGGTGATTTCAAACCACAAAACCACAAAGCACAAAACTGCATGGTTTGGTTTAAATCAATGATAATATAAATGAGAACTTGCTTTGCAACCATGATTCTTTGCAACCATGATTCTTATAATCAGGTTTCTGTGTTTGACATGAGTAGAAGTAAATATTTGGATGACACAATATATTGATTTTGTTTTCAGGGAACTATTACCCAACATATCATCATCAAACCTGCTGCTCCAAAATCAATGATTAACAAATCACTTTTATGTAAACCATTGGTAAAGACCAAGGCCACATCTTGTCGTCCTCACACACAAACAAAGGAGACTCAAACAGGTATATATTGGTTGCTTGTAATGTAGAGTTTTCTCTAAAAATCTTAAAACACCATTATCTTCTCATAGTACTTATTGTAACTGGTACACAGTAAAATCAATGTAGTCTCTAACATTGTATGAGGGTGTATTAAGTTTGGGAGAGTTGTAAGATCTGCCAGAGGTAAAGGTTTAGATACAAGATACTGACATGTATCTTAACATTCACATCTGTCATTTTTTACGCCATACTTACGCACGCAATAATGACATTATGATGTCATCGTTTATCTAAGTTTAGAAGCTAATGTATTTTTGAAACATAGACATGGACTTTACATAGCTTTATATTTGTCATCTCTTGTATTGCTTGATAAAGGCTGTGAAGCGGAAAATTTGCAGTATAGAGTGTTTGTATTCTTTTACTTTTATTTGAAGTTACTTGCCTATTTATCTTAATCGATCTACAAAAAGGGATTTGATCAATAAATGTTAATGTGAAACTTAAAAAAAAGTTATAAGTGTTATTTATGTTTACATAAATGTATTTATGTAATGTGTTCTCATAATCTCTAAGCCTCGTATATTAATATATTTATGTAATACGATCACATAATCTCTAATCCCTGAATATGTAGAGTAGATAACGCTATAATAATAACCAATCAAAATACTTTATATTGTCACATGCATAATGAGCCAATCAGATCACTCCGCTGTATCACATGCCACTTCTTTGTTTGGAAGCCAAACAGTCAACCCATGCTTTTCGAGCTGTGAGACTTAAACAAAAGGTATAAATATTTTTAAATATTTTATCCAGGTTATTAAGTATATGGTTGTATGTATTTACAGATGAAGACTTTGAGCCAAAGACTGTGGCCTGATGCCTGTGTCAGTGTATGTACCATGTATACACAGCCAGCTCCTGTACCCTTCCCAGTACCTATGCCAATACCCATACCTTACTTTATCCAGCTCTGTATTAAGTAAATGGGTTGTATGTTTTTATAGATGAAGATTTTGATCCCTGTGTCAGTGTATGTACCATGTATACACAGCCAACTTCTGTATCCTTCCCAATACAAGCAAAAATAGTCCGAAAAGACAATGACAAAAACATAGCAGCTGCAAAGATAGTAAGAATAAAAGATGACAAGCACATGTCACCTGCAAATACTGTTAGAATAAAGAATGATAAGCACTTGTCACCTGAAAAGATTTTAGAATAGAATACCTGAATTAAAGATTAATGGTTTATTACAGGGTCTCAAGAATCACAAAGGAATTGTGTATCTTCATATTTATTAGTGATGTAAACCTTGTATATAAAATTCAGCATTGTTAATGCATTTTTATGTAAAACTGTTGCAATATAACACTGGCTGAAGTACAGATTTTTCATACATGTATGTCCAAAATAAAAATTGTTTGGAGCAGTATTTTGTACTTAATGTTCAAAAGCCTCTTTTTATACGCCCGCATTTAAAAATGTGGGCATATTATGCTATACCACTGACGTCTGTCCGTCCGTCCATCCGTAAGTCCGTCCGTCCGTCCATCCATCCTTATCTGGGCTTCTCCTCCTTAACTAAAGGGGGAACAAAACTTTTGATGGTGTCATATGAAAGGATGTGGCTTGTAGTTGTGCATGTGGGTTTCAAAGTTGGGGTCAGGCCCCTTTGGTGGAGGAAAATGGGAGGGGTCTGAAAAGCTTGTCTTGGCTTCTCCTCCTTAAATAAAGGGGGAACAAAACTTTTAATGGTGTCATATGAAAGGGTGTAGCTTGTAGTTGTGCATGTGGATTTCAAAGTTGGGGTCAGGCCCCTGGGGTGGGGGAAAATACGCACGGTCGTAAAGGTGTTCCGGACTTCTATGCTGTAACTAAAGGGGGAACAAAACTTTTGATGGTGTTATATAAAAAAATGTGGCTTGTATTGTAGTTGTGCATGTGGGTTTCAAAGGTTATCCGGGCTTCTCCTCCTTAACTAAAGGGGAAACAAAACTTTTGATGGTGTCATATGAAAGGGTGTGGCTTGTAGTTGTGCATGTGGGTTTCAAAGTTGGGGTCAGGCCCCTGGAGTGGGGGAAAATGGGTGGGGGCGGAAAAGCCTCTCCGGGCTTCTTTTCCTTAACTAAAGAGGGAACAAAACTTTTGATGGTGTCATATGAAAGGATGTGGTTTGTATTTGTGCATATAGGTTTCAAAGTTGGGGTGGGGGAAAATGGGCGGGGTTGGAAAGGTTTTCCGGGCTTCTACTCCTTATCTAAAGGTGGAACAAAACTTTTGATGGTGTCATATGAAAGGATGTGGCTTGAAGACCACATTAAAACATGATGCGGGTGTATCATGCACCCGTTAGCGGTGCCCTATTTTTTCAGTACACTTAATGAATTCAATATATAAAATAAAACACCAAAAAATTTGTAAACAAAATGCTCAAGAAGAATACCTGTTGCTTTTCATGGTCAATAGGTAAAACTATCAAAGAATGTAAGGATGCTGACAAAAAACCTCCAGTGAAATCTCCTACTCTTCATAAAATACATTTCTTAAGGGTAATTTTTTGATATGCACACAGTTAAAAACCAAAAATGCTGTCCTATAAGGATACACGATGTACCAACAAAAACAACATACCTCTACCCTAGAATCTAAGGGCATAACAAGATATGTTTATGAAGCAATATTATGTCCTGGTGGCAGAAATTTGTCTGGGTATTGAATTTGTTATTATCATCTAAATCTCTCCTAGTAAACTTCAGTTATTTTGACAGATAATATATGCCTGAATATAGGCTATTTTTAACATACGAAGTAACATAACTCTGAAATGATGCAAAAGAATTTCATTAAAAATGAAAATCCTTCTAAGGTCTGATATTGAATGTGTAATGATATCATTAAATCTCTCAAGGTAAACTTCAGATATCATGAGACATTGAATGTGTAATGATATCATTTAAATCTCACAAGGTAAACTTCAGATATTATGAGACATTGAATATGTAATGATATCATTAAATCTCTCAAGGTAAATTTCTAACATCATGAGACATTGAATGCTTAATGATATCATGTAATCTCTCAAAGTAAACTTCAGATATCATGAATCATTGATCTTGTAATGATATCATTTAAATCTCTCAAGGTAAACTTCAGATATCAAGGCATTGAATGTGTAATGATATCATTTAAATCTCTCAAGGTAAACTTTAGATATCAAGGCATTGAATGTGTAATGATATCATTTAAATCTCTCAAGGTAAACTTCAGATATCATGAGGCAATGAATGTGTAATGCTATCATTTAAATCTCTCAATGTAAACTTCAGATATCACGAGGCAATGAATGTGTAATGATGTCATTTAAATCTCTCAAGGTAAACTTCAGATATCATGAGGCATTGAATGTGTAATGATATCATTTAAATCTCTCAAGGTAAACTTCAGATATCACGAGGCATTGAATGTATAATGCTATCATTTCAATCTCTCAAGGTAAACTTCAGATATCATGAGACAATGAATGTGCTGACAGGAGTTCTGGTTTTGGCATAGAAGTCAAAGTCAAGGTCATTGGTCTTGGTGTCACTTGAAAGTGTTTCATTACTGAAGTATACAAGTCAAATTATTATGAAAAAGCATAAAAATAAAAAATATACTTCTGTACAAACAATAAATGTATGCACAAAAGAAAATGGTATTAATTAATGTACCATATATAAGGTAATGCTGAGGTGCAATGTCACTAATCTTATTCATTGCAACTCAATAACAGTTTTCAGTGGCATTAGTGTAACTCATCTATTTATAATTTGTAAGGCTCCTTCACTGGATCCTTAATTACTATTCACTGGTACCCTTTTAAGGAGACTTAGGGAATATACCTCAGCAGAGAACTATTTTCCCGGTATAGATGAAATCTTTCCATGAATCACCATAATCAACCCTTACTGACTATACACCTTGGATGACTATATACGTTAGATGACTATATATCTTAGATGACTATATACCTTAGCTGAATATATACACTTAGATGACTATACACCTTAGATGACTATATACCTTAGATGACTATATACTTTAGCTGAATATATACCTAATATGACTATATACCTTACTGTCCACGCCACTCACTTTGTAAACCGAAAAATTTGGATTTTCACCTATTTATCTTTAAAATAGTTTTACAAAATTAATATCAATCGACAGACCTTGTTTAGTCGTAACTTTTGGTGTATGTTATATGTTTCTACGAAGAAGCATTCGTATTTTATAGGGAAAAATCATTTTAGATAGGGTGTTTTCTATGTTAATTTTTACGTGACGTCGCCGATGTTTAACATTGAGTCTATGGGAAACTTGGCGACGTCACGTCAGAATTTAACATAGAAATCGCCCTATCTAAACTTGATCTTTTTCTATAAAATATGAACGCTTCTTCATACAAACATATAGCATACACCAAAAGTTACGACTAAACAAGATCTATCGAATGGTTTTGCCTTTTTGAAATTATTCTAAAGATGAATAACTGAAAATCCAGATTTTCCAGTTTCCAGAGTGAGTGGCGCGGACAGTAGATGACTATACACCTAATATGACTATATACCTTAGATGACTATACACCTAATATGACTATATACCTTAGATGACTATACACCTAATATGACTATACACATTAGATCTATATATTCCCTTCATGAATATATACCTTAGATGACTATATATCTTAGATGACTATTTACCTTAGATGACTATGCACCTTAGATGACTATATACCTGACATGACTACTTCTCTTCTGTTTCTAACACATTACAACACAACACATTATTCATAATTTGTATTACTATTGTTCACATTTACTAGTGTCAGTTTTCTCTCTCATCCTAATAGTTACATGTAGTGCTATGTCACTAAAGAACAGCTTATCACAAATCTTATTTAAAGCTTCTGCAGATAGATTCATCGTTGAGTACCATACCGAGCTGTTTGGAACACAAGAATACTGCAGGAATTAACTAAAATGCATCATTTCTGTTTTTGATACTTTCTGGGCTGATGTCGGTCAAAACGAAAAAAGAAAAAAAAAGTTCAACTTTTAGGCATTTCATCCTATCTCATCTTTGAATTATTGTCATCTTTAAAGAATGAAATCACTGAAATGAAGAATCAAAGCTTTTAACATTTAAAATTCTACGATATGATGTTATGTTTAACTCATCACCATTAATTGTAGGAAATAGTATTTTGAGACAATCTGTATTCCTTCTTTTCTTTCCCCTACATGTGTTTTTTTCTTTTTTGAAATATAATCAACTTTTGGCTATAATGAAAGTACAAGATTCACTAACCTTTAAATTGGCCTAAATTTGAAACATTTAAGAAATAATTGATTATCAGATGATCCTATTATTTACACACTCAAAATCTGCAGTAAATGTACATTTAACATCTTTATAGGGAAATAAATTCCACCAAAGGCCCTTGAAAATTGGCATCTTTATCAAAGTAGTCTACCAAAGAGTTAACTACTCCAGCAATAAACAAAATTGGACAAAGCTTGTACTCTTTGATAAATTCTTCAAAAAAAGGTTTAAATTACAGCGTTTCCTGGACTATCTTGCACCTCTTTGCAAATATGACATATCTTCACGATGTCATATTGTTGTAAAGTGACGTCATTGTTTGAAAAAAAAAACATCTGTGTTTGTGAAACACTAATGGTCCCAACAACAACAAAGTCCAAAAAGTTATTTTTAGCATAAAGGTCAATGTCAAGGTCAAAAGGTCATCGACCTTGGTGTCATTTGAAAGGGCTTCATTAGTTGAGTACACATGTTAAATATGAAGTCTTTATCCGTCACGACGGTTCAAAAGTTATGGCCAAGGTTAAAGTTGACTACAGATAAACAGACAGGACAAAAACAATATGCCCCCGATCTATCAATCCGGGGGCATAAAAATTCTGGTATGGCTGAAATATTTTCGACAAAATATATCTGTGTTTGAAATGGTATTTTATGATCTGGGTGGGTGGGGTTAATGACATACATGCAAAATGAATTATATTAAATAGAAAAACAGCAGGAAGGCAAAGGTTTAGGGCTCGGGAAGGTTAAACAAGATAACTACTATTTGCCCGGGATATGGAAGAGCATAAAATATTCTAAACAGGGCAAAAAAAACCCCCGTTAAAACAATCAAACAAGCATACTGTGGACTTTCTGAGACGTTGGGCAGTAATGTCCTAGATATACTCTGCGTCGTGTATCCCTTCAAAGCTCGTGTTTTCTTCCACTGCTTCATGATGTGAGTGAAAGACAGCTTCATGTGATCCTCGGCTGTTCTTTTATATCTAGAGTGTTCAGCAATACATGTGGAGAGTGTATCCCTAGCTGCTTCGATTCCCATAAATGTTCTTCCTCTCTCCTACATACCAGCTGATCTGGTGTGAAAATAAAATATCGGGTATGTAAAAATCAAGAGCACGGTTTCATGTTGATAAGTAAATAACAAGCTGACTTAACAGGAAATTTTATATGATAACTAGATGTTGTTTTTTAATAAAAGGTCAAGGTGACGTGAAACATTTGAGTCGTGATCAACAACATACTAAATAGATATGAAAGTGATATGTTGTACAGTATGAAGGATATATAGCACGGACGCGATTTGCTGACAATTTCATCAAAGAAGTTCAAAGTGACATTGACTTTGGTCACATGACCTTAAGTGAAGGTGCTGTGAAACCTTTGGGTCATGATCAAGAACATACTAACACACGAAAGTGATAGGATTTATGGTATGAAAAATATAGCTGGGACACGATCTGAGACAGACGGATAACGATAACAAAACCAATATGTCTCCTTTCATTGAGGATGGGGGTGGGGGGGGGGCATAAATATTCATGTATGTATATATAAACTGAGTAACTTTATATGAAAATATGAAAATCAAAACTCTAGGAAAACCTGTTAATCAAATTGGTAAAACTTGAATAATAAAAGTCGGAGCTTTTCGAACTATCTATTTTTTTTTAAGCGTGGCTCCTACCAACCAACCAACTAGACAGATACACAGACAACCAGACAGAGTGATATGAATATGTATTATCATTTGCGGGCAACGCTACAAAGTTTCTTGAACTAAAATCACCACATGCAATTTAAGTGAGCATGATGGTTTTTAAAGAAGATACCCTCTAATAGAAGTGTGGCTTAGTGAATGAGGTGAGGCGCTCGGCTTGTGACTGAGAGCTTCCGGGTTCGACATTCGCCTTGGGCACACTGGTGTTCTGTCTTTTGGATGCGACAGTGAAAACTTAGGTGTCCCATATCACGGTAGGCGTGGCACGTAAAAGATCCTTCACTGTTTTGAGAGGTCCGTTGCTAAGGTATAAATTTCTCTGTAATACATCAGGCAGAAACCATCCCCATCTGCATGAAATAATCGTGGAGTATTGTAAAACAATAATCAATCAATAAAAAGAAATGATAGAAATTTTAGCATATCTACAAAGCAATATGCTTCAATGAGATTTCTAACAGGGCTTCCTTAGAAGTGTGTAATGCCATTTTAGCTACCTGTTGACTTTTGGTTCGTATCTAAGTAAAACTTCAGTTAAACATTCTGTAAATTTCTCATAAATGCTTATGAAGATATTATCTATTCTGCCACTCTCAAACAAAAAAAAAATGTTGAATTCCTGATGAAGGAAATAATTCATATTACAATTAAAGTATTGATGAATTCAGGTATTGAGTGTTTTCTATTATGACATTAATGTCTTGGACAACGGTACATTTTAGCTGATTTTTTACATCACTTTCAAGAACTTTTACCTGTATTTGTAGCAGCTTGCATGTACCTTATTATGAATTAATGCCAATTCTAATATGACTTGAGATATTCTTCCATAGAGCTCGTCTAGTGATTATTCTCCAACACATTCCCGCTCAGATACGCAAGTTTTATAGGACGTCTTATGCTTATAGGATAAGCATATAAAAACTCCCCATAACAAATTTTATCATGCCCTCGTATGAGATTATCAGAGTCTTGTATCCCAAAGTCCCACATATAGCCTCACAGAAGAGTTTTGCTTTCTTGCAAATACCTTACAAATGTCAATGATATCTCTTAATTTTACTTCAATATCAATATATGCATACTATATGAAGATTATTGACACTTTATACAAAACATATTTACCGCACCGATCTGTGGTAAAGATTATGCAATAAGCTATTAGAATCTATATCTTGGCATTTAGCGTTGATGTACTCTTGATAGGCTCTTTTTTGCTGGTGGTTCCAGTCCCATGTCAGTATCAAAGAGCTGGTGGTTCCATCCCCATCTGAATCCGATTCCCCATCAGCTCTAGCTACTACACCTCTGCCATCATCAGAAGGTCTGCTTCTAAAGGACCATCACGAATTTTCTTACGAAAATCATGTAAAACAAGCCAAAACTGGAGATGATAAAGACTATGTATTCACCGATATCAATAAAATATCTAACAAATCAATAGAATACTGCAGGCAATTTCACAAAGAATCTTAAGTTTCATCCATAATTTTTACGTGCGGATTCTTTAATGACTTTGGGATTTATTTTATACATATGATTCTTTGTTACATATATATATATATATATATATATATATATATATATATATATATATATATATATATATATATATATATATATATATATAAAGCACAAATAGAATCAGTGAAACACTACGGACCTTGGATCTCCGAAGAAATACCTGTAGAAAATAAAGACAAATTAGACAAACATATAAAGCACAAAGACACTACAGCTAACAAGGCACCCTATATTTCACCTATATTCGTTCCCCGCCTGGGACTCGAACCCACGACCTATGATACCGAATCACCTAGCGGTCATGCATCCGACCCTCGAACCGACTGAGCTACCCGAGCTCCACAAAAATGGAGCTTTAATAGCCAATCATTAGCTACTGTCCGCGCCACTCACTTTGTAAACCGAAAAATCTGGATTTTCACTTATCTATCTGTAAAATAGTTTTACAAAATTAATATTAATCGACAGATTTTGTTTAGTCGTAACTTTTGGTGTATGTTATATGATTCTACGAAGAAGCATTCGTATTTTATAAGGAAAAATCATTTTAGATAGGGCGTTTTCTATGTTAATTTTGACGTGACGTCTTATGGGAATCTTGGCGACGTCACGTCAAAATTTAACATGGAAATCGCCCTATCTAAAATTGATTTTTTTCTATAAAATATGAACGCTTCTTTATACAAACGTATAGCATACACCAAAAGTTACGACTAAACAAGATCTATCGAATGGTTTTGCGTTTTTGAAATTATTCTGAAGATGAATAACTGAAAATCCAGATTTTCCAGTTTCCAGAGTGAGTGGCGCGGACAGTAATCGCATGCATGACAACACAGCCGCGGAAAGTGAAGGAATTTACCCGACGTAAACGCAGGCGGATCCTCTGAGAGAATACAACACTGAAAGAGAAATAAACATATAAAGCACAAATAGAATCAGTGAAATCAATAAAATGTATGATCAGCAATAATCAATAAGATATGTGATAACAATGATCGATATAGTATGTGATCAGCAATGATCATTTAAATATGTGATCAGTAATAATCAATAAGACATATGTGATCAGCATTAATCAATAATATATGTGATCAGCAATATTCCATAAAATATGTTACCAGCAATAATTAATAAAATATGTGATCATCAATAACCAATAAAATATGTGATCAGCAAATAGTTTAATGCATCAAAGAACATGCATTATAAATATGTCTTTATGATGATATTTAGTGCTGTCTGAAATTGAAATGTTATGTCCATTTGATAATCTGGGGAGTGCTTGGGCTTTTCAATTTTTTCAATTCTTTATTCTTTGTATCTTTCGATACATCGATTACATGCAATGTAACATACAAGTACATTTCTACAATGTTTACAATGTCAATAGCATTTGGAAGGATAGCAAATGTTTAAATGACATAAATTAAGAGAATGCATTTATGAAATCGGAGGGTTATAAATGATAGTCGAAACACGCAATATGCTAGAAAATTGTATCATAAACTGTCGGCAATTTTTCATCCAGGCCAGATGATTTTTCCTCATCCTTGTGGCATGGGAATTTTTTTTAAGTAGAGCTAGAGCAAGGACTTATCAACAAGAACTTATAATAAGTCCTTGGCCAGAGCAAGAAAAATTTTTTATCTATGCAACATTGTATAATAATTCAAATTTGAAAAGAAACGCCGCCATTTTGGACAACATTCTGTTTTATTCACCACTTGATACATTTACTATATATAAGCGGTATTCTGCATGTTTTCCCGTGCGGGGAGTGGTCCATTCTTTTGCGCAGTCAAACCGGTTCCAGTTGTGTTATACTCTCTCAGTCCATCATACTGATGCCATATGAAATATTCACCATTTCCGTTCATGGAGAGGACTACCCGTCACCTGTCCGCCCCTCATGAACTGTTCTTGGTATATATTCAGTACAAACGTTACAGCACTCAAGTAACAAGTATGATAGGTTCTACGCTTGAACCGATGAACAAATATCATATAGTATAACACTAAATTGTTGTGTTATGTATCACTCTCGCCAGGAATAATTGAGTTTTAACTCCTAATTAATCCAAAGTATGAGTTTAGATTACACTATAAGAGACAGATTATTTTATTCACCGTTTCTCTTAGCAAGATTATTGTTTGTCAAAATCAGAGCAAGAGTTTAAAAAGAATTATACTGGAGATCTCCCATGGCGCCAGCTCTCACTCCCTCTCTGAGGTTAACTTAACCTCATACGTAGCTGTTCTTATGTTTGTTTTGCTGATGTTCTGTGCACTTTGACAACACAACACATTTGTTATGTATGTCATTTAGGTAACGACCGTTTGATTCTGAAAGGGTGGGGAGGGGGGCGGGTTGACATTTTTTGAAAATATATATTCTATCCCTGAAAATAAAAAAAAAATCTTCCTTTGATTGAAACGAAAATAAATATGCCGATTGCTAGCAAGCACATATAACAGATCATGCAAACATAAAAATGAATGTTTTTTAAAAAAAAAAAACCCATTGATTTTTACCTGGGGTCTTATTCACAAAGAAACTTTAAAAGTCTAAGTCTAAGAATTGAGACATAAAATACCATTCTAAAATACCATTCTAAGAATTTGTCGAAAGTTTGTCTGTGAATACCGGTAGCTTGTCAGATATACTGTTTTCAGAAACTTTTTTTAATTCTTAGACACATGCTACCATATAGGTCTCAATTCTTAGACTTAAGTTTCTTTGTGAATAAGGCCACTGGCTCGCTTCGCTCACCAGATTGTTGCCTATATTATACTGTGTTGTAGTTTAATTCTATGACTCTTATTTCAGCGGAATTTATAGCATTGAACAAATCGTGCTATTTAGTGTTCAACAAAACTTAAAAGAATTGTTGCCTTTTTTTCAAATATATTTGCATGTCCATTTTGAGGGGTGGACAGGGAGCAAGGACTCTACCATCCGCTTTCTGAGAGATTTTTCTACAGACTCTTGCTCGGAATAATGTCGTTCACGTCACCTTGCCGACAGTTTCCAACTCCTTTCCCCGACTCTCTCTCTCTCTCTCTCTTATACGCCAGACACACCGATACGTTAACTTAAAACGAGTGACCAAAATGGGTCTTAACTGAATTCGCCTCATCGCTCACCTGAGCACATATGCAAAGTCGATAGTTAAATTAAATCATGTGCATTTCAAAATTTATGGTGGCCATATATGATGACAGTGTTTCATTCCTCTTAAGTTTTATTTAAATCAATTCAACAAGATATTTGTCAAATGATTTAAACACATTTGTTTAAACGTAAAATAAAAACAAACATAACTTTAAAATGTGAACAAAAGTAAAACCAACAAAAACGTGTATCTTCACATAACATACATCATAACAAAAGTAACAAGAGGTCCAAGTGTGCATATAACATTCACCTGAGACAATGAAAAATTTCACAATGATATTGAATAATGATGCTTGTAGATGGCCATAAGTCTTTAGTTTCTTTAACGTCATGACTTTTAAAACATTTGAAATTGTACATGACTATCTTTGCTTAATACCTCCAAATTTCCTCAAATTCAATTCAGACGTAGTGAAGAAAAGGTTGGAAATGTGAAAAATTAATATATATCAAAAATATTTATGAAATGCTTTTTTATGCATTAGAATGACATAATTCAAGTAAGTAAAAAACAAATTGAATATCATCATTCGGTCAGGAATCCAAAACAGCAACACTTTTTTACATGTACATATCTCACTATAGTGATAAATAGAAATTCTCCTCCTGGACACCAAAGACTGAGAGAGATTATGCACTTCACCATAGAAACTAGTAGTAAAAATAAATATGCGATTAAAGTAGTGTTTGTTGATATCACTTTATATAAGCATGTGTGTTGTTAATGGTATATATTTACAATATGATTCTAACAAATATTTAAAACAGAAAAGTCAATAAAATAAATAAGTTGTCCCAGGATATCAAGAAAATAAATATTAATAATCCTACTCGACCAAATTTGCCAGCCAGCTCCCCCCCCCCCCCCTCCCACCCCGAATCAAATGGCCGTCCCCTTACACTCCGGGGAGTAAACCTATAAAAAGGGATACAGGTGGGTTTGTAAACACAACACCCCCCCCCCCCCACACACACACACACATGCAATTTATTTTCGTAAAATAAGCCCTCTTTTACTTGTGTGCAGTCCAGAACTGATGCAATTTGTGTTTACTTGCCAGTTGTGAGTTGCAAGTTGTGTCCCTTGACTTTTCAGTTTTCAGTTACGCAACTAAAACTTTTTTTTGCAGCCCGGATAAGCAAACTTATCTGTGACAGACTATATCGTATTCGAAATTTTCCGTTTCAAGTTGTTATTTTATCATTTTGTCTTTGTGTTGCAATTTCCGCTTTTCGGAAATCATCGGGATTGTTTATAGAAATTTACGTCAAAATATTGACAGCATGGAAGGAGTTCGTCAAATTGGAAATACTTTAAATGATTCCTCCGTTCCATTGAAAGATCGTTTTAGGGCTTTATTTACTTTGAAAAATATAGGAGGGTCTGAAGCTATTGATGAAATAGCGAAATGTTTTGTAGATTCATCTGCTTTATTGAAACATGAACTTGCATATTGTTTAGGGCAAATGCAGAATAGTTATGCAATACCAATTTTGTCCGAAGTGTTGATGGACAGAAGCCAGGAAGCAATGGTCCGTCATGAAGCAGGTAACCATTCAAATTCAAATCTTGTAATTATATGCAGGGTGGATTCAGCTGGAGGGGGAGGGGATGGGGATACAGAGGCATGTGCCCCATACTTCTGTAGTGGCACGAGGTATAGATGCCCCAGTGGTAACAGGACTATACATCCAATGATTACAACGTCAACTGACTTTACAGTCCATTGCTAATAACACCGTCCCCTGATAAGTCCACAACACAGGCAATTCAATCGCTAGCATCCGCATACCAAACATACAGGCTTTAGCATAGTGCAGTTTCATTAGCGATAGAATGTCCTGTGGTTCGCATTGTTATATGTAGTTAATGTAAATACCAGTGATAATCTCTGTAAGAAGAACAAATAACGTAATCATTATACACTGTCCACTTTAATTAATAACAGTGTCTGTAATGTTACAAACATACCATTTACTAAATCCAGTCTATACTTAGTTTAAATTTATAAATATGTGACAGTAGTTTATATTTTCATACTGATTTTTATATTGGCATTAAAAGAAATGAATAATACATATACATTTTGCATTACAATAGAATTATATAGTTGTATTTAGTTGTTTGCTTCTGTTTTGTTTGTTTGTTGTTGTTGGGTTTTTTTTTTTTTATTTTGTTGTTTTTCTATTGAATATAGAGTAAAATACAGAGACATACATCACATGTTACATGTATATTTCTTAGTAAAATATAAAATATTTAAAAAAAAAAAAACCATTAAATTTTGAGAATTAAATTAAAATCAAGTCAAAAATAATTGTTGCTCATATTTGATCATCATTGCTATTTACAGTATGGATAGATAAAAGTAAATAGTTTAATGTACTATGATTTATTTGCATTGTTGAACAGATTTACTATGGTTGGTGTGGACGGTAAAACTAGTGGGGGATTAATCTGGGGATGAATCATCTCGGGACACTGAAACTTGTAGATGGATTGTCTAGAAATTTGCCCCAGCCCCAATATGACAGTAATCTTGATTTAGATACGTTTCCATGTTACAACACAAGATAACTAAGTATTATCACATTTTTTACAAGAGGTCTAATAGACTAACCAATGGAGCTTTATGTGGAGTCACTTTTTGTACTACATCTGTACACTTTCTAAGGAGTCCTAAAGCATTTTTTTTTTCTTTTCAATTTTGAAATGTGCATTTATGATCTCAAAATATGCCTAGGATGCACCATTTCCCCGAAAATTTTCCTGGGCAGGCCCGCGCAACCTGCGCAAATATATGCATCCAAAGTATCAAGAGATCTTTTATGTGCCAACATCGACTGTGATCTGGGACACTGTTCTTTACCGTCATCCAAAATAGAGGCATGCAACATACATGTACTGAGCCTCATCAGCTTAGGTCTGTGTATAATAATACATCAAAATACATGAAATGGCACCAAAATGATCAGTTCTACCTATATGTAACCAGGAGTTTAGGATATACATATTGAATAAATGAGTCATCCGTTCATCAATTATGGCAAAGTACTATAACTTTAGTCTTTACCTTGATAGATCAGATTTAACAAAAATCATTTTTGTCCTTGATATATGTATGACAGTTTGTAATGAGCATTTACTATTCTTTTGATAGTGAAGTGAATATCATTTCATTTCAGGAGAAGCACTGGGAGCAATTGGTTCCTTAGAATCTATGTCCATACTGAAAGAGTATGCAAATGATCCTGTTATAGAGGTAATAATTATGTGAAAAGATGGTATATGTATATGAAAGATTTGAGATCCATAATGCATTGTAAAAGAAGCTGTAATCAAAGGAATATATTTGAAAGAAAGTCTCACAAGTTAGTACATGTACATTTTTAACACATATTAGTACAAGTAAAATTTATGTAGCCCCACCAAACAGAGTTTTGGGAGTGTATAGGAATCACCATGTCTGTTTGTTTGTCTGTCCATCAGCTTACAAAGTTTTAAAGTTCATATCTTTAGTGTAGATATGGATAGGATTTTATATTTTAAACATAGTGTGCTTAATATAAGTGCTGTCCATTGGAGCCATGATGCTTCACATAGTGACCTTGACCTGGGATTATTTAGTTGAGTTGCAAAATTCTACTCTTAATTTGATATGAGTTAGGTGGTGGGTGTCATCAATTGGTTTCTGTACTCTAACTCCTACAATTATTTAGGTATAGTAACATAGTAATGAAGTTTCACAAACATGCTCATCATCATGAGCTGAAGATGTGCCCTATTGATTTCTGGATCAAAAATTCAAAGGTCAAGGTCATAGGGCCTTGATGAGTGAAAATGGTTTTCAGGCTATAACTGCATTTACATTGAATCTATTGTTATGAAACGTCACACACATATTCCCCATGTACCAAGGATGTGCCCTGTTGATTTTGGGATCCAAAGGTCAAGGTCATTGTGAAAATGGTTTTCAGACTATAACTGTATTAACATTTGACCTATTGTTATAAAACTTCCTAAATGAAACTCCCCATGAACCAAGGATTTACTCATTGGGAAACAGAGACACTAAGGGATCATTTTGCCTGCTATCTTCTGTCCATCTGTCTGTCTGTTCCTCAAAGGTATGAAAATACTTTGCAACTCTGCATTTTGTATTTGATGCAACTTTCTTGTTTTACCTTTATCATTACTTTCTTCTGGTAAGAGGTTTGATGTTTTTATTCATAGATTCTTCATGACCATATTTTTCATTTGTTGCTGTAACTTTTGACCTTGTGATCTTGACTTTTAAGTTTGATTTTAAGTCTCGAAATTTCTTAACCTTTTTCTATATCTTTTTGATCGTAAGGGTTAGAAGTTGATATTTCATCTTTAGATTCCCCATGACCATACAATGTAGCTTTCATTTGGTACTGTGACCTTTGACCTATTGAATTTGACATGTGGCATACTTTAACATGTGAAGACTTTCATAATTCAACTATAGATAAATTATGACTAAGAATTTCATTTGAGATCATGACTCTTGATATAGTGACCTTGACAGTTGACCTACTTTTAAATAATAAGAGTGTGAAGTTTCATATTTCAAATATGGATGCAGTTTGATGAGGGCTTTCATATGAGTGTTAGATTTATAGATGCAATATGACAAGAGTTTCAGTTTGAGATAATGGCTTTTCGCTTAACAACCTTGACTCCTGACTTTCTTTTAAATGGTAAGAGTTAGAACTTTCATATTTCAAATAAAGAAGCAATTTGACAAGGTTTTCAAATGAAAATCATGACTTTTAATCTGTTGATCTTGATCTTTATATTTTACCTTACCAGTATTTCAATAGTAAGATTTCCATGTTGCATATTTCAAACATAAATATATTACCCTGACATGACAAAAGCTTTTATTAGAGATCACAAATTTTGACACACTGACAATGGCCTATTTGTAGTACCCTGCATTAGATTTCAATTGATAATGAACTGATTTTATTCCAAACGTTACCATAATAGTATTGGTCTCATTTACATACAAACTTTAGTTCAAATTTAGTTTTTTTGTAAATTTTGTTAATACTAGGAAATTTGAAATATGTACGAAGAATTGCAAGGTGCCATTATATTAAAAATTGTAAAAATGATTTCAAATAACATACAGGTGATTAAGTTCTAATTTTGGTATGGCATGCATGTATACCGATAGTAAATAATTTAGGAACTTGAATATATATATATATCTTTTCATATAAATAAATGAATGCATCAATTAATAGAAATTTCAAAATTTGCATGATTATTTATGTCAGATATAGCACAGTTGAAGTCTAGCTACTAAACTCTATGCCTCAATACCTTGTTAATGGTATGTAGTACAGGTACCTTGTTAATGGTATGTAGTACAGGTACCTTGTTAATGGTATGTAGTACAGGTACCTTGTTAATGGTATATAGTACATGTACCTTGTTAATGGTATATAGTACAGGTACCTTGTTAATGGTATGTAGTACATGTACCTTGTTAATGGTATATAGTACAGGTACCTTGTTAATGGTATGTAGTACATGTACCTTGTTAATGGTATGTAGTACAGGTACCTTGTTAATGGTATGTAGTACAGGTACCTTGTTAATGGTATATAGTACATGTACCTTGTTAATGGTATATAGTACATTTACCTTGTTAATGGTATGTAGTACAGGTACCTTGTTAATGGTATATAGTACAGGTACCTTGTTAATGGTATATAGTACAGGTACCTTGTTAATGGTATGTAGTACAGGTACTTTGTTAATGGTATATAGTACAGGTACCTTGTTAATGGTATGTAGTACATGTACCTTGTTAATGGTATGTAGTACAGGTACCTTGTTAATGGTATGTAGTACAGGTACCTTGTTAATGGTATGTAGTACATTTACCTTTGTTACCTGTGTTGTTTTGTAAGGATGTTTGTATTTAGATTACATAAAACAATAGCATCATTGACATCACACCATCTTGAGAATGGTACTTTTTGGCATGTTGATTTTTTTTTTTTGCCTCTGTTGGTTTTATTTTTATATTAAATGTTTTTGCTACAAAATGAGCTTTTAAATTTTTGCTTTTTGCATTATGATTTACATTTGTATTCATTTTGTTGACCTGAATTAGTTTACAATGATAGGTTGCGGAAACATGTCAGTTGGCCATTGAGAGACTTAATTGGTTAAACGACTCTACTAGAGCCTCAGAAAAACTGTCCAGTAATCCATATCAGTCAGTAGACCCTGCTCCTCCTACTGCCACAGAAACTGTAGAAAAACTGAGGGAGACGTTACTTGATGAATCACAACCGTTATTTCAGAGGTACAGAGCCATGTTTTCACTGCGGAATTTAGGAACAACAGAAGCAGTTAAAGTATTGGCATCAGGTACGATAAACATTTATCTGTCAGTTTAAGAAAAATGAATTACAAGGAAGTTACCAAAAATATTTTCTTTCTCTGATTATCAATCTGACTTTTGATGATGATGTAAAATTATGCTCAGAATTTATATACAGTATTTCTGCATGTTCAGAATTCTTCAATGCTTCAGATGTGTTTTTTGCATAAAACTTGTTGATTCTATTGTTTCATTGGTCTTCCTACATGTGTATAATTTCAAACAAAACCACATATATTTCTTAAGTAAGCCTTACTGTTAAAACTTGCCGATAAGCACTAAGTACTTGTGCGTGGACATATTGTAGTGCAGCACATCATACTGTTAATAATAGAGCTTTGTAATTAATCTAGTTGTGAATTTTGACTGTCCTGATTGCTGTATTTGTAGATATGTTTCTAACAGCGTAAGTGCGAGAAATGCACTGACAGCATGTTAAATTGTGTTCTAGAGTACATAGGTTTTTTGAAAAAATTCTGATGTTTATTTTCCAGTAAAGTTATTACAAGTATTGATTAACATCAGCCATCACTTTGAAGGAGAATTTTTTCCTTCAACAGCAAACCTGAGTGTATCATGTAGAAATTATTTCATACATTTACTGAAAATGCCATAAACCATAATTAAAAAGACTACTAAATTCTAAAGATAAAAGATATGGTATAAAGATTCCTGAAGCAGAGTAAATGTGTTATTTATTGATATCTATCATTAACTATTTTGTGAACAAAACCTTGACTTAAATGGAAAGGTTCATCTGAAACAGCTTTGTATCTTGCTGACATTACTGCACACATATAGCACAGTTTGCTCTCTGAATACAATACTGTGAAAAATTGTATCATAGTGACAGTAAGATTTCCACACTACCTCTAAATTACAGTATTTTATAATAACTGTTGATGCTTTATTTGTTCAGGTTTGAAGTGTAGCAGTGCTCTATTCAGACACGAGATAGCCTATGTATTAGGTCAGATTCAAAGTGATGCTTGTATCAAAGAACTGAGTGAGAATCTCCAAGATGTGAAGGAAAGCCCCATGGTGCGTCATGAATGTGCTGAAGCCCTTGGCTCCATAGCTACTGAAGAATGTACTAAAATTCTGGAGGAATACTTAAAGGACAAAGAGAGAGTTGTTAAAGAAAGCTGCATCGTTGCTTTAGACATGAGCGAATATGAAAACAGTGAACAGTTTCAGTATGCTGATGGTTTAGTGAAAATTTCAAGTTCTCAACAGGAACAGCAGGTTATAGGAAGTTAATTTCAGATATTTTGAATAAAGTTACGTTCAATGAATCATTAGGTTAGAGTGTTGTGCTCAAATTCTCTGCGGCCACTTTGGGATCAAATCACAACTAGGGCTTATGAAAAGCTCTAGTTGTGCTCCGTTCCTCCTGAAGTGTGACTTTCTATGGATGCTTCTGCTTCCTACATCTTCTAGCACTAGTCACCTTCAGATTGATTTAATAACCCAATGTGTGATGTTAAATAATAAACAAATATATTCCATTTCTGGATTCATTGCATAAGCAATATCAGAAACATGGCAAATTTTACTCTCTTTCTTTTGCTTTTTAGATTTTGGTTATTGCCTTATTTTCATGTTATGATGTTGATAAATAGGACCTAAATTCCATGCTGTTTCATAAACACACACTTGTTATTTGTTGATCAGATTGCATGATAATGCATTCCAATATTAAATGAAACAGATGCCCTGCATACATTTATTTTAAGATTGGGCATATCTACAGACAGTAATAACTTATCTCAAACATGTTAGAAGGAAATACACACACTTTCCCATAGCTTTTGTCAAATTTGCCAGTGGTTATAACGGTATGTAGTATGCATTACTCTATTGTTTGTCTTCGTTTATTAAGGCAGCATAATCTAAAAATAGGGAACAACTGTGGATTGTCACATGCAAGATAGAGTCCATATAGGTCATTATGCTGGCTCAGAGCCAAGAAGTCCCAGGTTCAATCCAGACAGGTACCCTGACAGTGTCCTGTCATTCTGAGAAAACGATGAAAAGTGGGACCATTTGTCAAGGTACACTTCTTCATGTAAAAGATCCTTCACTGCTTTGGATGGGTCCATTGTAAAGGTGATAATTTCCTTGCAATGCATCAGGCAGATGACATAACTATACAAGTGAAATTTTATTTGACTAATTCAAACCATCAAACAAACACACTGCATGCAATAGTAGTAGATAGATGTTTATTTTCCAGGTGGAAAAACAACCCAGATGATTTGTATAAGTATTGGTTGAAACGATGTAATCTGATAATCAATTGAAATATTAAAAACTATCAATCATAACGTGCATAGATATGCAGCAATGTGTATATCAAAGTTTTACTATCCTGCAGAGGCAAGAAATGCCCAATTCAAATGGTTTTTTTTTCGAACAGTGGCCAATGATTTATTATCTAATGTAATGGCCAAGTGATATTTGTATTTTGTAAACAGACTAATGCTGTGACTTAAGACCACATCCCTAACATCATCACTTTATCAACTGCTATTACATACTGTACGGTGTAGGGGTACAGTGTTGGAGTAAAAGAGAATAAATTGTACAAATACTCCATTCATTCTTTCTCAAGTTAGATAACTCTCATTCATTCCTGGAATTAACCACTACTTTGTCCATGAATTGTGATCCAATAATGCCTTTTTTTTTAATGGGATGCTATTGTATGATATACATGTAAATGAACAGCATCTCAATTATTGGGCTGCTTTTTGTGGCTATCATTGAATTTGAATGTAAAAGTACATTTGTATAGTGTCTAAACAATTAAGTGCTTTTGAGTTTCAGATTCACATACACTTATGTAATTATTCATTTATAAAGCATGGCTGTATTATTTCAAAATTATGTTGAATAAATTATCAGGAATACCGTAAATTACTGTGAAATTGATTTAAAGTTTATCAATGTGACATTCCATCGATATTTTACCTACCTTTCCAGAAATTATATCAAGATCAAGAGGTCATGAATGGATCTATTCATCCTCATTATGGTACTTGATATTTTATTATGGTAATAATAATTCTTCCATTACTCTGCGTTGAACCATCTTTGAAAGTTGGCTTGACTTGAAGTTGGGAGGTCATAAGTTTGAATCTCCAGAGAGCTATAGTCATGTTAGATATATGTATGATGGCAGGGATCGAAAACTGGAAATGAAAATGAGGTCGGCAAGTTCAGAAAAGAGTGAAGGCACCTAGCAGTAGGTCAAAGTATGAAGCATGCATAGTCAGTGTTGTTATAATATTAGTTAAACAAATTATTAAACTGTCTCGTATTGCAAATGATTTGAATGAAAAGATCTATTTCCAAAAAATTATTAGTTGCAAACTCAGCTCTTAATTTGATGTGGAGTGGGCCGCGTGTAACAGGCATCAAGAATTGGTTTCCTGAATCCTACAACTACTTAGATATAGTACTCCCCATGAGCCAAGGATGTACCACATTGATTTCAGGATTCAAAGGTCAAAAGTCAGTGTCATAGAGCCTTGATAATTGAAAATGGTTTCTGGACTCAAACTCCAACAACTGTTTTAGTAATGAAACTTTACACACATTCTCCCCATGAACCAAAGATGTACCCTATTGATTTCGGAATTCAGAGATCAAGGTTATAGGGTCTTGATTAGTGAAAATGGTTTCTGGACTATAACTGTATTTACATTCCACTTATTGTTATGAAACTTTACATATACCTCCCATGAGTCATGGATGTGCCCTATTGATTTTGGGATCAAAGGTCAAGGTCATAAGGCCTTGATAATTAAATATGGTTTCCGGATTATACCTGAGTGTAAATACATTCCATCTATTGTTATGAATCTTCACACACATACTCCCCATGAGTCGAGGATGTGCCCTAATGATTTCGAGATCAGAAGGTCAAAGGCAAGGTCATAGTGAAAAAAGGTATAAAATTTAGGGCATGAAAACGTTTTTGCAACTCGGCATGTTGCATCTTTGATGCAATTTTCATGTTAATAACTCCCTCCAAAAAAATCTGTTGGCTGAGAATTTTGTGTTTTTAATGCTGGAGATACTAATTGTTTTATTTTGAACTAAGTGAAAAACTGGATGATTTAGAAAAGGTATTAATGAAAACACCAATATTAAAAAAAAGCCATAGTTTCCATGTTATTTTATTGCCATTTGTTGCACATGGTGTGTATTATAAAACAAGGTTTATAGAAGGTATAACTACATGTTTAGAGCAGTAAATGATTTTTGGCAGAAAACAGTTTAGTTATATTTTTTGCATTTCTTTTCTTTTGCATTTTAGTCAGGTATGTAATTTCTAAATGTTTGGTTTGAATTACATACTTTAGTTCAAAAGATTATTTAACATTAAGACAATGTGTAAAAAGATTACTCAAAAGGATTATTTCTCATAGGTCAAAGTCACTATGTAAGTTGTTCTACTTTACACAGTTTGTCTTTGATCTCTTGGTAATTCAAAAATCAGAGTCACTGTCTCCATAACTTGGAACTACAATATATATATATATATATATATATATATATATATATGAATTGTATTGTATTGTAATCTTATATTTGTATATTGTAATATTGTAATCTTAAATCTTATATATGAATTGAATTGTATTGTAATCTTATATTTTATATATAAATGTAATATGAACTGAAAATGACAGTTTCCAAATATTCCATTTCGATTACGTGCTCGTTATTTATTTATGTAGGAATACACTCCCCCTCCCCCTTTTATTTATTTTTTTTTTCTTTTCATGGGGGGGCTGGGCTTTCAGATTTTCATGCCTCTCTTCTCAAGTCTTTAAATGATGGTGCTTAGTGGTATATTCGTCTTTCTTCTGTCTTATGTCGCCTGTCACTTCAACTCCTCTTACTTTCCTCCATACATACAAGCCGATGTGGCATAGTGGATAAGCTGCTCGGCTCATGATCGAGAGGTCCCGGGTTCGACTACCGCCCTTGGCACACCGGTGTTCTGTCTTTCAGATGAGACAGTAAAACCCGAGGTCCCGTGTCACGGTAGGCATGGCGCGTAAAAGATCCCTCACTGGTTCGGATGGGTCCATTGGAAAGGTCTAAATTTGTATGCAATGCATCAGGCAGATGCTGTATGATGTGTGTGTGTGTGTGTGTGTTGGTGGGAGTGTGAGGGCGTGTTTTTGTATGTATGTGTGTGAGGGTTTGTATAAGTGTGTGAGGGTGTGTATGTGTGTGTTATATGAAAGCAGAAAATTCCGTTTTATCGAAGTCTGGAAGAAGTCTGTATAAAGATTTTTAAAAATTTTAATTTCTTAACCTTAATCGTCAGAACTGCCACTGTTCTTAATGTCAGATTTAATTCCGGACTGATTTTTGTTCAGAACTTCGTTATAGCATCTCTTTTGCTCTGTATCTTTACAGGTTAAAATTCATTTTCAAACATGGTCTCAGTTGGTTAATTGTCTATGTGTTACACTAATATTTAATATGTTTGAACATTATTATAAAAAAGGAGAGTGTCACCAAACATTTTACCAGAGTTACTAATACTGCCCAGAACGCCTATTTTTATATCAGTCTTCTTTTTTCTTTTTCTGTCTGGGGGTGTTGTGTTCCAATTTATGTTTATTATATATCCAGGAACTCCACTAACGTTCAGTTAGTACTAATCACCCTAAGAGCCAAATGTATAATGTTGCATGCCAGTGCAGTCAGGTGGGAATACCACATCAACGCAATGGATACGTTCGTAACATTATGTAAACAAAGGGAAGGTGTTTTCGTGTATTGATAAGACAGGTTTAGCACTACCGGTATCAGAAAAGCTCTGCATTCGTAATATAAAAACCTCAGAGGATTGCGTAATATGCTGACAGAGAAACAAGAATGTCGTTAAAACAAATTCTCGTAGATTTCTATTGTAAAAACATATCTAACATTCTTACCAGGTTTTATTTGTCAAATTATATAACTGTCATAATAATTAAGAATGTGACGCGGATAGTGAACAATAGACACAGGGAAATCTGAGAGAGATCAAAATAATCCATGTGTGAAAGAAAGGAAGATGATGAAACGCGTTTATAGCGTGTTTTTATTTGAAACGGTGTATCTTTTTTCAGGTTCTTATTCCTGTCTTTGAAGTTTACGTTACTTACATCTGTGTAAGTTTTATTTTTTCGCAGACTTTATGTTGACATTGTCTCAGTTACGTCCCTTTACTCGTATTTCAGAATTTGAAAGTGCCCCCAAGGATGTATAGTTTAATTTTCCCTGGTGGCCCTATTGAATTTATGTGTTAGAAATGGCATTACTCATCCACATCTCGCATTAGAATTCAAATACTAACCACTCGTGTCTCTTTTTGTCTCGAGTATGAGAAATTTCTTTGTATATATGTATTTGTACATGCAGTTTTAAAATTGTATTAATCATCTTGTTATTATTATATATGGTTTAAAACTTTTTGTAAATATACCTGCTGGGTCTAAGTAAATTCCCGTGTGTAAATATACATGCATCACTGCATCTGTTTTCCGTAAATGGATTTCTTTATACGATTTTTTTCCATTGTGTATCTATATTGTGCCGACAAAATCGAGAGCAGACTGGGACAATTAACCCTCTAATAACAGAATTGATTATTCCGGTCTATGTTATTTGTGCTGTTGCGTCGGATCGTGGTGGAATTCCTTCCAGCGGCATAGCAACATCGCCAGGATGCAAGAACGTGGAAGATTGTTCCGGAGTTTTTGTTCGGAGAAGAGTTCTTAATGTCAAACATTTTATTATCGATTTGACTTTTCTGTTATTAATTGACTGAAATAACCGTGTTGACATTTCTGTTTAGAAAACCTTAACGTGCAGGTTTGTCGTTCGGTAAAGGAGGTTTTATTTGAAGAGTTTAAGCCACGATTTTGTAAAATCTGTTTGATTGTGTGAAGTTTTCAATGCTTACATTCATTCATTGGTTCAGAAAGTGCATCTGGAGTGCCTTTATATGACAGATATATTGCTATTTGGACTACTTCAAGAAATCAAACACATTCATGCCACACTGAAGAGAAACTTTTGATTGTTTTTCACAGGTTTTTGTTAACAAAGCGGTGAAAGAGAATCCGTGCATGTGCGATATAGACAGTTTGGCATAGTGATATATATTATACACAGACGCAATGATTCATTCAGAGATTGACCGTCATGCAAGGTAAGTCTTCACCATTAACACTATATCGTTCACTACGAAATTGAAATAGCAAAACACGTCTTTAAAACTATAATTTAGAAATTTGAAAAATATTCTGAAGCACTAAAATGTAGAAATTGAGGACATTTTCACAAAACGCATGGATTTCGTATGTTTTTTACCCTTTTGTTTAGATAACACCTGTGTTTAGACAGCTAAGGGATTTTATTGCTTTCAATGCGTCTGTCTGGTAATATATTTTCGGATTGTAAGACAGATACTTTTAGATCTTGGACTCTGGTACATTGTGTACTTCATATGTTGAATGCCCATGGCGTAAAGGTCAGTGGCATGACCGCTTATGGACATTGGTGCTGTGGAAGGAGTTTGTGACTATAAGTTTTAAAATCGTCTTCTTGTAACAGTTAAACTTTTTCATGAATACGTCAGAAGACGCAAACAGTAATACTTTTAAAATTATCAGCAGTTGCCTCGGTATTCGATATCTAGTAATCCAACATAAATTCTCCTTTCTTTAACAAAAAGCAGTACAGTTGACGCAAATAATACAGTTGTGTCCGGATGAAATTTCTCGCACTAATTTTGACTTGCATTGACTTACTTAATTATTCATAGCTTTGGCCAAATTCTGCGGCATGTCGTGACCTGAGTCAATGCCGTCTACGTGGTCAAGGACATGATGATGGTATGTATGTTGTACCAGAATCCGTATCTGACCTATTATTACGTAGAAATAGAATTTCTTTACATTTATTGTGGCAGTTGTTCATTCAATACGCTTGCCGAATGTAATGTCCACCAGGTCTGGCTTATTATATTGTTTTTATGTTCTTCTATCGACACATCCGGAGCATACTGATCTAAGTCGCTTGTCTGTCTGTCTTCTGTTATCAACGAATTTGTCTATAACTTTCGAACTATAAGTAATAGAGATTGCATGCTGGATTAGAAGTGACCTTTCAAACTCAGTTGAGGTAAATGATCTTTTTGCTTTCACATTCACACCAAAGTAAAGTTCCAATGGGAGCTAGAGCTTGTTTCAAAATTACACCGATTTGTATTCTCTTGAAATACTTTTAGTCCCCATTATTCAACATGATACAAAAGTATAAGTCTCTTGTTCTGGTTATTTTTTTAGTTTTAACTGTCGAAGATGACGGTAGAAATCTGTTTTTATCCGACCACTTGTAGTTGTGCATATATTATATATAGTTCGACATTGAATATTTTCTGAGGAAATATATTTTTATATGAATATGCATTTGAAATAATATATGCATATCATTTTTATTCAACGGAATACATACAAAATGCATCAGTGAAGTAGTCAGATCAATAAATATTGTATTATAACGCGGCATGGATTGGTTTCTGTTAGACAGATGGACAATGTTTATATATACCTTCTGAATAAACAGCGCCTTCAGAGAGCAGAGTCACAAGACATCCACGAGTGTCTTGATATGTATGAAAGCTTTGATTAGTGACGATGACCCTAGTTATGATAATCCTTCATATTTCTTTCTTGAAAAAAGGTTTATACAATGAGCGAACCGCACTGTACTCTACAGGGCAGGCAATGCGGCACAACATGGTTTGCATTTGAGATTGACGTCGCACTGACAGACCGACATCATCACTCGACACCCCTGATGTATAGCGGCATACTGATTACTGAGTCATTTTGTACTTAGAAACAGATACCTGACCAAAATAACACGTGATTGGCCTGGAAACTAAACTCACAAGTCAGAGTAGAAAATCACCGACCGGCAAACTCTCAGAGTGGCCTGATTAGGAATCGAACAAGGCTTGCCTGCGTCAAAATCTAAAATAATATATAAATAGTATATGTATTAAGCAATACACCGATCCATTTCTTAAAAAGTGACTTTCAGGGGATTTTCAATTGATATGTCTGCGGTCTCGTAATCCAACTTTTCTGACCTAAAATGACGTCATAATCAAAATTTCCGCCTAGTGGCGTGTCATTGAAGGACAATGGATCTGTGTATTGACCAACACTGTACAGGTAACTGCGATATTACGTCGTATCTTTATAACCAACTACAATAGCTACATGATTGATAGTGTGTTTGGGCTCTTTAGCTTTTTATCTCGAAGAGCTAGGGCATGTAAAGTGCAGTCTGGGATTACCATGACAACGTTGTTAATCAATGTTATAAGCGGGCCTCTAGCAAGGAGTTAATGACCAATAATGTGTTTTGTTGATCTTTATGTTACTGTTGCTGAATACGTTATATGGGTAATTATCCTGACATAATTCGGTCATATCGTCCGTCCGTTATTGTTCCTTAACATGTATCTTCAAAGTAGCTTTATTGCAAATTGAGTTTGATATAGCTTATAAATACTCCTAGAATATGTACCTGTCCTTTTAAAATAGTCGATGAGCTGGCCAGTGTTGCGGTCAATGACAGAGTACAGATAGTACGAATTTTGTATTGTATAGAAAATTTGAAGTGTTTCAGAGAAAGTAGAAGGTAATTAAAACGATAATTCTTGTTTCAATAATAATTAAAATGTCTTCCTCCACCTTTTACAAAATGAAACGGCATTTACTCTGTCTGATAAAGTAGCATTAATGTATAAACGTAATATATAATGTATTCGGTCAGTTTTGTTTGTATAATGATTTCGGTTAGTTTCGTATGCATGAAAGCAGGGACGTATATATAGATATATACGTCCCTGATAAAAGTTTCGCTTAGTTTCATAGGTTTTGGTTAATTTTCGGTCCTTTTATTTATGCCCCGTTTGGGGAGAGAGCATTTATTTTATTTCCATTTATATATTTATCGATCAATTTATTACATTTTTAATGATTTATTGGTTTCATTTCATTTATTTCTATTTGCAAAAAAGACAGGGTGAGATTTTTTTAAATGGTTTGAGTAAATAATTCTTTTTTATTATTATTATTATTATTATTATTATTATTATTATTATTATTATTATTATTATTATTATTATTTTGGTCCTAAAACAATTTTTACGTGATTTGCCACACGTCAGTCTCAAGGTTAAGTAGCCCAGTGTGACATCCACGTCGACTTCAAGAGGGTCTGTGATCAATACGACAACTACTGCCGTGTTTTTAAGTTTGTTCTCTCAGACTTGATTGCTTGTATTAGATTGATAAAGTTTGTGTTATTAATGGATCGGATGATCAAACCATCAATGCTTGCAGTGTATTGATTTCAATAAAGCTTTCCGGAATAGCGAGATCATCTCGGTTTCATTTTATTTGTGTATGTTCAGCTGATACAGTGGCCGTCGCCGGGACATAGGGGCGACGCCGTGACAGTTTCCTTTGATAGAGAAGATTGATATCATTTACCCAAGCTATGAACAGCAGAGCTTGGTTATGCAACACGAGAGACTCTATATATCATATAATAGAAAGAAGATTTCATATATTCCTAGATTAAATTGGAACACCCGTCTGTCAGAGAACCCGGATCCATGAACATCCTAATGACCATCTAGTGATAGATGTATAGACCATTTCTATAACCGATTGGTTCTCGAAAACGTCAAGTTTAAGATAAAAACATTAACTGAAGTATATTTGTCGCGACTAACCTTTCTCATAAAACAAAAATTTCAATCACATATTTTGACTTTCATAACCTTAATTCAATTGGCAGAAAAAAAGATCTCGGTAGAATTACATTTTTTTTCTGGTTTAGGTATTTGAGTTTTAAAGTTTTAATATGGTCATTATCCATCGTTTGAAAAATATTTGTTAATTTCACGCTCATGTTCTTTTAACATATTATAATAAACATTTTCAAGCAAGTATAGCTATTTACCTGCTAATTTCTTTTTACACTGAACAAACAAACTATCTGTCGGACAAATTTTCCCAGCGGGCGTTAAATTTTCAAAGAGTCTGGAGAAAATTTCAATAGGAATATGATAGCCATGGGGTCAAGCTACGGTTGGCCTTTCATCACATCAACCCTCATGATGTGGCAAACGACAAAGACTCGCCACACTTAATGCATAATACCTTGTAACGTCTTATTTATGTGCTTTCATTGACCATCACGGGTAATTTAATAGAGAAAGCAATGAGAGCCGCCTCTTCCACTTGAAGTGGCTATTTAAGTAGTCGTATCGTTTGAAGTCTTTTCAGTCCTGATTAATTTCGTCTCAGTATTAAATGAAGTCAGGAGAGAGGACGGAGTCTATAATATTGTATTGAACTTTATCGGAACACAGAATAAAATACCTGTGTGGAAGTTTTAGGTAGCAATGTTTTGAGATTTTGTGACAAATATCTGCACTCAAAGTTTGCGATAACTCTTTTCCGAGTGTCGTTCCTGATTAGTAACGTTATTATGAATTTAAGTGTTTGAAGGTTTTACAATATCTTAAATTTTTGTCAGTGATATTAAACTTAGATTTTCGTTGAACTATATCGTAATATTTTTCAACGTTTGGTTACTGATGCACGAAAGTAGATGAAAGGTTTGGAACATAGATAAACGTCAGGTAAGTATTACTGCGTCGTAAAACGTATTGAATGAATCTTGTAATGCTTTAAATGTTTCATTATGTACGTGTGTGGGAATTTTGAACGAATTACGAGATCGGTTTAAAAAGGGAATAAAAACATACGTCAGATGTCGGAGTGTGTTTCAGTGTTTTTGCTCTGTATAATAAGGACGTAATGCTTGGATAACATGTTCATGCATATGCTTTTTGCAACGTTGCAAGGCGGTAAGAATGTGTTGAGAATTTAGATTTATTTCAATGTACTTTAAACATTACCATAATATCATAATTTGATCAAAGTTACATTATTTGAATGGATTAATTTTAATTATTTTCGTTATGTTCTTCCCGTCACATGAATTTATATACCATTGCTCTGTCGGGGTTAACCGATATTTTAAACAAAATATTTCGTCTATCCAGTATCCCTCTGTGGAGGTAAAATAGTTTAATTGCTCCCAGTAGCTGTAAGTGGCAGATGGGTGACTAAAGTTGCTACCTTAATAACGCCCTATATGTCATTCAACACCATCTATTGTTATAGACGTGTTACTTCTATTGTCATCATGTGTCCCACTCCACTATTAATCAATTAGGCCCAAATAATAAAAAGTTTTACACAAGACTTCTTACGAAATGGGAACAGTATTAAAGGCGGCATTTTTGCATCTTTCTCTGTGTCGATGTCGATGGTTTTTATTGAGAACGCTTCCATTTCGGTTATCGTTTTATTAAATTTACTGGATATTTACATTAGACGGAATTGAATCCACGTAGGTTTGAATGGAAGTTTTGGTGCATACACAGCGTTGGTGTTGACATGAAATGTAAATTTGTTGTTGTCCATCCAAAAGGTGTAATCTAGACATTTTATTTATGTGATAAAATGATAGATAACAACTTTGAGGTCATTGGACACATTGTGAATGCGTCCTTTTGTAACCGAAGTGACTGAACGCTTGTTAAACACGAGATTCAGTCTAAATGAGATTGATTTTTTATAATGGATGGATGTTTTAACTCATTTCCTCCATTCCCCTTCCCTAATTAAGTCCCTGCTCAAATATGACCTTCGCCAAAATTGTTAACGACTTAGGTGCATTTTTTATTGTTTATGGTTTGATATATCGTCGACCTCGTAAGGTATTTTAAAGCAGTCATTTACGTAGTGCTTAACGGTGACCAAATACATGTAATATACACAAGTGAGATCGATTTCATAGCAATTGCAGTCTCTTTGGGACTAATTAATCAAGAATCAAATGAGGCCAAAAGCAGACATTGTTGAACTTTTCTGGTGACCTCTTTTCTATTGTCACTCCGTTCGTTTATCGTTTCTAGAATTTTTAAATACGTAAAAATCTGTATTAGAAAATGTATTGTAACCATTTTGACATATACTATCATTTTGTGTCTGTCCTATCTGCCAGTTTGTCCGTCTTCATTGCCTATAACCTTTGAATGGTTCGAAAGGAGTTTGATATTTTACATGTTTATTGTTGTGAGAAGACCTTTCCAGTCCTATCAAATGTCTTGACCAAATATATCTCCACAAACAAATTATTTCAAGATTTTGAATACTCATCGTAACAAAGTCTGTTCGGCGTACGAGACGCTTCAATTTTAACAATACTACAACTGTATCTCATTTAAACTGTATTTGAGCATTGAATTAGTGGCATTTGAATTCTGGACTTTCTTTTCGGCCTTGTGTCTTTTCATTCAAATATTCCCTGCTCCGATTAAAACAAAATATCTCTAGATAGTATAAGGAAACTTAGTGTGGTATCGAAGTGTTTCAAATAGCACTTTAGTATTGTAGTGACCGATTAGACTAATGCGCTATGTGTGTACTTTCTATAGGTTGTCACCTCTTTGAACTTGGATTTGGTCCCGGTTTGTGAGGGGTGACGGTCTGTTCAGACTATTTGACTAAATAATCCTTAATGTGTCGTAAAGAAATCAAAATATTCTTCTTAGAGTCTCGTAATGGTATTGTTTTTGTAAAACAAATTATGGTAGGACCACCATGATTATAATTGATGTGGTGTGCGTATTATATGAGGATATAATTTAAACCACTGTTTTTATCATGTGTACATAGTATGGCGATGAATGCCCGCATACATTATGTAGATATTGTACAACCAAATAAGGATCATTGTTCAAAACTAAAATAGAAATTAAATGTCAGCCATTGCTATCAGCCATATCTATGCTTTCGTGTAAAGTTAGATTCTTTATCTTTCATATTAGAGACCTCCATGAATGGTGAACTTTTGACGTACGGATAAATGTCACGTCATCGCGCGAGTTCACGCATAGTATTTGAAATCCGCGATGAAATGTTACAACCATACACCATTTTTACTATTGAATGGAGGAAAAGCGATGATTCAAATGTATTCATATTATGATATTATAGATTATATCGACAAATGGACCATTTACTCTTTAGATCATGTTAGATATGGACATTTGTAATGAAGGAGTGAAACCAGGATGATCCGTTTACGAAGTGAACCTGTTCTAATGGCATTGTCCTATAACATATTTGTAATTTGGGAAATTAAAACATTAGTCATTCATGCATGTTTTTAATTTCCCAAATTACAAATATGTCATAGGACAGTATATTCTTTGTACACCTTTTGTTGACCTTGAACATCTAATTATTAAAGTACATGTACATTATAGAGAAGGAATTGTACATTGTAATGTTATTAGCCATTGCTTATTTATAAATACTACAGGTGAGGAATATTTTCACACCTGTATAAAACTGTCTGATATATACACATATATAATTCATGAGTCAATGTTCGTTTATTGGCTTTCTGCTCTGCCAATACGTCACCCTGTATTCGCCACTGGCTGAACAATAATAAACTAGGCAAGAGTGGCAAAGGTAAATTAAAAGGGTGTTTTCATACCGAGCTTATGTCAAATGTATTTTATCACTTCCCATCTCGAACGGATAACTAGATTTTCTGAAAAGAATGGTGTCAACGCTGAAGTTTTGGCCAACAACGAGTAGATAAGGCCAGCTAACAATTAAACATACTCGTGATTTGTAAAGACATACTTGATGTGGTGCATGTCGGAATTCAATGAGCAGTCGTTTTAGCTCGTAGATTCAGTTAACGATATACGAGGGGTTATATTGAAAGGATTTATTAAAATATGTCAGATAAAGGGTGAGTTTTACATACTAATTCTGTTGTTTTCACGTATATTTGATTACTATGGAGATGAAAGAGTCTGTAAGTTTGTAAGAGTTTGAAATGTAATAGGAGCGTTGCGTATTTTTTTTTCATTCACACAACAATAGACTGTATATAGCATCGCATTTTATATTCAATAATCGATTTACTATGGGAGTAAAACATTTAACAGTTGATAATGGGTCGTATCATACTACTGGAATCTGTATAAGGGCATCCATAACCAGGCTGTTCACCTATGTAAATGAAACCTTGCTTGACCACTCTGTCATATCTATATATACAGCAGAAGTGGCATTTCCTCATAATCTCTGACACTGGTACATGGTTGCGTCTGATAGCGGCTGATGCAGCACGACAGCTATCATATGGCACACGACCGACCGTCGGAAGGCGATCAGGAAAGTTCACCGCTATAGCAACCTATCAAATTAGATGTCTGTTTACGCCCGATTGAATTAGCGAATGAAACCTTTTGTCTCAATGTTGATCACGATTCCAGCCGCCGTAACTCACTAGTGTGATTGTATCGATTATTCAACAAAACGATCAGGAAATGAAATTAAAAACATTAATCACTGGAATTAACTTCATTACTATGAGATGAACTGGGAGTGAGGTGGTGACCTCAGTATGTCATAGACATTTTATTACAGTTCTATTGTTGTTCTCTTAAGGACCTTGGATGATTACAGTGTGAAAAAATCGATATTTTATCCTCCAATAGAAAAAGATGATATAGCATGCATATGACTTGTTAGAATGAGATGCAATGGTCGTATTGCTGGGTAGGCAATCATGTAATGACAAAATGAACATTATTCACATCCATGACAGTCTTATACAAGATGTGTAGGTTGGAGTGTATAATTTTATGTAATTCATACTCACAATTTAAATGTAGATGGGAATGCTGGCAAATTGAGTACTCATTTCATATATGAAATATATTGAACAATCAGTACGAATGAATTCGGGGAAACCCGGCGTAGCTCAATCGTTAGTGTGCTTGTTTCGGCACCGAGAAGTTTCGGAATTGAGCTCGATTGGTAACTCGTCATTGTTCTGTTATCTGAGCGGAACGATGAACTCCGAGGATTTGTATGGCAGTAGACTCGACCACATAAAAGACCCCTCACTGCTCCGGATGGGTCCGAGGATTTGTATGGCAGTACACTCGAGCACATAAGAGACCCCTCACTGCTCCGGATGGGTCCGAGGATTTGTATGGCAGTACACTCGAGCACATAAGAGACCCCTCACTGCTCCGGATGGGTCCGAGGATTTGTATGACAGTACACTCGAGCACATAAGAGACCCCTCACTGCTCCGGATGGGTCCGTTGCATAGGTCTAAATTTCTGTGCAGTGCTTCAAAGCAAATGCGTCACCATATCGGTGAAATTAATTTTGGCGGGACATAACAGAATAAACAAATCAAAAGTATCTTAATACCGACAATACGGTAAATAAGGGTTGACACTTTAAATTCGAAAAATGTTTTTGCACCGTGCAGACTTGAGTAGTCATGTGCTCACTTTTGATTATTCAAAAATTTCAAGTTAGGAAATGACCATTCTGATGACCTGTATAGGTTGTAATGACATAAAACTATTGATAACCAATGGATGTTGAAACCAGAGTCCTCTAGTTTATGATGTATACTGAAGTTTATGTAGTATAGAAGATTTCATTACAAGCTACTGCTAACGAGGTATTGTACCATTGTTATTCACCATATCCTACAATGTATAGTGTGATTTGATTGTTTTGGGGTAGTAAGAGTCGATTTCAATCTACACTTTTTGTTGAGTGCTCATTTTATTTGCCCAGAATAAAAATCAAAATAGTTTTATGACAAACATTGTATCAAGTATTGCGTCAGGAAATTAATGCTGGAATTATTTTTGGATCGTCATTCAGCATATTCCATCAGTGCATTCGAAATTTGATTATATAAAGATGTAAATAACTTTCCCTATAGCCTATCACTAAAGAGGAAACAAAGCCACAGACAGACAACTCTTTTATAAAGGTGCAATCGTTTTGTGATCTAATCTCCCTAAGTACTTCTGTATAGTTCTCATGAATATCCCACGGGTCCCAAGGGACCACGGACTTCATAAAGTATTAATGATAAAGAGCGCCGGGATCACAAGCTTTGTCTTTTAGTCTCATTACCATATTTGGTCCAGCGTTTGATGTTCTGCAGACATGGTATCCGGTAGTCCATAAAACCTTTGCAATCTGGTCCACGGAATCAATCTACATGTTGATAACATGGCTGTTGCAGATGGCTGTTTAACACCGTCCTTCTTTTTGTAGTCATTCGACATGCTGAAGGTGATATGTGGAACCGATTGATCTTACCATAGAATAAAGCACAAAGGAGGAGATTCCGCTGTCCTCATTGTTGCTACTTTTTAAGATATCTGTAGATTAAAAACACGTCGTATTTGTTCGGATACAAGTAGTCCAATACTCTTTCAGCATGTTCTCGATCCATTTAACAGATTAGATAGTTCGTTTGTCATAGATGCTGATCTATGGTAAATAAATGCAAGATTGACGTGAGAAGTCAATTGATAGCTGACTTTTAATGCATAAAACTCTGTTTGTTTGCAAAATAACAATAGGATTTGCGAAGTATTAGAATAACTGTATATAACGCACTTGAGCATATTTGCAGATATCAATAAACCTTTATCAAATCATAGCACTGCACAGAGGATTTGAATTCCGTAGGTCTGGAAAAAAATAAGATTTTCACAAAAGAAATCATCATTTTTGTAATATAGAATAATGGAGCGCATCTAAAAGTATAGAAATTCGATCGAAATTGCTTTGTGATTGACAGCCGCGTTTCAGTAACATATAGAAATACACAAAAGATATAGGAGTCTCGACTGAAAAGACAATTGCTTTCAGTATCTGATATATGCCCCGAACATCGATTGGTGACATTTAATGTCTCATTAAGTTTAAAATGAAATGTCGATAACACATCTGTCACCATTTGATATATATTCTTTGCTATCTAACATGAAGCAAATATTTTCTTTTGTCATTTATGTTGAATCAAGACCGGGCGGGCGACTAATGCTCATCGATATTAAAAACGTGCGGTCATCTGTTTGCGGAATGGAACTCTTTCTTTATTGTTCCTCTTTAAATATTGTAGAAAGGGATTTTCTTAGATTTATTGGCGGCATAGTTGTAGAAGCAGAAAAATACAAAATCTCGTATTAACAAGAGATGAAAAGTCTAACGGAAAAAGACGAGGATTGACGTTATTGTAGTAGGAAGTTGCTATTTCCAACACAACCCTGTCAGGAGAAAATCCTTTGTAAGAAAACTATTGATGAGCCGTCAATAATCCGGAACGACAAAAATCTTCATTTAATACCATGTCCGTTTTTGCCGAACATTAATTTTCATCTACCTGACCATTGATTACAATTTTCTTTTGTTTCGTTTACATAATAAAAATTCATTGCAGATGGAAAACAGCTTTTTCTGCCATTTATGAACGTTGTCTTGTTTCATGATGTGTAGTTCTTCATGCTCTTTCAGCATGAAAATTTATATACTCTCTCTTACTCTCTCTCTCTCAACATGAACTTCTCTAAGTATACGCTGCTGTCAATCATATACCTGGTACCATGTATACCACGTTATTCAGAAATCTTTTCGAATAGAATACATATCCATATCACGATATGTTTATAGCGACACACCATAAGAAAATTGAAATAAATGAAGGAAGATGCACCCATTAATTTGTAGGAAACTTCTTGTTTGTTATACTAAAAACAACAAAAACTGATTCTGTGAGAATATACATGCCGGTAACTCTTAGGGAAAGTGTTTTATAATTTTTAGGATAGTTAACATAAGTGGGTCTTTGATGAAATGCCTGTTTGTACATTTGTATATTGATAATGCAGGGAACTAAACAAAAGCACAGCAAACTTAACATGCATTACACAGACGGTGATAAATGCCAGGGTTTATGGTTCCTGTAATAGTTTCCAACTTTTCACTTTGAAGAATGATCAGAGCGGCATTTAACTGCAATCTGGTACCTGATCGGGGCGTGACATTTGGGGGTTGTCTCGGTCAGATTAAAGCACTGATTGTTTGTCTCGTATCGGTATCTGAATCTATACTTCTCTATATAAAGACAATGTACAATGCAATCTTTTTACCAGCTATTACATGCTAGCTGATTAACTGCCATCTTAACGTTAAGTTAGCTCTAAAAGGGACACAATAATGAATTGGAACCCGGCTGCGTAGACAGGTGACAGGGGTATCGAGTGTGGCAGTCATTTTAATGACTTTTTGTTTTTACTAATTTTGTTTTCTCAATTAATGTTTGATGGGATGAGATGAAGTGACGGACAGAAGATGTTGTTTCTCAAATTTAACTTGCATTATTTATAGTTAATGTGCCTCTTAGTTTGATTTACTGCATCCCAGTGGTACGTTTAATCAATATCCATACGCATATAAAGTCTCGTATTCATTAGACAGGTTTTCTTCTTGTCATTGTCTGCAATATCAAAATGATAATCTATAATAAACCCGCAATACCTCCACTCTGCAGCCCAAATATTTACACTTCCCAATCGATTATGGCTACCATGTTGTAATCATTTGATAATTTGTTGGATTCATTGACCAAAAGTTTTGGAAAATTTCCAGGTCAACTGGAAAACAGCTTTCATTATTGTATTTCGAATTTGCACGAGATCCTAACTGCTGAAACAATTATAGAGATAATCGTAAAGTATCAAGTGATTTGCGGTTGACGGTTTTAGGATATCTACCCATCATGCATCACTGGACTTGCTTTGCATTTTAGAGGCGCAATAAAATGCGGAACCTGCTGCCGTTCTAGTTGTATCAAGCGGTGTTCTTTTTCACATTATTGAGGTCGGTCACCAGAAAATTGCACAAAAGTAGAAAATTGAATAATTATCTTCCGCAAAACAGGAAATTGTTTTGATTTTAAAGATAACCTTAGCGACAGCAAGTTATTTGTCTGATAATGAAATACGATGTGAGGAAAGGTTGAGAGAACACTTTGATTTTAATTCACAATTGCTGTTATTTTCGTACAAACGACATATCAAAATCAAGATTCTATTGGTCAAGAGGCGCGAATATGAAATATTAATGACAATACAATAATAAATCATGGCGGCAGATTTCCATCTCGTCTTTGACACCATTATGCATCAGATTAGTGGATGCAATATGTATGAAGTACCGACAGTAAGACCGAATACATGACCAATTACGGAATAGTAGGGTTTTATGGTTGCTAGCAAAAATCATTAGGGAATGTCAATTTTGAAAGAAGTATTAGATCATTGTTATCCTCATTCAGTATAAAACTTTTATTTAGTTAAGTGCCAAAATCGGTACAGATGTTTAAGGTTATCAGGGTCAATTGTTTTTACTACTATATCTGTTCAGAGATAAATCAAAATTTCAAATATGGTATCTTTCTTTGAGAAAGTTCTTCAAACCCAATTCACGGACTGGAAAATGAATGCATTTTATACATACTTATTTTTCATCATTTCTACTCGAAATGTCTGACAAAATCTGTGAAAAAAAGGTACCTCGTAATCCAGTATGGCCAATCGAATATTCAGAACTGGTTCTTCTTCTCTCTCTCTCTCTCTCTCTCTCTCATTTTCGTTGTTATGTTTATGGATCAGTAAGGAAGTCATATTTACGATTTCAAGACACCATATCACCAGGGTTTTCTATTAAGGTTTAGTGCTTTTAGAATATCACTTATCCAAGTTTATATGCCCCAAAATATGAACCATTATTAAATGAGCGAAGGCTTGGAATATATAACTTGATAACATTGTAATGCAATGTAAATCCAAACCAACACTGTCTGACGTAAATTAAATCCAGACATGCGTTATCAGACACATCAGAGACATACTTAGATATCTCTGTATGTGTCTGTAGACGTATTAAAACAGCGACGGTGGCTAAATATGGCATATTACCGTGCAGAGATTGGTAATACGAAATATCCATGATCTGACATCATATAATGTAAATGAGGGCAAACCTTGTATCGTCTACTTTCAGTGGCCAGGACGTAGAATAAAATTTTTACATTTTAGAAATCGGCCAAAATATAAGGAGAAGCTTCCTCTGGTTCCACACCTTTGATAGATGTTCTTCATGTGTTATATTGTACATATTGATTTATTTACTTGAGTTACGGATAATATAAATTACCTAAATTATTAACGTCATCAGCGGCATACGATAACGAGGGATTTTAATGATCTCCGTGTATACATTGGTAAACTGGAGGTTTCGTATATGTTTATCCGTATACGACCATCATATACCAAAAAATTTATATAGCTAATCATCACATATCAAAATGATCATGTACAGACTTGTTAATTGAATTGTGGATGCTAACAAGGATTTAGATGATCTGATGATTTTATCGAATTGATCTCAAGTTAACTGCAGATGATAGCAAAGGCTATAGATGAATGCGCGGATCCAGGGATTAGGTACCAGGGTCTGATTTACTCTTGGATTCGGCAAACATTACGTTTCTTGTTACCTTTTACTGTAAAATAGTTCGTTTTCTCCACAAGATATGGTTGGACCCTCTCTCAACAAAATTTCTGTATCCGCGCTTGTAATATATACCTGATTAACTTCTTACGTTTTAGCATATTTTAGTTACTGGTGCGAAACCTAGATTATCCATAATAAGCTTCGATTTATGACTATGTATCCACCCTCTCTTTTTCGTATTGCATAATGAAAGGATACACTGTATTGATAAAATATTTTGGGAGTCGTTTGGGGGATAAAGGAGACGTGATTTTGCTTTCGATAACCGTCATGAACGGGATAGAGGTATTGTCAGGTGTGTACCTGTAACCTTGGGCGTCTCGGGGGGTTTAACCTGTTCCTTGGATACCTGCAATTCACTGATACGAGATGGACGTGCTTGCGAGATAACAAGCTAAATGATCCTGTTCAGGTAACTTAATAAATTGATTTCAACAGCGGAGAAATTTATCCTGTAATTTACTATTTCTCGTTCCCTAACATATTTATGTTGACACGGGCAGTACTTTTAGAAGGGGGGGGGGGGGGTAATTGTATTTAATTGAAGTAAGTATTGCATGCGAGACTGTATATTCGTTCCGATTCCTCGTTACTTACGTTTTGGCACCGTCCATGCAGGTCAAGACGGTAACCACATCAAAGCTAATTTACACAATAGTGTTTTAAAATGAACACAATATGTCAGTGTATCACATGGTAGAGGTAAGCATTCATCATATGGACGTGTTCAGGACCTTTGTTAGGCTCAGCAGGATTCTATACTTACCTATCTGCGCATGCTGTATTTAGTGCCCTCATATTGTCAAGAAGACAGCGATATAGCCTCATCAATTATTAAGACTCTCCAGTAAATAAACAGCGAATATCGAAGTATATTGATCTAGTGTATTGCTGGACGATAAACCGCGACTTCTGTCATGAGCGGCGGGTGTGCATGTGTTAAAAACAGCAAAGAAGCACCGAAAGTACTGATATACGGATAGTCTAAGGATTTACTGCCATACTATAGGAATTTACAACCATACTGTAAGACTTTACAGCTATACTATAGGAATTACTACCGTACTATAGGAATCACATCTATACTATAGGAATCACAGTCATACTATAGGAATCACAGCCATACTATAGGAATCACAGTCATACTATAGGATTTATATTTAGATACTGAAGGTTTCGATATACATGTACGTGTTTGCTTTTACGGATAATTTTGCATTATGACTATACTTGTTTTTCTAATTGTTATAATTAGGTATAGGGAAATTCCTTTTTTCGGCAGATAATTCTCTGAAAATTAGTATCATATAAATAAAATTGAATTCTAAATTTTCATTGAATACTGCAGAGAAATCGACTTTCAAAAATAGGAACACTGAGCTCCAGATCTTTTAAAGGTACTCTGTAAGATGTTTTAAATTGCAAGGAATTGAAAAGATTTTATCCAGGAAAACGCTTTATAGTGGATTGCCTAAAAAGAGTTATTTCCCTCAGTGTTAATCAAGGAGCACACGGCAAATTGAAGGTTTGTGCTTCTCGGTTAACGGGTATTATGCTTCTAAATGTTGTCTGTATTGAAATACATACACCGAGAATCTCGCTGCCAATGTTATGATGCTGTACAGTATAGAACATTTCTTACAATAAAAGTATAAGAATGCAAACACTCGATTATAGAACTTTTGCGTTTATAGAAATAATATTCATTTAAAACCATGTAATTTTATAAATAATAGTATTTAGTTGGTGGCAAGCAGCTTTATGCCCTACGAGTGTATACCAATATTAGTTTTACTGTAAGTAAATTGGAGTGAAATTATGGATATTTTTATCAATATTTTCGATTTTGTATGTAATGGAAGACTTAATATCCATGTTTAAATATTGATCAGTCCACTCTGCTGATTTAAAGGTACCGTAATGCAATTCAATAAGCAAACTCTTTTCTTTGTAAAAACTTCGTTATCGAGAGCTGACCGTAAAATCCAAACAGAGTAAACACAGCGGACATTTATTGAAGTGTAAGCTGTGCTTTTACTTGATTTATCTTATTCAAACAAAACATTTGGTCACCAACGAGGCATATAGCACCAAACATGTGTATATGTACTCGATATGAGGGACACTTCATATAGTTTTTATGGAAATATTGGCGTGATAAAGGGTTTCGGTTTAATATTGGAAGGTGTTGGCTCCGAGTCCTGGGGTGACTGTCAGATCCCAGGGACATAATGATAATAACCTCTAGCAAGATTCAAACCCGAGACATAACAATATCAAAACAAAGTTTTAACCATTTAGCCACAATGTTCCTTGAACGATGGCCCTTGGCTTGAGAAACTTTCACTGTTTTTGGCGGCTTTGCTGTAGATTTTTTGTATAGTAATTGTTTACGCCTCCCCAAGATTACTGCATTGAAATGGTGACGTCATGTGCCTGGTGCATTGCTTCATAATTTTGTGCAATGCTACGTACCCACCCAAAACAATTAGGAATCTACACCCTCGGTTTACATTGTCTCGTCCAAAGCATTCAGGGATATCCACCATGACACTGGCCTCGGGTTACATGGTCTCATTCGAAGCATTGAGGGATCTATAGTGTCTTTTTCTATAGAAAAAGATAATAGTATTGCACTGGCCTCGGTTGACATTGTTTTATCCAAAGCATCGAGGGATCTACACCATGACACTGGCCTCGGTATATACCGTCTCATCTGAAGAACATTTAGGGAAGCAGTAGATAATAAATCATCCAAACCGACACCCAGAATGGAACACAGTCCTTCAATTCTAAGTACAGCGCGATTCCGCTGCACCATTCTGCACTCGGTTTGCTAAAGATGTGTAAATCAAAGCAAAATACTGAGCACGTGTCGCTTGTCCGACAGGAAGATATCTGAAAACCATCTCATCGTCAAAAGGTGTCGCCACCGTATGGGTGAACTAAATTCGTGTAGCATTAAACAATGATTACTAAATAGGGGATAATGTAGATATTACTTCAGATGCCTGCGTTCTTTTATATAGCTCATTCTGAAATCATGACATTTGATTCTAGGGTACCTAGGGTCGATAGCAGTATATAAAACGATTATCCCACTCGAGCGTGATCTGGCTCGTGCTAGCTGTTTTCTAAGTAATAAAAACGGTATGAATTATGCAATCATCAATTATTTGTGGAATTTTCATGTGATTTCAATTAAAAAGTCCGTAAATCACACATCCACGTGGAGCAGTTCTCATTCACTTCATTCCCTCCTTCTGAAGTAAATTCATACTAAAGCGTGGCACGCAGCTGGATCCTTAATAATGTCTTCAGGTAAAACATAATATTTCGCTTGCAGAATCGCAGACATATTGATTATTTCAATTTTATTATTTTCAGAATTATATCAGAACTAGTAGACTGAATTGAGCGAATCCTCATGTGACGTTACAACACTTTGTGAAGCAGAGCGAGCACGTTACTTCAGGTATTGATCTTTTCATTTTGAACTTCGTTTAACAAAATTTGTGCAGTTTTGAGGACGTCTTTTGTTGCTGCGTTCTTTACTTACCCATTGTGATCGCTGTATGATTAATTGATTGGAATGTGTCAACCGGTTTCCATCATATGAATAGAATAAAAGAAGCGCGTTTAATTACAATGATTCTGTCAATGTGCTATTTGATAGGATTTAATTGATTCCCTTCACACAAGGATTAACGTGCGTGTATGACTTCCTATGCCTTAGTGTGGTTATGGTGTGGGCCAAGATTCAAATGTCTTATATATGAGTATGTGAAATAAAAACACGGCCAAATCCATGCCACCCATGAACGGAACTGTATGTGCTATAAATACATGTAGAATGGTAAGTCTGCACTCTTACGTGAAATTCCTCCACTACTATAAATATTAATTACTAGATTAAGAACATATACATAAGAAGCATTACTCGTTATGATTTGTCGGTAAGTATTTTAGTTACTTGCAGCTTTTCTTACACATCTAAGAAATAAGCTTTCATACTGAGTGAAAATTGTTGATCCTTTTATCGGTATATTGAACAACTCTCATTCTTTATATTCTGTACGTGTCAGATTTCGTAACGTAGTAAAATTGGAGCTCGTTGACTGCACTATTGCGCTGGTCACTTACAGGTTTAGGTTTCTTGAGAAAAGCCTAACGGCTTAGCCGGTAAGGAGTTTATATATTCTGACATTGTCCCCTGTTTCGTCTTGCAGTATTTTCATTGAGAACATTATGCAATGCTCAGTACGACATTAAAGCAATTTAAACGGCTCCCCGACGTTTGTAAGTAGTTGTTATTAAGCAATGGAAAACATTTTTACAGAAAGAGTGATGCGATAAACACAAAAACATTACTGCACATCAGGTAAGAAAACTGGGGTTTTTTTTTCTTAATGTATTTTAAAACGGGTATTTATATATACACATATAACACATAAATTGCACCGTGCATCAATGGACAATATCTGATGGTGCTGAAAGGGCTAATAATACGAAAATAGCACAATATGTTCTTGTTGCCAGAATCGCTAAGGAATTATTGTTCCATGTTACCGTTTTACCTACCGCTGGGAGGGTTGTCATGCCTGGCTTTGGGGGAAAGCATGTTTACTTAGTAGTGATGGATTTATTAGATTCAGTGAAAGTCTCCAAAAAATGTAAACCTATTTAAACATGGATATTATTCGGCATAATATTAAATAATACACATCACTGTAAACACACCTAGATGTAAGTTACTGCGCAGTGGATTTGACGGGTCTTGACTCATCACGTCATCCCTCAGATACGGAGTCGAGACGTGTAGACGCGAACGCTGGTGACTATATTGTTTAAACTCAAACCTTGTGTGTTAGTCAGTTTTTGGACATAATGAAAAAAAAAAATACTGTACCAATAGATCCCAATCAAAGCGGGCATATATCCGCCAATGCACGTGCACGAGCCCGTTATGATTAAAAAAAGAATAGGCAACTCACCGACTCGGAACTACTTGACGCTAATCTTCAGTAAAGTACTACATATGGCTTTTAAAAGCGTTCACGTTTGCTCTCATCCTTCAACGCTTCCCCTTTATAAAGGAGAGTAAGATTAATCACGGCAGTGAAAGACAATATGAAATGTAGACCAGCTGAGAAAGACAGTGATATATCTACTTCAATGAAATGAAAGAACTGTGGGAATACATGAAATTACGTAAATCAGATCTATCCTTTAACAGCGCCGTGTTTATTCCGCATTTGTATCGTCACACCATTTAATTCTTTCTTGCAATGGTTATAGACAGCATATTGTGACATGCAGTGATTATGCATGGCATGTGCTACATGCAGTCCATGTTCCATGTCGAGCTGTGGTTTGAAGTTTTGTCCCTTCTTCTACAGTATGGTGGTGAAAGCGAAGCAAACGAAGCCGATCTGTGACTGCTTTTTATTTACACTGCTTTCATTCAGACAGAACTACGTACGTCAAAGCACAGAAACTTTTTCTCTAATTCCATTCAATATCGTATTATTGGGGTTTTTTTTTTTTAAAAAAGTGAGCATCAGTTTTCAATTTGAGGATGTTTTTAAAATATTTTGGTCCAATAATTGAGATTTATTATGACAACAATTTGAAACTAGATTAGATGAGAGACAATAATATTTGCAGTTGTCGTCGTTGTTGTTGTTGTGAGTGGAAACGACCGGTAAAGAAACTGCAGTAATATGGTATGGTGAATCATTGCAATCTGTGGTATTTTATGTCATTAATTACTTACCGGATGGTTGTCATTTTATACGCATAATCAAGCAAAGTGAACTAATAATGGCAACACTATCAGGTATATAATCAGGAGAAATTCAACTATTGTGAGATTAAATTTCAAACACTAATGAATAGATAGTAATTAAGCTGTAGTTTCCTGCTTCATTAACAGTCCCGGAAAATTTTGATTCGATGGAGATCATTTGAATATGGGTCTTATCTGGTTGGTGCCACTTGTGGCTACTTAATTCGATCTGGACTTGGAAAACTGACCATTGAGACTGAGGCGCTATAAAGTTTACAGGTATTTCCAAAGACAGTACAAATGTGTGATGTTTAGACATCCAATTAAAGATTCTTCGCAAATGTTTTGCAGAGTTAACCTGTAATTTTAGTTTTGCCCCCTTTGTTATGTGAGCGTGTTTTACCATGTGACAGTTTTTGCAATGAAATTATTTTAGAATAGGACTATAATTTAGACCCATTAGCTATTTGTATAGGGGATAAAGCAATTTCTATTCCCTATTTCTGCTTTTAAAGTGTTGGCAAAGTACCTCAGGTGTGCAAAGTTTGAACCTCTAATTAATTTTGAACGTTCACACACCTGAATGGTGGAAATTCTAAATTGAAAGTTTTTGTATTTATGCACGACATTCAAGGATCCATATGTCTTCTGGTTTTTCCCCCTTTTTTGTAAAGAAAGAAATATTTTAAGGAAGCCTGGACCTATTAAACTTTAGGTCCTTATCAAAGCCAGAAGAAAAGATCATTTTGAGAACCCATTGTAATCACGTTCGTATAGGGTGTCATTGTGACTCGGGACGGCATTGTAGCTATAAGATGAATACTTCTGTCATGAAGATGTAAATGGATTTACGTAAGGTAAGAAGATGGGCAAGTTTGTTACCTTACACCGTATGACCGGACTCTGGACGAACATTTAGGTTAGACTGAAAATCAGCGATCAAGTGCAAACGCTTACGTCATACTACTGTGAAATAGGCTCATTTAGTTGTTGTTTCAGTATTACTCCATTATACGTATGAATACATACATTGTAACTGTGGTTGTAAACAAATATCAGAATTCTCATTTCCAGACTAAGCGTTGGTAGTAAATTGGTTTTTGCAAAATTGATGCAAAGCGTGTGGAATATTATTTTCGTTCTGTGCATATCCTATAGGGAATATTGGATATCACTGCAGCTGGAACAAGACAACCCAACCTTGTGCAAGTTCTTTAGTTACAATTTCCTTTCTTAACACACCATTTGTCGTTTTGTGTTCGTTTGTAATTAAACTATCAATTAATGATTCTGAGATAACGGACTTCGTATAGAGGACGAGTGATAACAAATAGCATAAGTGCTGCTGTCGGTCCAAGAAATACCTGCTGCTTATTGTCTTCTACTCGTTACGTCATTTATTATGCATCATCTTCGGTAATAGGTTCTGAAGTCAATACGATTCTATATTTATGATTTGTAATGACACCATTATACGACACCTTCTGTGTAGGAAAGTGAATATATAATTAGCAGCACTTTGTTGATTGATCTTGCCGTGGTCGGATGTGGAGACGATGATATGCCTTAAATGGTCGATATGTTAAGTCGGTGATGGAGATAAGCATAGGGTTTACTTTTATTTGTTAATGTTGACATCTAAGAACGTGACATGGGAACACATTACAACTAGTGATTTCTTTCACAACGAAGTACTCAAGGCATGATCGATAGACCACCGCACGGAGAGATTCGTTTTAATTGGGGTTTAGTCACATAAATCTGTAAGTAGGTAAGATATTTTTTTCGTTGATGCCATTTTGTTAATTAATTGCTATTTATGGAATAATTATATCATTGAATGCTAAATTAAAGAAGAGTACTTTTATAATGCATATTTAGTAAAATATGAGGAAAATAACAGTGCTACACATGGGTGAATCAGGGAGATAAAGAAAGAGAAGAAATTTCGGTGAAAATAGTGTTAGAGATTATGAGAACTCCGAGTGAAAAGAAAAGGAAGGAAATTCATCCCCCCCCCCCCGCCTAAATCCGCCGCTGGGACATCTTGTAGAAGAACGTGCTTAAATCCCTATTGATAACCGATACAGTTGGGGATTGAGCTTTCCATACTCTCCGTGTATTGAGTGTATTAGGGTAATGGCTTTACTTAGTATTTATACGATGCAATGATGCATGTTGGAATTGTTGAAATACAGTGCATGTATTAACTAATCACCATGTAATGGGGATACCACGTGCATTTACTTTATTATGTGATTATTTACAATATATATATGGAACCTTGACAGATAATTAGCGGTGATCAACCCATCTAGATTCTCCTTTCAACACGCGAGCGTTTAACTCACATATATACCGGAGTTTTTATGGTTCAGGTAAAGAAACAACTATCCCAGGTAAAAATTGGCTTAATTACACGAGCTGCTGTTGTTGTGGCAAAACCTTCTGACAAATACCAGAAGCAGCGATCATCAATGAGAAAAAAATCACGGCGAATGGGATTACAAACAAAGGAAACAAAACCACTTTTTATACCAGAGACAGGATGTGTCTTCAGACGGTATAAACTTATGGATACTTCTCTATGAAACGACCGCGTGAATTCTAAGACTCAATTGATTATTCACATCTTTGCTCCACATATTATTGTCCACAGCCCCGTCCACATTCAGTGCTGAGAACAATATGCATTAGAATGTACTAATGTGATAGTTAGCATTAGATTTAAACCCGCATTCATAATGTTACCAGTAGCTAATTTCATGGTAGCTTTCTTCCATCACCAGAGGTTCCAACTCAATTAGTGTATTGTCTGAGGTACTGAGGGAATTTGCATGGCAGGTCAGACGATTTCATGGCTGTAATTAGCCACATCCCAGACCAATTTGGTCGCAATCATCGGACACATCGATACTGGCCGTGATATAACACGGCTCAGCATTTCAAATAGGACGGAATACCTCTGTTACAGTTTGGGACAACCAATACCAGTATACTATGGATCCGTCTGATCATATGTCAAGATTTACATGGTATGCAGGTTCTAGTTTCGAAATATTGAATGAGATTTTAGATCATTTTCCTCTTGTGTAAAGATATGATGTCTTTGTTGTCTTGCTTATCATGGAAACATTGTGTTCATTTTAGGGATTATGTAAATTTTCTTATCAGAATTGTCGGTTTTAGACTCGTTAGTTCGAACACTTCCTGTCATTTTCCTGTGCCTTTTCCGTAGTATGAAACAGTAGAGACGACATTCCATGTCACGTGAAGCGTTGTGACATTTACAATCTATAACCGATTCTTGATTGTATAGATGAAGCGGTCCGTTGTAGTCTCGACCATTAATGAAAACTAGTCATGATTAGCGAAAATCACGATCAGTGAAAACTACAAAGCCATGATTAATGAAAACTAAAAACTAAATCATGATTAACGAAAATTACGATCAGTGAAAATTACAAAGCCATGATTAACGAAAACTACAAACTATATCATGATTAAAGAAAACTACAAACTAAATCATGATTAGTGAAGACTATAAACTAAATCACGATCAGTGAAAACTACAGAGCCATGATTAATGAAAACTACGAGCTATATCCGGATTAATGAAAACTACAAACTTAATCATGGTTAGTGAAAGCTGCAAACAAAATTATGATCATTGAAAACTAAGAATAAAATCACGTTAAGTGAAAACTAAAACTTGATTGAATGTCCAGTACTACGGTGAATTAATTTGAAAGAAAGGGGGGGGGGGGGGGGGGGGTTAAGGTCCAGCTTGTTAACCATTGACTAGAACACTTTAATCTGAACTTCATCTTGTCACAACACCTCACATTTCTAGATAATTATTTAGTCATAGACTAAATATTCTGTGAATAGCTGTCAATGACGATATAATGGTCATGATCCCAATTATACGAAAATCATCCTTCTAGTGTTTCTGAAATGACACAATATGCCAGATATGGAGAATTGCCTGCTATTTCAATTTGTATCACTAATTACGAATATACGCAGTTATTTCGTGGATGCTTCATGTTCCTAGATACGCAGTTGTCTGGAGTTAAGTTATATTAATTCTGTTAGATTGGCCAGAATAAGTCCCATTTTGACAGCATCAAATTTGTTCTTTTCTAGACACGCCTGTCAATTGTTGTTTCTGAATCATTTCGCATTACATGACGTTTACTTATTTTAAAGACAACCCTAAAATATTTCGTTCATGGCATAGTTTGCGTTAGTGAGTAAAGTAGATTTAACGTTATAAATTTAGATTAAGCTTGTATCACTCACTTTAATTGTAAAAGAAAATTAAATGATTTCACATTATCTTTCGCTTCTCTTTTTAAAAATTTCAGAATTGATCATGTTTCGTCTAATTTCAGATATTTCTGAAGTGACAAGATGATGGAACCAATGGAGTGCATATGGACGTATGTGTTACGATTCTTGATTATATTTAGTTGGAGTGACGTCGTGTTAACACAAAATGACGTCACAACCGGTTGGACGTTCTCGCCTGGTGGATATGTTGCATTTTACCCTAATGTTTCAGTAATTGACAATCAACGTTTTGGTGTTGATTTTAGGACGAAAGAAGCCCATGGTTTACTGTTTTGTCATACGATTAAGGAATATAACATAACAGAATTTCCTCAATTGATACATTATAGATTTTGTGCCGAATTATTTCAAGGATACATACGAGTTGTTTATTCATTAAATGGTCGGGAGGACGTAATTAAAATAGGAAAAGGTAAGTTATCTTTTACATGATTTTAATTTTTTTTACTTTATGGTAATATGAGTTATTGTACTATGTGAAGACAGGTGCTTGATCAGCATGTGTAATATTTACAGTCAACTCATGGCACCTGCTCTTGTATAAGAGTTAATGTATATCCTTGATTTACTTTACCATTTAGAAATTGAAGTTTACAAGAATGTAAAATCCATTCTGTAAATATGTAGAGAGAAAAACCACCAAAACCCTTTACAAAATCGTTTCATTCAAGGGTGCCATTGTGCATGAATAGTTAAGATGCCATATTGTAATGTTGATTGAATTTTTAACAACATATCGGAACAAAATAGAGTAATGATGATGAAATTCGGAAATACGAGAGAAGTGCAATAAATTATTCTTTTTTTAATATACATGTATGTAATTCAATGTAGAGTATCAAAGTATGTAACGTTAAACTAATGGAACAGTAATGTAAATAAATAATCATATCATTCAGCAACAATATCTGTTTAGTGTTTCCTAATTAAGCATGTTTGTAAATTGAAAGCATCAAGCAAGCAGTCGATTTTTTGAGTGGCTGTGTTTCTGTCTTCAGTTTTACCATCATCATCAAATTATTCCTTACATTTCCATATAAAGTATGGAATCCAATACGTAATTGTGACGAAAATGGTCCTCCATAGATTAGTATTGGCAGACATAGAACCTAAAATAGCTCGATGTTCGATAAAATTGCACAATAGATAAGACAAAAGACCACACAAACCGTATGTGCAATTTGTAATAAAAGCAGGAGCGAATACAAATGACGGTTCTTCCCGATCAGCATAGTAGCATCTCGATCTAAATTTTATATGTTTGTATATACATATCATATTTATCATAAATGCACCATATGGTCCGCTTGTGTGAATCCAAACAAAACCACGTCCAAGAACGCGGTGATGAATGTTTGTTTTGATCACATTTTCCGCGTAGGTATCATGCAGCATACATACATGTAGATCGAGTAGGAATTCTCTGGTTCTTTTTTCCATGTATTTGCCAATGAATTGTTACGAGTATTGTAAATCAGAAGCATTAATAGTTTCTATGATTTACAGTACAACAGAGAAAGAAATGTCCCATTCTTATGATCTTTCATGAATTTTTCATCATATCGGGATATAACTCGATTATTATTATTATTTATCAGTTTGTTCCCAACTCAAGTCTTAGCCCTCTGAATTATTAAGAAATATTTGCAAAGTATTATATATATATGATCACTGCGTGTGTAACCTCGTTTTGTTTATGTCAGATTAAAACAAAATGCTTTGGGTTATACGTATTAATTCTCCAATCATTATTATCAGTATATACAGTCTATCTGATAGGAGTATATAACACACCTTACAAATAAGTCACAACAGGTACCTCATTAAGGTAGTCTTTCCAATAAGATGCTGAAACGTACATGTGTGTTCATTTATGGAAATACAAGATACACATCTCGTGTTTACTGCACTTACGAAACTACTTTTAATGGCTTAGCCATATTTTGCAAAGTACAAGAGTATGAAAAACAGAAATTTCGTTTTTGTTGTATGTATACCCATCAATAATAATCACTGTTTAGAGTATGGTGCTTCACTGTCGCATCTTGATTGCAAATGGTTTGTACTGTGGTAATAAATCAAATATTTGAGAGTATGATGTCAGAAGGATACATTTCGAATGTAATTAAAGAAGAGTTCGTCCGTTTGAGTTTTCTTAAATCTTACAAGAATGTTAAAAATGCTTTCAGTTCTGAATGATGATACTTGGCACAGAGTAGAAGTGTTTCTCGACACAAGTACCGGCATCTTAGAGACGGTATTAGATAGCTTACCAAAGAAATCCGAGAATCTCAAAGCATACGCTTGGTCAGACCCGAGGTCATTACTGGACTGGAGTCGTCTACAGTCTGTCGTGATATATGGAGGTAGGTAGCCACCAAGAAAGTCCTCAATACTGTGTCGCAAATACAATATATTCGAGTGTATCTAATTTTGTTCTGTACTACAATTTGAGAAGCGGAGGTAACAGGTGCATTGTCGCGCGTACGATGTCCAAGACCCTTGATTAACCGAGATGAGACCAGGTGTCGTGGAGAATAAGCTTCTCCTGTTTGGCCAGCCATACATGTCATGTCAAACGTATTCAGACGAAACAAAAATAATTATGAATAGTAATAAATATAGAAAAAATATTATATATAGTATATACTGTAGTTGCAGTTATCTTATTTATCCTTATATAATATAAATTATGTATATGTACAATATTGTTAGCATTGACCTTGACCTGTTATATTATTACCTTTGACTTATTTATATGAATTGTTGCAGACAGTTTGTCTGTCACTCTTCGTCACTTGGTGGAACTATTTATTGAATGATTCAATATCAGTTAGGAAAACGTTGTCCGTATGGCACTTAAGTAGAGCATTGTAGACAAAGTTTATCACAACAATTATATTGGCTTGTTTGTCATGTATTCTTGTTTTCGTTTGTTCATGAGTTTGGGAGAGAAGAGAAGAAAAAGATTAAATTTCGGAAAGATGGAAGGCGTTGGCGCACATAACATGTATTAATCAAAGCATGTGTTATTGCAATAACATAGCGTCTGCAATGTTGATAGCTTCTGTATACTTCTAATTTCTTTTAAATGCTTAATCAGGGATATCTACATCAGTGGTTACAGAGGAATTTGTTTAACTAGACCTAATAATCTGTCTTTATTCAAACGACTGAAACTAAGTGATTTCACAAAGGAAAAACTCGCATAAACTCGAACTAAATGATTCCACAATGAAGTAATCAGTATATCGTGCATTCCATGCAGTCTAACGGTGCACCATACGTTATCATCTTAATAAGCTTACTACAAAGGAACGATTTGAGCATTGTTAACTCACTCGACAATGTATTTTACGACCTCTGTACTTCTCAGACAAACCTTAATGGGACAGGCTCGAGGAACAACCATTTATTTAATCATTCCCATGTAATGTCTTCATATTTTGGGTAATTTAAGATTTTTTACAAAATATAAATTAATAAAAAAAAAAAAAAAGAAATACAAAAAAGGAGTAATGTTGAAAAAAAATTTTCTATCCTTGACGAGGATGTCATCGTATGTAAGTAATCATTCAGAGAGAGATGACTGACTTCTATTGATGTCCATAGGAGGTTTATTTGCCCCTCTGGAGCCAACTTGGTACAGACAGCTGACATTTATTAGGGATACAGTATTAGTAAACAATTACCTGTCAAGTGATAACTTTGTCATTCAGTGCCCTCCCGTCTGTAATTATTATTGTATATGATTTTAAAGAAAAACAGAGGGAAAAGTGGGACAATTGATATTTTCTTATGTTTTTATGTACATGTATACGGCATTTCTTCATACGTTATGTTTAGAGTCTTATAATGAGAATGTATGCAAATCTTTAAGTTCAGTAATATTGCCTTTATTTAGTCTTAGCTGAAGATGCTTTACGTGTAACTCGGAGTAGACTCGTTATTTTTTATGCATTCGTGAAACTATAAATCCCTAAAACAATTTTCTTGTGTAAGAAGAGAACTCTTCTGTTATGGCAAGGTGTGATGACATTACCTTTCGACATGACGTTTACTTTTTTTTTACTCGATTTTATGTTTTTTGAGATATCTTCATGAACAGAAGCGTCTTGAAAGGAACATGATCTTAAGACAAACCATTTACTCCCTATGTCATGGCTTTAGGTTTCGATAAGATCCTAAGCATCTTTTTAAGATATCTTCATGATTCTTAATGAATAGAAATATATCGATTGGAACACCGGTCTGTACAAAGTTGATGATACTGACCTTGAACTATCCTGCACATTTTGTATTTTGTATATCACTTTTATTACAATAAACATTCATACTTTATTTCAGTCATAAAATGTATTTAAATGAGTTTGATAAGCACAAAAATTGACTTTTAATTGTTTGATTTAATGTTTAGATCTATTCCAAACACTCAACAAAATGACATATTTATGACCTGTAACATCACCTAAAACATCATGATAACAGTAGTGTAAAGTTGGGAAAATTTTAATGACTGCCTTGATAGTTAATGTATTTGTTTAACTAAAACTTAAAGCAAGCATTTTAGTCCTTTCAACACATTTAAGAAAGATCAAAGGGATGAAGCATTTGATCTGTCTATCCCTCTCTCAGGAAATTGGCCTCGTACTGGTAAAGTGATACAGACAGGGACATTTGTGTTTCACAAACATTTTTCATTCTTAGATTATTCTTTTTATAGTAGCATTGAATCGCAGTCTTTTGTTATTTGCTCTCATGTGATCATGTATTTTGTTGTTTCAGGCCTTGGAAAATCAAAAGCAGAATTTAAATACAACCAGTTTATAGGATGTATGAAAGATTTGAAGCACCTTGATAAGGGGGTATTCTGGGATGTCAAAGCTTTTTCCAACATCTCTGATGTATCTCCAGGTTGCATTGACCAATGTTTAGTAGGGAATCCTTGTCAAGCAGGGGCACACTGCATCAATATGTATGACAGGGCGCTGTGTGATTGCTTTGGTACAGGGCATGAGGGAGAGCAATGTGAAATCCAAGGTAAAAGAAGCAATATTCCAACAAATCACACCAAAGCACAGGACTGTGAAACCTGATGCTTAGGTTGGATATTTAGTATAAGGGAAGCTGATATATCTCTTCAATTGTTACTCATGCATACAAAGTATTTCAATGTTAATGCAAGCTTTGTTCTTTAAATTTTCATAACAGACTTAAATCTTAGAAAATATCCAAATACATTCATTGGTAGTTCATAAATTAATTTTTATAAGTCTCCATAGTATGTCTTATTTACTCCTTTTTAGAACCTACTGAAGTCACACTTCAAGGCTTTGAATGGCTGACTTACTATTTGTATGAACGTCCAGAGGATCGTTTCCCTGCTAGTCGTGGTAGATACAGCATACAGTTCAAGGTACATCCCAAAAAGTGTCAATCTATAGTAATCTTATTCTGTCAATCTATAGTAATCCCATACTGTCAGTCTAAGGTAATCCCATACTGTCAGTCTGTAGTGATTCCTTACTGTCAATCTGTAGTAATCCCATACTGTCACTCTAAGGTAATCCCATACTGTCAGTCTATAGTGATTCCTTACTGTCAACTGTAGTAATCCCATACTGTCAATCTGTAGTAATCCCATACTGTCAGTCTATAGTGATTCCTTACTGTCAACTGTAGTAATCCCATACTGTCAGTCTATAGTGATTCCTTACTGTCAACTGTAGTAATCCCATACTGTCAATCTAAGGTAATCCCATACTGTCAGTCTATAGTGATTCCTTACTGTCAACTGTAGTAATCCCATACTGTCAATCTATAGTGATTCCTTACTGTCTATCTGTAGTAATCCCATACTGTCAGTCTACAAATCTTGAACTGATAAACATGTAAGTCAGTATTACAGTTTGACTTTTGCAGTTTCCAAAATCTGATTTTTTTTTTTAAAAGTTAATATTGATACAGAGTGTTTAATGTTTTCAGTCATCGCGAGCATCTGGGGTGCTACTGTATGCTGTAGGGAACATCGTAGATGGAAGGACAGGTCACACTCATGTCATAGCATCCGTTCACAATGGTGTGGTCAAAGCATCACTAGCCTTCAGTGACCAGAATAAAGTGGAACAAGAGATGGGCATGTCTCTAAATGATGACAGGTATGTGAAAATTATTAAGTGCTTTTCAAATATTACAATATTAACATGCTATTTAAATTTTTTTAATTCATTGAAAATAAAGAACTTGTATCAGTTTCCTTTTTCCTGTCATCTTTTCATCTATTTCAAAATAAATTAGTTCTTGCAAAACTAATACATTATCTCATACATTTATCATGCATTGTCACCCTTTCACGTGCATTCTAGGAAAACAATTGGGCGGTGAGTGGAAATGCACTAATTGTACCATCTACATGTACATTTAATGTAGTTCATATTATGCTCATTGTTATTTGCATCAATTTACACACATCTTTCAAGCTTATTTTTATGCTTTTATTATTGTATTGTTTTCATTTCTATTTTTCAACTCCATTAAAGTTTGCATTACTTTGATTATAAATTTTGTCTTTTAGTAAAGTCTTTTCTGCAATATATATCTACATACATATAACATATCATACTGTAATCTTTGAAATATTCATTTCTATAAAAAGTAGCCAAAAGTGACAAAAAATTGATAAGTTGCAAATAAGAAATAACAGAAAGAGGAACAAAATGCAACAAAGCTTCTGTAACATGCACCAAGTTAGTAGTCAGGGTGTTTGCCCTGATATACTGAACATTAGAGATGATAAAGAATTTATCAGCAACAATTATTCCAGTAAATGACAGCTAATTACATTAGTATTGTTAACTTGAGTTAACATATGTGATGCTGGAATGTTGTCCCCAGAGACTATTTTCTACTCTACAGATTCTCTTTCTAACTCAATATAGTAAATGCTTCCTCACCACATGGCTGGTACAGAACAGGCTGAATTCATTTATAAAACTGAACGTCAAGTTTCTCTAACCATATTCTGATTATGGCATATCTTCATGAACATGAAAGAAATGGAAAGAACTGAACTATTTTCTGAGTATTTAGATGAGGTTAAATTCTAAATATGAAACATTTTCAGTAAAGTAGTTTTTGATTTATTGTATCATTGATCCATATATTGTCCAGTTGTTTAAGTTTTTAATGAATTGAATTGTCATTAATTTGTTGATTATGCTTGAATACCATCATGTCAGCAAACATTTTGCCCATTACCTTTGTTACCATGATGCACTATTAGTTTTTTTCCTTCAAAAGAAGAAATGCAGTGATACATTTTAAAATGCAGTTTCATTGTTAATCTCTGAATAGGTAGTCATGCTTATTATCAACTTGTTATTACTGTGATTTTACTTGAATACCCTCATATGATTTATTCCTCTTTCCCTTATATGATTTATGTACATCTGCATACAAGCTTAATACACTTCAGTTGCATACAGTTTATTTCTTCTTTTTTTTTTCAAATTATTTAGTTCAATAATATTATATCTTTCCTGGAAAATTTTATCCTGGTATTTAGAATAGTGATGTAAAGTAGAACAATGATGTGTTGTCTACAGAGACTGATAAACGGGGCATGAGATGGATGTAATCAGTATACAACGCATGCATGATTCATACACAAGCTTCTCTATTCACTAACAGTAATGTGTATATCATGCTGTATCATATGACCAAGTTTCCAACAATATGAATTCTGTGAGGGAAGAATACAGTATTTGGCATACATCAGTATTATTTTTCATCAGTTTGTAAGAAGTATCATTGATAAGAAATACAGGATTACATTGAACAAATGCCTCTATATGTTGTATGGAATTTCTGTTTGTATGTCTCGTAACATTTGCTAAGAATATATTTCATCCTCATGACATTTTATTCTGATTTGTAATCGAGATATTATTTAATAAGCTCTGAATTAGAATTGAAAAAAAAAAAGGTTTTGAAATTTGAGAAAGAATTTTATACAAATAACATGTTTACAGTAACATACAGGATAAAGCCATATTAGAATCGCAGGTATATTAGCAATCTTCATTTAAACAATTTACTAAATAGTGTCATTGACTCATTCGGATATTTTGTAAATATTTTGTAACCGGCCTCGTTTATGTAAATACCACTTACTGCTAATGAAGTAGAATTTATTTTTACCTATACCGTTTTGTAGATGGCATAACCTGACCATTACACATGACAAGGCCGTGGTGGATTTTTACCTGGATGGTGTACAGTATCATAAAGTCTCCAAAACAACTAATTACTACCTTAGCCTTGATCCTGTCATATACATCGGAGGAGGGCATAATCTCGTACAGACAACTGGTATCTCTTTATTCTTTTGCTATTCTTAGATGCAACTGAATCAGTATCATCCCCATGATAGTACAATAGTAAAAAAAAATATCATGTTGCTTAGTTCGTCAGTGTTAGATTTATAAAACAATCAATATACATGTATAATCAGGATAAATATACATATATGTGTTATGTGTAAAGTGACATTTGCATGTTTATTGTCTAATTCCACACCAAGATTAATTTTCTAATATGGCAATGTCCAGTAGTATAGGATTTAATGTAACTGAAGTTCCTTAAGAAAGTAGCAAGTTTACTGTGAACTTCCATTTTGACAGGCTAGTAAGAGACTACAGAGGAAAGTGGCAATTCAAAATGATAATTTTTATAAGTAATTAAAAAAAAGGGTTTCTTTGTAGGTTTACAGGTGACTAGAAATTTTGTTGGCTGTGTGAAGAATATCTACATAAATGAAGATTCTGTGTTGTACCAACTGCAAAATAATATTAGCTCCAGCAACTATCATGGAGGACATCAAATTCAATTTGGGTGCCAGGATGTTCAAAACATATCAATGACCTTTCCCAAATCAGGGTCTATGATTCTGCTGAATGGATATTGGGGGAATGAGCTGACTGCATCATTTGAGCTTCGTACTGTACGAGATGAGGCACTTATATTCTGTACACAATTAGACCTACTAACGGCAGATGGCAATATTGAATATCTATATTTTGAGGTATTATATTTTTTAGATCTTTATGATATTCTGAAACACATTGTATAGCAATATATATTTTTAATCAATGCATTTCTTTGTATTGGGTAGAGGATATAGATCTGTAATTTAAATATACATGAAGTAGATGTATCTCAAGTATACACTTGACCTTGTTTTTGGTCAGTTTCTGCAAAATTATTTATTTTAGATTTCTAAGTTTTGTTGAATCTTATCTATGCCTTTACCTATACACACTATGTATATGATCATGGATACTAGATTATATTTTCAATCTTCCCTAAAAATATTGGGGGAGCATATAGTCATTATTATGTCAATCTGTCTGTCTGTCCATCTAACTTAGCTCATTTCTCTAAACCATTAAATAGAATTTTATTGTACTTCAAACTTGTGACAAGTTTTTAGGACAAAGGTCATTTCTGAAAGGTCAAGGTCACTCTACATATCTCTAAAATGTTGGGAAAGGCCTCATATCAGAAATGTAACATATTTCACAATAATATTATTGGACAGGGATTTTCCGACAAAGGTGAAATAAGGTCATTTCTACAAGGTCAAAGTCACTCAGCATATATCCCTAAATTATTGGGAAAGGCCTTTATTCCAACATATCTCATTAACCATTAACCAAAATTTCATCATATTTCTCACAAAAGTTCCTTAGGACAGGGGTTTCTTGGGCCAGGGATTTATGAATAATACTCAGGCAAGGTCAAAAACTTGAATATTAGGAAAGATCTTCATTTTAGGAATTACCAACATTCATGATAATTCTACTGATAAATTGTCATTTTTTTTATGCAATTCGGGGAAAATGCATCAGATTTACTGATATTCTTGTTATCATGTGCACACCTACTTTTAACCAAGGGACAGGCTTAGCGTAGTGGTGAAGCACTTGGCTTGCAGCCCTGACACGGTTTGATTCCCAGAATGCATCACTATTCATGTGGCAATATAACTGAAAAATTGTTGAAAGCGACATAAAAACCAACCAACCAACATCTAAGTGAAAAGGGTATCTAGCTATAGTGTAATAAATTTGTCAAGTATTTCTCTGATTAATGCAGGTATATAATTTATTCAGGGCATTGTTGTGGTTTTCTTTCTTAAAATAGAATTTTTTTGTATTTTTTAATAAATTGATGCAAAATTCTGATTTACATTTTTTGATTAATAGGTTTGGATTCATGATCGTATGCCTCTTATGAAGTTTATACCTCTGTTTTCTGATGACACACGTGTTAAGACATCAAGAGTACCAATGGAAGTGAGCAATAATAGATGGCACACAATCAGCATCATTATCTCACAAAGGTAATTAAGAACATCTAAAGGTAAACTTAATCAAATATACACTATTGTACCTCTGCACTTACATCTTCATAACTTAATTGAAAAGAAGAGAAAAGTTGATTATATCAGTAGTCAAGTCAAGACACTCTTGAAATACAAGTAACATAATAATTAGGAATTACAAGGACCTTCGTGAGGTACAGGTCAGGTACCATGAAAGTAACATAATAATTAGGAATTACAAGGACCTTGGTGAGATAGAATTACAAGGACCTTGGTGAGGTGCAGGTCAGGTTCAACTTGAAAGAGTAAGCATCCTCTTCTGAACAGTTAAATCAGTGGTCATAGTCAAGGTTAAATCAGTGATTTAGTCATTACACATGTAGGACCATTGTAACACTCTGATTAAAGGTTTTATGTCGCTAGAATTTAAGATTCTATTTATCTCCTGTTTTTTACTTGCATATGCCATATGAAAAGACCTACTATTTGGAAACAAAACATGTTACCAAATGACATATACCTATACCTTTGTATTTGGATATTGCTGACATCTTGGAACGTCATTGTTTCACAAACACATTTTGATTTTGTTTACGTCCTTTTACTTAAATCCCTGATTTGTTTCATTCCTTACTTGATAATGTTTTAACATATTTTACTTCAGGCAGGTAAAAGTTATCGCTGACAATGTGGCTAAATTATATGACTTTGGTTCCACAGTAGAAGTGCAAGATCAGATTGTCATTGGTTATGGCAGTAGAAATTATGAAGGTAAGTGACTGAATTTAGAACATTAAATAAATCTGATAAGAGAAAAAAAAGTTTGGACCATATGAATAACTTGAACTTTCCACTATCATTTACTTCCTGACGATTAATTTTGGCATCTTTCACTTTCCTCATAAATAATTTGTCAAAGCTGTATCAGATTTTTACTGTTGCAATGAAATACAAAGAAGACAGCAAGATAATGTTAGTAAGACAAGTTTCATTTGTTATGAAATATGTACTTTATGTGTTAACTGCAAAGAATTATGACATATACGGTAGAGGTCAATTTGTCCTGTCTGTGTCTGTCTGACCATCTGTTTGTTTGTCTGTCAGGTAGGAGTGACACTTTTAAAAAATGGAAAACAGGTAACATGTTTTCCTGCAAATACTCTTGTTTTCATTGTGAGTGAATCAAAGAAAGCAGCGATGAAAACATTACTTGTCATCATATAAATTTACAAATTGTATGATGTGTAAGAATTTCCACTCTTTTCACTGTATATTTGTATAAATATCTTTATCTCTACAGATCATGAAGGATTTGTGGGATGTATTAGGAACCTCATTCTGAACAATGTCATGTTTGACCCAATAGAGAAGTTGAATTCTCCACCTAGCCCTGGTGACATCATCAGCGGAGTGATTATGGATAGCTGTCGTCTGATTGACTTTTGTCAGGATACATCGCCATGTGAACACAATGGGAAATGCTTGTCTGATTGGATGGGAGTGTCATGTGACTGCTCTCATATCCAATATGAAGGAAAGACTTGCCAATTTTGTGAGTTTCTAAAATACAGCTGATTATTGTGTACTGAATCATGGCTAGCTGGAACATCTCGTTAAGCCAAAGTAGTTTCTGAAGTCTGATTCAAATGTACCATGAACCATGAGTCCCAATTTAAATGTAATAAAGTTTCATTAAATATTCAACATGAACTTAAACTATTATATTTTTGGTCTACTTGGTTGAATAGTCGTTTATATGACTTTCAGTGATTTCCAGTCAGATTATGTCATTGAAGCTGGACATAAAATATTTCTTAAACATATCAGATGTGACACAATCTGGGATCGACCCAAAACTGCCTGCTCTACAAGGCAAGTGTATAACTGCTACCACTCATCTGCCCAGTTTGGATCTTTAAAGGTTGACTTGTCTAGAGTGAAAGTGCTTGTGGAGCTCCTCCTCATGGTGATGTGGATAGTAATATGAATAAAGACTTTCATTAAAAAGGGTTGACATAATGATGAAACTCAATCTTGATAAAAAGGTGTTATAAATAAGTGATTTCTTGAAATTTAAAAATTTTTGTGTATGTAATGAAATAACATAATACGTGTAATAGCAAGAATTAATTGGACATTCTTTTCAGCTAAATATAGACCAAGCTGTGACAGTTATTACCAAGCAGGTTCGCAGACTTCTGGTGTTTATATCATAGATGTAGATGGTCCTGGCGATATGGAGCCCACCTATGTCAGGTGCAACATGGGATATATATCTGGAGAGGAGCAGTATGGTCAGACAATTGTAGATCATAATCTTGAACAAAATACACAGATCAGAGGACATGGAATGTTAGATATTATGAAAATAATACAATACAGGTAACGCTAACAATTTCTGATGTTCCATTTTGTAGGCCTATTATTTTCTACAACAATATAGGCTAGTTGGATAATTTTAATATATCTGAGGAGAGTAAAGGAAACTCCTCAGAAAATGTTATAAAACTACTTTATCACAATTAAAGTGGCACTAGCTGTCATTTTCCATATTAAAAACGAAAGCTGTAACTTTTAACCCTGGACTCTCTCCTGAAGTTGAGCCTTTATACGAAATTACAATGTTATATAAGTTCGGTTAATAGTGGAAAAAATCATTAAAATGTAATCAAATAATTTACGACCTACCCACACAAAGTCGGTAATTTTTTCTTCACCTGGCATGCTCAGTGTATCAATGACCTAGCCAACTAATGCGAGATTAGGAAACTTTCACTAATAATAACAACACTGGTGACGTAGACAAAGCTATCAGAGATGAGACGCCCTCGATTAGAGACAAAATTCGATAACATCAGGGATGAAAAAAGTCTGTGACGAAACATTTTTAGAACAAGAACAACATAGAAGTTGCACTAGAGCTATGGAAATGGAGGAGAGTTGTCAATTTACACAAAATACTTCACACGAGTCTTTAATGTTTACATTTTTCAATACCACGTCAGCACGAGGCCTTGACATTCCATTGTATTGATTACTTGCATGTTTGTATGATGAAAGCGGTCCGATATTTACTGTCATTAGGTAAGGTAATCTCTTAAGATTAACTGTTGATAATAATGTGTAAAGTGGATGACATGAAAGAAACATAAATGCATTTTGTAAAATTCTTTAAAAGAAATTGTTTTAAGAGTCCCTTTTGAGGGCCCCTCGATCAAATCATGTGGGACTACTAATGTGACATAAAGCTTTAAAATGTTTGTTGTATATAGCCAAATTTCTATTGACAGTATTACTAATGACATTTTTTCTTTTCTTCCGTGCATTTAGTATGCGCCTATATATCTTTGAGTTTACAAAGCTAGATAAATCATGTTTTTACGCAGATATACTCAGCGACACACTTTAGTACATTGTTTTTATCACGTGATTTTCTGACCCCATCTACATACGTGTCAAATGTTGTGTTAATGGTGAATGTAACGGACATTTCTCAATTTTTCCGGTTTATAAAAACGTGTCATTGTCGTCAAAAGAGTTGACTTTCGATGTAGTATAACTTTGTATTGTAGTTTAATTGTATGTAATTTCAGATAATTAAATGAAACATAACATTCTTGTTATACCAATTTTGACAGCTAATGCAACTTTAATTAGTCATTAAATGAAAATGCAGAAAAAATTCTACAGTGTATCTGGACCTGAAATGAGAATCCTTGATAGTTTAGTCTAAAATGTGAAAATTTATTACATGTTTTTAAAAACATCACATTTTTACATCAAGTAAATTTATGGATTTAATTTGTCCTTCAGCTTTCATATGTTTTAAATTTCAAAGAATATATCTATGAAATAATTCTTCATTGAAGTATCTTTTCCTTTCAAAGAGAAATGTCATATGGACACTTGACTACACTGACTTCAATTTCTGCATGGTGTGAACAACATATACAATACAGCTGTTTTAAAGCACCTCTCAGGTTAGTAAAAGCTTAATGTAAAATTCAATATCTAATCATACTACTTTCAAGCACAAATATAGTTTTAACCTTTGTATTATAAATTTGATCGGATACATTCAAACTACAGACCTTGTCACCGACTGAAAAAATCACTGCTGAGTTTTACCTCTGCTTGTTTTGTTGAGTATAGACATGAGGTGATAGGAAACTTAAGACGTGGATATGCAGATTTTTTAAAATTAAGTTTAAGTGTGGAAAAAATGTGTTTGAAATAAACACAGGTTAGGAGTGTTTGAGTAAACCAGATATTGCACACCTCTTGTATAACGCAGTGGAAAGATTCTGAAAACAATTTACTTTACTCATGTTTTCTTACTGAGCTTTTTAAAAAAGTGTCTTTTTCTTCCTTAGACTTGGTGATTTAACAACATTTAAGGCAGCTAGTGGTGAAATTGTGGATTACATAGGCACCTCCAGGTCCAAGGCATGCTCTTGTAAGAAGGATAACTCCTGCTCTCCTAATATGTGTCACTGTGAATCAGGTATGTACCTAGCTGATGTTGTGTGGTGGTGACACTTTCTGTACAGCATTAGGTCACATACCCCCCCCCCCCCCCCCCCCGGCACACTTCATGAGTACAGCATTGAAATGTTTTTATGTTAAGAAAATTCAAGACAGGCAAGACAGGCAAGACTAATCAAACATGAGATGCTTTCACTTCTTGGCATCTACTCTTAATTTTGATTTCCAGAGATACATTGTAGTTACAACACCCTTACGCTAAGATCTATGCCAACGAGCAAGATTTATATTATATAAGTTGTTAACTCGCTTCTTAATCGTTGTAAAACAAATAAAGTTTAAATTATTTTTTAAACATTGTTGTTAGTGCTACATAACATCAGTTTCTTTCATATTTTAATTGCTTAGATTATAAGGGTCCCACATTGATGTAGGCACTTTATAGAAATCATTTGTCTGTCCATTCATCTACCTATCAATCCATCTATCTGTCTGTCAAAACATTGGTTTGTGATGTAATAACTCAACCTATAGGTTTCAGAGTATACTCATAGATGCAGACTGATGGATGGAACATGCTTATATATTTCAGTCTAAGGTTCTTAACGTTCTTTATGACTTTGTCAGCTTTCTTGTTATGCTCAGTTTTCTGTTGATGTTGCCTCATCATAATATAAATGATAAGTTTGTGCTTTCTCTAAACTAATTTTGTGGTTTTAGGAGAATCTCAGTGGAAACAAATTGAAGGATACATCTCTGCCACTAATCAGCTTCCCATCACAGAAATTACTGCCATTCAGGGAGGTGATGCTGTGAAACAATCTAGCAATGGCTCGGTTTCCATGGGACCATTAAAATGTTGGGGAAACAGTATGTTTTGTTTTATTGTATATGAACTTTCTTATCAAGGTATTTATTTCACCATTTTATTTAGGGGATAAATGTACTGTGTTTGATTGTTTCTGACAGGTATACCATGGTTATACCATCAGAAACAGAGTTTTCCTGGTGATGCTTGCAGAGCCTGGATAACGGTGGTTTCAAATCGTATAACCATGGTATACCTGTCCGAAACAATCAAACAGTACGTTTATCCCCATTCTAATTCACAGTAACACAAACATCATTTTCTCTCTTTGAAATTGCCTTCAAATTCCTTGTTGCTAAAGGACGGATAGTGCCATGTTTAAAATTCTTCCGAGAAATGGATTGATATTTAGTGCACAGTCATCATAAGTTTTTTCATCTTCATATTCTTTAAATTTTATGATTAAATTATTAATTACAAATTGATTCATATATAAATGACTTGACATTGCATCATAAACAGTTGAAAGACAGTTTTGCTGTGGCACAGTGAGATGAAATAACATGCTGGAAAGCATGTTGCATGGTGGTATGGTACATTGTTAGTTTTGTTGGTTCAACTTGATTGTAATAATTATGCACATGAATAGTAGAAATTGCAAATCATCCTTGATATGAGACTAAAGATGGACTTTAAGAGCAACGAACGAAGTTGTTACAGACAGTATTTTTGATAGTTGGAGTCAGAGGCAATGTGGACAAAGAGTATGTACAAATGACTTGTGTAGTACATGTAATACATTTGAGGACGGTATATTGTGCTTATATATGTCTGAACGTTAAGGTGTGAACCAATCAGAATTGTCAAAACAAAACAAGTAAATTAGAATTAAGATTTATTTTAATTAAAATCATAAATATGGTTTCTTGTTATCATATTATTATTTTGAAAAGTCCAGATAATTCATACAATTATTTTAATATTATTATATTAATCTTTTCAGAGGAATCAGTTTCCAGTATGGCAGTGACATTCAAATCTGGGAATAGCTATCTCCAGGTACCTCGCATGTCACTTAGTTCATCAGGTGACCTTCAATTCAGTTTCCGTACTCACCAGAATAAGGCAGTGCTCCTCTATCAGGCAGGAAGCACCAACAATACCAACAGCTTCAGAATTACCCTCATGTCAGGTAAGAATAATACAATAAAGATATTAAATTAACAACAGCAAATGCAAAACAAGCTTTTGATACAATATTATACAAATATGTATACTGATGTTATTGCCTAAATAAACTCATCCAAATTTTTTCACAAAGTGTCATACAGTATTCCCCCCCCCCCCCCCTCCCCTCAGAAAATTATAGTTGATTGCCCTACACTATTATTTATTACCAGAGCACATCCATGAAGACCCACACCTGCACTTTTCTGTACTACCATTTGATGCTTGTGTCAGCTCATTTTCACAGGACAAATACCTCAATACTTTGATCATCATCTGAAGTTTAATTTGAGTTGTCTCACCATTAACACAGTGATCATTAATGTTTTTTATTGAATACATTTAAGGTAAAGTAATAACAAACATATATGCCTTTTTGATAGGAACATTAGAAATATGGCTAATGTTAACAATTCCTTTGTACACGTACATTCTTGAAATTTCAGATAAGCTGCTGAAATTTCAATTCAGCCTTCATGGTGCTGACGTGGAGATGGATATTAATAGTAAGAATTCAGCTATAAATGATGGGGAGTGGCACCATATTATGATTGAAATTAATAGAGGCCAACTGAGGTTAAATCTAGACATGCAACGTAAAATCATCGATTTACCTGGAGATGCTGAAACAGAACTTAAGTTTGCAGGAGACATGTTTGTTGGAGGAGTACCATTCAGGTGAGAAACTGCAGCACTTTTCTTCTTGTGATATACATCAGGTAACATCAGATTCATCTTAATTACGTCCACCAATCAGCAAATGTATTGTGATGTCATAATTACATCAAGGTTACTGGATATATTTATTTGTGACCTGTTAATGAAAAACTTTGGCAACAGGTATTGTATCAAGCATTTGATAATCAGTCAGTAAATGATGTATACAATTATCCAATTTTCAAGATTTACAGGCAATTTATGAAAGATCTATGGGCTATGGTTCTACCTTCCATGACATAATTTCATTTGCTTTTATAAATGTAAAATAGAATATTTATGTGATGTAATGTTATTTGCAGGTTTAACCCTTCAAATCTGCCGGGTCTAGTTGGCTGTATGAAAGCAATGAAGTATAATGGTGTAATCTATAGCCTTGCCAAGGATCTAGATGAGAGGTTGGTACCACATTCATGGAAAACTTTGTGAAGGTTTCATACAAAATTGTAATAGGGAGCTTTGTAATTAGTTGTGAAGAGCATGGTTGAGTCCTTGCAGTCAAGTTCTGATTACTACATAGCACATGTAACAGTAACTTGCTGATGACATGTAGTGGTATGATACCCTCTAATAATTAGAATGGGTTACTACAGCTGTATTAAGAAGGAACTACTAATACTCTCTTTTTGAGAATGAAACATTTTTGAATTTTTTTTACTATTTATCACATTTAATATATATTCTTTCAGTGAAAAACCAACAATCTAATATAAAAGATTTCAGTCAAGGGAAGATAATGATTTTCAAAGAATAATTTGTTGATTGTTTGTTTTTGGGGTTTTTTTGGGGGGGTATTTTAGACATAGTCCTGATATGATAATGTTATTTGGATTTGTTGATTTTTGATTTATTGCATTTGTTTCAGTATGTCAGACATCGTATTGGGATGATAATGTTTCTCGGAGAATGATTTGTTTGTTTCAGTGCCTCAGACATAGTACTGGGATGATAATATTTATTGGATAATGATTTGTTGTTGTTTTGGGGTTTTTTTTCAGTATGTCGGACATCGTACTTGGATGTACAGCTTACTGTAAAGATTCACAGCCTTGTAAGAATGGAGCCACATGCATAGAGAAGTGGGATAGCTATCAGTGTATATGTACCAATAAGTGGGCACATTCAGGACGGAGTTGTGAAATAAGTAAGTATTTCAATCTCTGTGTATTTCTGATATTACAAATGCTTTCAGTGAAATAATTGAATTAGTAATTTCTCTTAGTTAAGTAACATAAATGATGGTTTAAATGTTTTCTTATACTTACTCTAAAAGTTATCTAAACTTTATACCAGAGTAACTATGGTAAAGGGATAGGATAGTCCTGATATATCACACTGGATTTCCTATTAGATAGTTAGGTTTATTCTTGGCTGTCAGAAACGGAATTTTCTGAGATGGTTTTTAGTATCTTTTGTTTTGCTGTCTGACAGGATAGTCAAAACTGATCCTGTGTCACAAATTATATTGGTACATAAAAGATGCCTTACTATTTGGGTTGGCTCTGTTGTATAGATCTTTGACAAACCATGCATCATGTGGGTGCTTCTACCATGCAGAAGAAAATTTCCTAATGTGTCATCAAACAGAAATCAAATATAAATGGTTGAGTGTCTACCCTAATTCAATCTTGCCTCTACCTCTGATATGTTAAAAAAAAATGTAACTACCACACTATGCCTTCACTAGTGCAGGTCATTCATGTCTAATGGACATATAATGAAGAAAATTGAATTGGACTGAAAGAGGAATTTGAAAGTGCTCATGCATATTATGTTGTTGTTATGTTGTACTATAATTGTAAAAAGAAGTAAAAGATTTTACGACTGTACAACTGCGTGTGAAATAGAAATTTTCTTATTTCAGATATAAATGATGACGTGGTTACCTTCACTGGATCTGACATGTCCTACCTGAACCTTAATGTTGGCAATGACCCTCGACTCATAGACTCAACTATATTACTGAGTTTCCGCACCATGGTCCATCAGGGCATACTCTTCTACATGTACGATGAACTGAATAACTTCATTCAATTAGAAATCAAAACTGGCTTTAGACTTGTCCTCAGCTTTAATCAGTTGACAACCATACAGTCTATTGAACTCAGCATTGCAGGTAATTAATGACTGACAAAAATACTATAAATAACTTGTCAGTAATTATCAAAAATACTATGAATAACGTGTCAGTAATTACCAAAAATACTCTGAATAACGTGTCAATAATTATCAAATATGCTATGAATAAATTGTCAATAATTATCAGCATTACTATAAATAACTTGTCAATAATTATCAGAAATTTTGAAACTCTTAATCCTTACCATAAGAAATATTTTTTTTCTTACAACATAAATATGTTGTTGCTGAAATGTTACATTTTCTTGCTACAAGTTGAAGTCTTCATTGTTATAATATGTATGTTTTGGAAGAATGAAAACATAATAACAATTGCTAATTTTCTTAATTACATATTTTCTGTCTTCAGTAAAACAGAATTATTTTTTTACTTTCATCTGAAAATACTAAAATGAGGAACAGATTAACTAGATAAAACGTCGTTTGAAAAGAATATTTTAAGATAGATATGTGTATTTACTCTTAAAAGTTGATCATATTTTGATGTAATATACAATTTTAACCTTATAAATGAAATTATTAGTATAAGGAAAGCTTCAGTAGATAATGTTTCATTGTAGATGATCGTCAGACAAATGGTATATGAACATACGCTTACATAAATCATTGAAGTACATTTTTTCAAAGCATGAAGATGAAAATGATTTTGTCAATATATGCATAGAAAAATATAAGACCCAAAAAAGCGGAATAGTATGTAATGTATAATTATTATCAAAGAAATACACTTTTTGCAATAGTATGGATATTTCTAGTAAGAAATGGCGGTGAATCATTATTTTTATACACTTTTTGAAATTCTACTAAGACAATTTGCATTTCACAAACTGCATGTCAGTATTTACAATTTTACATTACGTGCATGGGTTGTGGGTGTTTTCTTGTATTGAAAAAAACAAAACAGGGATCTACAGACATCTTTGTGTCTACCCTCTGACTCTGTCTAACCATAAAGATACTAGGTCATTAAATTAGTGTCCTGACTGTAAACCCTGTAGTAAGGATCTCAAACAATCTTGTAGCATAGTTATGTGAAATGTCTTTCACACCATTCCTAATACGTTGCATGTATTTGCATAATTTTATCAAAATTGATTTATATTACATTTGTAGTATTTACTTTATATTGATAGATCTAATCGTTTCTTTCTTTTTATCAAAATGTGTTTTTCCCATCTTTGGTTATTGTTTTGGAAAAAAAATCCATGATTTATTTTGGTCATCTTTTTTTCTTTATAATTGTTTTTGTACTGACAGTTGTACTTCTGGTTTTGTTACTGAGTTGAATTAGATATTGATTACCTTAATCTTGTATTCATATTGTAAATTTTTGTGCATTTTTTACAGATATTGCTGATGGAAAGTGGAAACAAGTAGTGATCCAAACCTTTGAGAATGGAAACTTCACCAAGTTAAGTGTCATTGATTCACGTAATCGAAGCAAATTTTTCCCATTCAGACGGTTTAAACTCCAACAGTATTCCATGAAACCATTTGCAAGTCCAGGTAAATTTTATAAATATATCACAGACTGTACACAGGATGTCTCTTATTTCAAAATGTCTCATATTCTTTTTTTTTAAAAAGAAACATAGATAAACAAGTCAAAGAGAGGTCAAATGTTGCAAAACACATCTATTTGAGTAACATCTTTTTAATTGTGATGATATCACTGACTGTATAAAGTTTGTTTCAACATGATGTTTATTTTTGTGTGACTTGTAAAATCATTGAGTTGAAATGTGTGGCTTTTCAGATGTTATATCTGAAACTAAAAAAAAAACCGCATCACCGTTACAGACAGACCTGATTCTCCTACCTCATATACTACATCTATATCTCATATATCACACACTACATCTATATCTCTTATCTCACACTACATCTATATCTCTTTTCTCATACACTATATCTATATATCATATCTCACACACTACATCTATATCTCTTATCTCATACACTACATCTATATCTCTTATCTCACACACTACATCTATATCTCTTATCTCACACTACATCTATATCTCTTATCTCACACACTTCATCTATATCTCTTATCTCACACACTACATCTATATCTCTTATCTCACACACTACATCTTTATCTCTTATCTCACACACTACATCTATATCTCTTTTCTCACACACTACATCTATATCTCTTATCTCACACACTACATCTCTATCTCTTATCTCACACACTACATCTATATCTCTTATCTCACACACTACATCTATATCTCTTATCTCCCACACTACATCTATATCTCTTATCTCACACACTACATCTCTATCTCTTATCTCACACACTACATCTATATCTCTTTTCTCACACACTACATCTATATCTCTTATCTCACACACTACATCTCTATCTCTTATCTCACACACTACATCTATATCTCTTATCTCACACACTACATCTATATACACACTACATCTATATCTCTTATCTCACACACTACATCTATATCTCTTATCTCACACACTACATCTCTATCTCTTATCTCACACACTACATCTATAACTCTTATCTCACACACTACATCTATATCTCTTATCTCCCACACTACATCTATATCTCTTATCTCACACACTACATCTATATCTCTTATCTCATACACTACATCTATATCTCTTATCTAATACACTACATCTATATCTCTTATCTCACACACTACATCTATATCTCTTAACAGAAATAAGAGTAATATCTGTATTTCCAGAGACTGTAGTCCCAACACGGAGTACAAAATCGAAATCACCATTCGTTCGCCTACTGGTGGGAGGGGCACCTATCAATTCTTCATCTGCTTTCAACTTCAAAGGCTGCATTCGTGGATTGAAGATAGGAGATAGGATTGTTGATTTACAAGACAATGCAAGAAAAAACAAATATGGTCAGTGGAAAATATAAGAAAATAAAGTATAACTGCATAAACATTTGAGTATTTATCAAAAAACATGTTTTTGTGCATTTAGTCTCATCTGGAAAATCAGATTATTATATAAGGGACTAATGAACATCTGTCACTACTAAATGAAATTTATTGGAGCCTATTTCACAGATGCTACTAGATATCAAGAAAGATAACTCTATCAGAAAATAGAATTATACTGATAGTTCTAATAGGATTTCTTATTTCCTATGTTTGCTATATCTGGGCAAGGCTTGCAGTGCAGATGATCCAGATTATATTCCAGGATTGTGTTGGTGACCTCTTGCTTCCATGACAAAATTGATTGAAAGCACATCATCAATTAACCAACCAAACAATTTTCCAAAATCTGTCATCCTATATGTTACAGATGTAGAGACAGCATGTGATTCTGGATGTGCATCCTCTCCATGCAAGAATTCTGGAGTGTGTACAGAGAGATGGGGTAGATCCGAGTTTCACTGTAATTGTGATAACAGTGATTATACTGGCAAAACATGTAATATGGGTAAGAAACCTTAAAAGACAATCTGTGATCAAAAAGATCCTTTTAATCAACATTGTCTGTATCTTTTCATTCATTTGTCATTCCTGGTTTTAACAATTTTTGCCAGTGAAACATGCTTTCCTTCAAGCAATATCAATAACTTTCTTTCCATTATTAAGCTAAATGATCCTACATTAATCTGTTAAGTTTTTGAAAAATATTGAACTTGATGTATATCATAAATTGGTAACTTGGTTGAAAATGATGTTCAATCAAAGTAGTATTTTGTCATTGTGTATTTCATTCTGTGTTGCGTAGAGGCCTCTGGAGTCTTTGATGGGACCAATGCTGTTCAGTATACCTACATACCTTATGGACCTGCTGTAGAAACCACATCAGAGGAGTTCTCCTTTGTGTTCAAGTCTAAATGTACAAAGAAAAATTGGATGATGTTGCTGTTATGGTGCTCCAGCAAGTAAGAATTTAATTAAATACTATATTTTTGTAATCTTGATGCAACTTCAAGTAAATCTATTGACAGCATATTTACATTTGATTGAATGTAGAAAATGTCTGCAGCAGACATTAGAAATTTCCCTGAAACAATTTGAGATTTTTCCTTAGAGCTTACCTTTGTAGACTTCTTATATTTTTTTCTGTGCAATAAATACAAAATAAAATATACGGTAAATATTTTGTAGGGAACCAAATCATCATTTCATTGTTGTAAATCTACATCCAACAGACGGTATGATGGTACAGTTTGGAGAGGCTAGTATCAACAGTAAGTATGAGAGACTAAAAACCAAAACATAAAACTTTAAAGTTTGTTTTAATGAATCAAGTGCAGCTGCATATCACTGAACACTTATCAGGTTAAAATTAGGAGAGTTTTTTACTCTTAGTTTTCCCTCAGAGAAGTATTGAAAAGGACAAGGCTAATGAATATAAATTTTACAATATATTTTCAATGCGTTTTTAAACTTCCAATATGTTGAATTCTTTTTTTGAAAAAATCTTTCTTACTCTGAAAACATTGAGCCTTAGAAAATTTTTTGTTGAATTGACATTTTTATGCCCATGGATCGATAGATCGGGGACATATTGTTTTTGTCCTGTCTGCTTGTTTGTTTGTCTGTCTGTTGTCAACTTTAAATTAACCTTGGTTATAACTTTTGAATCATGGGGGATAGACACTTCATATTTTAAATGCCTACTCAAATAATGAAGCCCCTTTCAGATGACACCAAGGTCGATGATCTCATGACCTTGACAGTGACCTTCACGCTGAAAATTACATTTTGGACTTTGGTTCCACCTGGGGCATTAGTGTTTCACAAACACAGTTTGTTTATTAAAGATATGAATGAACACTCAAAGTGACCAAGTTATTCCAGCTGAAATAAACTTAATATTATCATGTCAGGTGGAGCATTATACTTAAAGATAAACATTGCATATGAAAGATGTAACATTAAGATTCTATTTTAGGGGTGAATTGGCAAAATGGAACATTTTGTGATGGTAAACCACACAGATTTCACTACATTCGTGAACTAGATGTACTGAAAGTTGGTGTAAGTGTCCTTTATGTTTTATAGTATCTTATAACTGTAATTCAGTGGTTAACCAGGTACATTTAAATATATACCTAATATTTATTTCAATTTATGTCACTTATGCAATTGATTTCATTATTAATCATTGCTTATCTGTAAATAGTATACTGTAGCCTTTATTTGTGACATGCCCAAAGTATATAACAAGCTGTTATGATGGCATGCTATGTGTTAAATTACCATAAATATGTTTATCACTAATAATCATGCAGTTGATTAGATATAATTTCAATAATTATCCAGTAGTATCAACAGTATATATTAGAGCTTGTATACTAGCATGTTTTAAGCCATATAATTCCATTGCTACATTAGTTGCATTACCATCCTATGTACTGGTAAAATATCGACAGTCATTGATATTTTAGATGCTTATAGAAGAATCATTTCTATAAAGCATTAATTGTAATTTTGACAAGTTTATCACAAACAATTCAAATAATTAAAACAGGTATTTCCTCTTCATGGTGTGAGTAACAAAAAGGCACAGAAATGTTGTCTGTTCATCTGTTCATATCATAAGCAATCTTAATAAAATCATGATCTAACATAGCACCTTGTCAAGTTGATTTTTCAAAAGTAGCGATACTTTTAATCCACATGTATTTTGCATTACATCACTCAATAATTGATACCAAAATCAGATTTGTACAATCATAAAATGTATATGATATCATGATTTATTCATCACAGCTACACGGTATTACACAATTAGTTTAGACTTCAGTAATATGACAAAAATTCCCTTCTTAATTATCCATATTCTATTGTGATATGAAGGTCAAAAAAATGATTTTAATAAGATTGTGTTGAAAGGTGTCTGTAAGAAGCAAAATTATTGATACTTGTTATTAAACAAGTTAATCACCATTATCATGTTTTAAGATTTATATTTTTTTTCTTTGCCTCTTACAGACATACTTCATGCTGCTTTTATTGGAATTCAAATGAATTTTTGTCTTTTTAGGTTAGTGCATGGTTTGTTTGTTTGACTGGTTTTTTTTTTTTTTTTTTTTTTTTGGTTTGATTTTCTGAGAACTATTAATTTGAGAATTTAGAATTAATTGGTCATATGATCAGTTCATAGAAGTTATATTTAACTTGTGACACTCTGCATGTAGCCAGACTGTGAAGAAAAAAACCTAGTTTGTGACACACACATTTTGGTACAGTGCTGGGTATATGAATTTTGAAAACAGATGTAAATAACAATATTCCATTGATGACTTATTTAAAACTTAAATTATTCAGAATACAAGTATTAGGAACGTCAAAGAATCTTGATACAAGTTATGGCCCTATACACCTTGAAGGCTCAGAGAAAGATTTGATGAAAAGTTATTGTTATATATGAGTAGGGTGTTTATCCCAAGATTTATTTTCAGATGTTTTGCACAGCATTTTTTATCAACATCATTCGAGCATTATAAACTTTGCTTTTCTACATGTAAATTTAATTTATAAATTACTTGTAAGAAATTAAAAAGCGAAAAGAAAAAAGTAAGTATAAGTATAACATGACTTAGTTAAGAAAGAGTTAATCCCATCTCCATTGATAATTTGATTATGTTTAACTTAACAAATATTCTATTTCATGACAAAGTTTAATTTCTAAGGGTGCATAAAAGAACAAGGTAGAAATTAGTCCTAGGAAACGAAAGATCTAATTTGAATGATATTTTTTTCTGATTCATAATGCATATATTCACTATGATGCTGATTTTGATGTACTGCACCTTCTCTACTGGCTTGTATATTCTGTACAGAATTACAAATTTCATTCACAGATGGATCGCAGAAACTATAATAAAGTCTTAACTTCCACAATGCCTATGAAGAGACTTGATACTATAGTTCTTGGTGGTATCGTACACGATCATAGTCTAGAAAATGTGGAGATTTTACAACCATCAAAAGGACAATCTGTTCAAAACTTTACGGGCTGTTTATCTGGTGAGTTTGCAAACTCTCAGGTAGGATAAGTACTGTCACATTATATAATCTCATTATGTCATAAGTACCGGTAATATCAACAATTTTAAAATATCATGGTAGAGTATTCCTTAAATAAAAGGATTTACATTTTTATATATATGTACACGTATATACTGTATCCATATTTACTGTAGTGGGAATCATGGTTGTGCAGTGTTAGCCTTGTCCTTTGCATGTTTATTTGTTTTGGCTACACTGATATGAATGTATTGTGCAATATTTGTGACTTACAGAAAATTTATCACCATTCTCTCCTGATACATATACATTATTACTCATCTGTTAGTATTCTTTATCATGAATTATTTACAGAGGTCATCTTTACCCCATCAAAACAGTCTAGTAGAATCCAACCAATGAAAGAACTACGAGAGCTGAAGAATGGATCCATTACAGTTTTTGGTCCTGAAGTCGTGCAGTGTTCTCCGTTAAGTTTTGATCCTACAACAGAAGAAACTGACACACTCACTACAACAGATACTCAAACGACAGAAGGGACTGTAAGATTCATTAACTTGATCTGATTTATTGTCATTGTTATTTATTTTTTATTTTTGATAATAACTGATTTTGGCTTTGTGTACACAAGTAATATATATATATGTGTTTCATAAAGAGACTTATAGATACTCATTGTGATCTTTGTCTTTTTAAATGTCACATATAAAAAGTGTAAGTTCAGGCTATAACTTCCTCTTTTATATAAAAGGTGTTTGGCATAGAAAATCTGGGTTCCTTTGTTGATACTAACAGGGAATCATACTTTTTTAGGGGATGACTATGCATCCTTGGACACCAGGACCAGCAGAAACCATAACTCTTAATGCCCCAATAGTACCGCCAACCAAGAGGCCATTTCCTACAACGACTGTCACTACCTCCAGACCAATTACTGTAGCGCCCATTGTTGTCACCAAGCCACCTGACAGTAACCTCACAGGAGCCATTACACTGACCACTTCAGACATGCTCGACCCTCTCACTATGTGTAAGTATAGGCAGCATTTTATCATACCTCTGCTTTAAGGAGGTGGGGTGTATATCAACAATCCATCTGTCTGGAGGTCCAGATGTGCCTGTCTGTCTGTTACAGTTACTATTTCCAGATGATTAAAGAGTCAGATCACATGTTTCCATCTGTGGCAACCAACTTGCAAACAAGCGAAGTTCGATTTTCTTTAATTTCGAATATTCTATTCATAAGATAACAATATTTTTCATTTTGATATGTGAACATTTAAATGTAATTTTAATATTCTTATGCAAAAAGATTTTATAATACCATTTTACAATTCGATATTATAGAAGTAAGTGTTATACTATTGTTTTGACATGAGTCAGTGTACGCCAAGTTAACACATTGAGCCCAGGATGGGAAGGTCTTGAATGAGTACTAGATTCTTGCCTTTTGTTTGTCCTTTAAATGATGTAAAACCAAGGTCCCATGTTATTGTAATTGACAGGATGCATAAGAATTTTCATGTATAGTATCCCTTTAAACTGCTTTTCATGGGTCTCTTGCATAGGTCAAAATTTTGTTTGTATTTCACCAAATGAAATAATCTTTTTGTGTAAAATGATAAGTCAATAAATATTTTTTTTCGTAGCATTTCAAAAACAAAAAATATCATTGCACTTTATCATATTTCAGGGATTGCCATAAGTATCTTGACTGTTGCCATTTTGGTGGCCATGATAATTGCCATTATATTGAAGTGTATCAAGCGTCATCAAGCAGTCTATTACTTGAAACAGAGCCAGTATAGAGGAGAGTATGAGATGAAGCAGCCCCTGAATAGCACAGTACCCTGTCCACCTCTCCGACCACAGAGTATACATATGCCCTTGGCTACCTTCGACGAATTTAGTATGGTATCAGCAACTCTAGGACGTAAGCCTCAGCCGAATTTTTATTCTGTAACTTCTGTCTTTCTCAGCTTTTCCAAGTTTTAGACATAACCTGTCTCTTTTAATATTTTTGCATATTTGAAAATCCTCACTTTTTGTTATGTTAATGAGAGTATTGATTGGTCCTCTTTGATTTCTTATATTAAATTAAGCACTGAGAAGTGGTAGTAAATGTGATCTTCCCACTAGACACATGCATCAAAGCCCTACAAGTACTCATTCTAAGTATATATACTTAGAATATAAATTGCAGTGAAGTATTTTACACTGGATGGCTAATATGTAATGCTAAATATGTTAAGCTAACTGGCATGTCAGAAGGCACTAAAGCAAACACCTTTGCCTGAATTCATCGAAACAAGAATAACACTTAATCCAATTGCCTACTTAGTTAATGATGGCACTTGAATGTAATATGATTCTGCCTTATCCCTTCTACAAGAATAGACAATTTGCCATCTACTATGCATGATTAAGTAAACCAACCATGCACTTTCATTTACCTTGACTGCTTTTGATGAAATAACAACTTATTTCAGCATCAATGAGGAGAAAAGAAAATGGTTTTGCACCAGGAAAAGTACATACTGTAAGTTATTCACCTTGGATGTTTTTTGTGTAGCCTGCAAAGTCTCACTAAATAACTCTTCGTCTCTTGTCTGTCACTGAGGTAAATTTCGACTGTTTTTGTAAACGATGTGTTCCTTGGACACTGTCAGTCTGTGCCTGTCTACCTGTTATATTCCTGTGTTTTCAGCTCTACTGGTCAAAGACCATCTGACCATCTCATCATACTGCTTTATGGCTGTAAACAGTAGTGAGTAATCTCCGAGACTGTTGATCAGAGAAATCAACTATCAACTCATTTTGTATAGCATAACCTATTTTGCAAGAATCACCTTGGTCTCTGCCTATCATTCCTTCATTATTGATTATTTTTGTAGACACATGTTCTTTTGAACTGTAGAAAATGGTTTAGCAAATACAGTGGACTATACATAACTCAAATTGTAAAGGTTCATTTAGGCCATTTTAATTAAGCAATGGTCAGCAAAGAATCTATATATAACTCTTGAATGTAAATCAGTTTAAGCTAACCTGAAATTCAAGTTACCTGTGTCCAAATAATAAGAAAAAATTTATTTATTTTACAACAATTAAGAAACAAGTTAACAACTTATATAAATCTTGCTCGTTGGCACAGATCTGTGGGAGGAAACCGGAGTACCCGGAGAAAACCCACGAAGCCAGGTTGGTGACAGCCCCACCATCTCACGTACCACACCGGGAATCGAACCCGGGTCGCATTGGTGAGAAGCGAGCGCGCTACCAACTGTGCTACCTGGCCCAATAAGAGTGGACTATATGTTTAACCAATATATATTATATTTCTGGCAGAAGACATTCATAGTACATATTTAAGAGAGGTCTGAGTTGTGTGTAAAAATTAGCTCACAGTTCAATTTGGAAAGAATAAAACAATTTTTTAAAATCATCTATTTTATATGTGGGATTTATTTCTAAAATTATCCAACCAATATCAATATTGTATTTCATAACCAGCTCCCAGCAGATCTAAGAAACACAGAATATCCTGTACAGAAGAGTTTTCAGCCTCTTCCTGAGCAGGGTTCAGATTTTCCTTTACCAAATGTATACAGCAAAAAGAAAAATAGACCAGCATCTTCTATATCAGAAGTACTGGAAGAAATGGAAAGGCAAAGAAAAGCAAAAGGTTTGGTCATATACATGTACATGATTTGAAGGGATGAACCTTCACTGGATTATCTTTTGTTAGGGGATATCCATGAAAAATGGAGTTCATTATAATATCAATCTCAAAACTTTAAGGGCCTCAAATAATACTTGTGTTTCTACAACATGTATATTTTAAAAAAAAATATCCCTTAAAAAACAATAATTGGGATTATTCAAGGCAAGAATTACCCATGAAATTATTTTATTCTTAATCATAAAGCGCATTGATACTCTGAACAGTGGTGTATATTTTGATACAGAAGTAAAACATGTATATGTCTTTATAGCATAAAAGTACAAACCTGTGCCTTTGTGGTAATCTTGATATGGTATGAATTTGGTGAAAATAATGTGTACTTCTTTAAGATTTTCCCACAAAGTTTCAAGCATAAGTAAGATTTAAGGGTTGGAACTGAAACTTTTGAATGGAGAAGTTGGTGACAGAAAACACAAGTATTATAATTAGGCCAAAAATTATAACTCTACTTTGGCATGTTATGGAGGCAAAGGTAAAACGATGCACATTTATTAGGCAGCAGCTTCAAGTCTTTTTTGCTCTAGTGCTTTTGTTGTTATTTCGGGCTTGAACTCTATACAGGTTGTCAGTGTTGTTATTGATGTTGTTGGTTTCAGAGCTTGGGGTGGATCCTGATGCTTTTGAGGATTCACCAAAGAGTGCCAGATCTAGCGTGATTCACAGAGAATCAGGGGAGCTTGAATGGGACCCCCAGACAGACAGAACTCCTCTCACAGTGGTATGTATATGAGAAAAGTGAAACACATACAAAGTAGACTGATCTGTCATTCCATCTAATTTTCGAACATCACACCCTTCCTTCCTTGATCATTATTTCAAATATGTTTGTGCATGTCTAAGCTTTCCATATGTTGCCAAGAAAATATTCTATATTTGAGATATTTTGGTAAATCATAGAAAGAATTCTGATATCGTGTTAATTTTGAAGGACTACATCAATGTTAATGTCAACAAGATAAATGAAATATTAAGCGTAAGTACTCAATAAGAATTCTTTTAATTGCTGCATTTTATCATACATACTGGTAGTGGCATTGAACTAGAAGTGATTCATGCTCATCATTTTCCTCTAGTCAGATATGTTAAATAACTTCATATTTTTATGTTAAATTGTTGGCTGTCTTTGTCTTTCACATGCTTCATCCACTATTTGTTCACTTTACAAGGGTTTACAAAGAGACACAATATATGAGGTTTGTATTTTATCATGGAATCAGATGATATACTGTGAATTGGTTGGGGTGCCATGCTAGAGAGATAATTCGTAGATATCCTGATGCCTGAGTTTCCCTTGGGATGCCTTTCTTCTATCTGTATAATAAAAATAATCCCTTTACCATCATTCATTGTGCTTTTGATATCGTATTTGCTTGAAAACTTAAATTAAAAATACCTAATCAACAAAGTTAAAATGATTTTCTCATACTACTTGTTTTCTTTTGTGTTGTTCATCACATTTTTTGTGGTGTTGCATTTAAAGTAAAGGTTTTGTCATTTGTGCATATATTCCTATGCTTTGTTTTGTTAAATATGTTTATAGCGGATATCTTGTAATGTGTCTCATTATTTCCTATAGCTTAACACTGATATTGCTACATGCACATATACACATATATATGTATAATTTTCAGCCTCTTCACACCTTGCTTAAAAAGAGCTAACACTTATAATAAGCCTTCCTTTCCTCATTTAAATGTTTATTTCTTATCATATTGAAATCCTGGTATTCAAGGTAACTTTTCGCCCCTTTAGAATAGAGCTAGGTTTGACCCCAAATCGATGTAAGGTCTGCCATTAACCCTTTGAAATGCTCACTCTATGTGTACAGAGTCCTCCAACACTTAGCAGTGACATAATTCATTTCCTGTTTGTTGCATACATAAAAGTTATAACAAAATGGTCAGAATCTGTATTAAATGAAATACAATACACATTGCGATGAGAAAAAAGAAAATGCCAATGATGCTTATCTATCATTTATCATTATGATATATATCACCTAGTACATGATATTTCAAAAACATTAGTCTGATTCTGGATTTAACTGATCTATGTGCTTAATCTGATCCAGGCATGACTATTCTACAGGCCTAATCTGATCCAGGTATGACTATCCTATAGGCTTAGTCTGATCCAGGCTTGACTATCTTATAGGCTTAGTCTGATCCAGGCATGACTGTCCTATAGGCTTAATCTGATCCAGGTATGACTATCCCATAGGCTTAGTCTGATCCAGGTATGACTGTCCTATAGGATAATCTGATCCAGGCATGACTGTCCTATAGGCTTAGTCTGATCCAGGCTTGACTATCTTATAGGCTTAGTCTGATCCAGGCATGACTGTCCTATAGGCTTAATCTGATCCAGGTATGACTATCCCATAGGCTTAGTCTGATCCAGGTATGACTGTCCTATAGGATAATCTGATCCAGGCATGACTATGCTATAGGCTTAGTCTGATCCAGGTATGACTGTCCTATAGGCTTAATCTGATCCAGGCATGACTGTCCTATAGGCTTAGTCTGATCCAGGCATGACTGTCCTATAGGCTTAGTCTGATCCAGGTATGACTGTCCTATAGGCTTAGTCTGATCCAGATATGACTGTCCTATATGCTTAGTCTGATCCAGGTATGACTGTCCTATATGCTTAGTCTGATCCAGGTATGACTGTCCTATAGGTTTAGTTTGATTCAGGCATGACTATCCTATAAGCTTATTCTGATCCAAGTATAACTGTCCTATAGACTTAGTTTGATTCAGGCATGACTATCCTATAGGCTTAGTTTGATCCAGGCATGACTGTCCTATAGGCTTAGTCTGATCTGGGTATGACTGTCCTATAGGCTTAGTCTGATCCAGGCATGACTATCCTATAGGCTTAGTCTGATCCAGGTATGACTGTCCTATAGGCTTAGTCTGATCCAGGTATGACTGTCCTATAGGCTTAATCTGATCCAGGCATGACTGTCCTATAGGCTTAATCTGATCCAGGTATGACTGTCCAATAGGCTTAGTCTTATCCAGGCATGACTGTCCTATAGGCTTAGTTTGATTCAGGCATGACTGTCCTATAGGCTTAGTCTGATCCAGGCATGACTGTCCTATTGGCCTAGTCTGATCTGGGTCTGACTGTCCTATAGGCTTAGTCTTATCCAGGCATGACTGTCCTATAGGCTTAGTTTGATCCAGGTATGACTGTCCTATTGGCTTAGTCTGATCTGGGTCTGACTGTCCTATAGGCTTAGTCTTATCCAGGCATGACTGTCCTATAGGCTTAGTTTGATCCAGGTATGACTGTCCTATAGGCTTAATCTGATCCAGGCATGACTATCCTATAGGCTTAGTCTGATCCAGGTATGACTGTCCTATAGGCTTAATCTGATCCAGGCATGACTATCCTATAGGCTTAGTCTGATCCAGGTATGACTGTCCTATAGGCTTAATCTGATCCAGGCATGACTGTCCTATAGGCGTAGTCTGATCTAGGTATGACTGTCCTAATGGCTTAGTCTGATCCAGGTATGACTGTCCTATAGGCTTAGTTTGATTCAGACATGACTGTCCTATAGGCTTAGTCTGATCTGGGTCTGACTGTCCTATAGGCTTAGTCTGATCCAGGCATGACTGTCCTATAGGCTTAGTCTTATCCAGGCATGACTGTCCTATAGGCTTAGTTTGATTCAGGCATGACTGTCCTATAGGCTTAGTCTGATCCAGGCATGACTGTCCTATTGGCCTAGTCTGATCTGGGTCTGACTGTCCTATAGGCTTAGTCTTATCCAGGCATGACTGTCCTATAGGCTTAGTTTGATCCAGGTATGACTGTCCTATTGGCTTAGTCTGATCTGGGTCTGACTGTCCTATAGGCTTAGTCTTATCCAGGCATGACTGTCCTATAGGCTTAGTTTGATCCAGGTATGACTGTCCTATAGGCTTAATCTGATCCAGACATGACTATCCTATAGGCTTAGTCTGATCCAGGTATGACTGTCCTATAGGCTTAATCTGATCCAGGCATGACTGTCTTATAGGCTTAGTCTGATCCAGGTATGACTGTCCTATAGGCTTAGTCTGATCCAGATATGACTGTCCTATATGCTTAGTCTGATCGAGGTATGACTGTCCTATATGCTTAGTCTGATCCAGGTATGACTGTCCTATAGGCTTAGTTTGATTCAGGCATGACTATCCTATAGGCTTATTCTGATCCAAGTATAACTGTCCTATAGACTTAGTTTGATTCAGGCATGACTAACTTATAGGCTTAGTCTGATCCAGGTATGACTGTCCTATAGGCTTAGTCTGATCCAGGTATGACTGTCCTATTGGCTTAGTTTGATTCAGACATGACTGTCCTATAGGCTTAGTCTGATCTGGGTCTGACTGTCCTATAGGCTTAGTCTGATCCAGATATGACTGTCCTATATGCTTAGTCTGATCCAGGTATGACTGTCCTATATGCTTAGTCTGATCCAGGTATGACTGTCCTATAGGCTTAGTTGATTCAGGCATGACTATCCTATAGGCTTATTCTGATCCAAGTATAACTGTCCTATAGACTTAGTTTGATCCAGGCATGACTGTCCTATAGGCTTAGTCTGATCTGGGTATGACTGTCCTATATGCTTAGTCTGAGCCAGGTATGACTGTCCTATAGACTTAATCTGATCCAGGCATGACTGTCCTATAGGCTTAGTCTGATCCAGGTATGACTGTCCTATAGGCTTAGTCTGATCCAGGTATGACTGTCCTATAGGCTTAGTCTGATTCAGGTATGACTGTCCTATAGGCTTAGTTTGATTCAGACATGACTGTCCTATAGGCTTAGTCTGATCTGGGTCTGACTGTCCTATAGGCTTAGTCTGATCCAGGCATGACTGTCCTATAGGCTTAGTCTTATCCAGGCATGACTGTCCTATAGGCTTAGTTTGATTCAGGCATGACTGTCCTATAGGCTTAGTCTGATCCAGGCATGACTGTCCTATTGGCCTAGTCTGATCTGGGTCTGACTGTCCTATAGGCTTAGTCTTATCCAAGCATGACTGTCCTATAGGCTTTGTTTGATCCAGGTATGACTGTCCTATTGGCTTAGTCTGATCTGGGTCTGACTGTCCTATAGGCTTAGTCTTATCTAGGCATGACTGTCCTATAGGCTTAGTCTTATCCAGGCATGACTGTCCTATAGGCTTAGTTTGATTCAGGCATGACTTTCCTATAGGCTTAGTTTGATCCAGACATGACTGTGCTATAGGCTTAGTCTGATCTGGGTCTGACTGTCCTATAGGTTTAGTCTTATCCAGGCATGACTGTCCTATAGGCTTAGTTTGATTCAGGCATGACTGTCCTATAGGCTTAGTCTGATCCAGGCATGACTGTCCTATTGGCTTAGTCTGATCTGGGTCTGACTGTCCTATAGGCTTAGTCTTATCCAGGTATGACTGTCCTATAGGCTTAGTTTGATCCAGGTATGACTGTCCTATTGGCTTAGTCTGATCTGGGTCTGACTGTCCTATAAGTTTAGTCTTATCCAGGCATGACTGTCCTATAGGCTTAGTTTGATTCAGGCATGACTGTCCTATAGGCTTAGTCTGATCCAGGCATGACTTTCCTATTGGCTTAGTCTGATCTGGGTCTGACTGTCCTATAGGCTTAGTCTTATCCAGGCATGACTGTCTTATAGGCTTAGTTTGATCCAGGTATGACTGTCCTATTGGCTTAGTCTGATCTGGGTCTGACTGTCCTATAGGCTTATTCTTATCCAGGCATGACTGTCCTATAGGCTTAGTTTGATCCAGGTATGACTGTCCTATTGGCTTAGTCTGATCTGGGTCTGACTGTCCTATAGGCTTAGTTTTATCCAGGCATGACTGTCCTATAGGCTTAGTCTTATCCAGGCATGACTGTCCTATAGGCTTAGTTTGATTCAGGCATGACTGTCCTATAGGCTTAGTTTGATCCAGGCATGACTGTGCTATAGGCTTAGTCTGATCTGGGTCTGACTGTCCTATAGGCTTAGTCTTATCCAGGCATGATTGTCCTACAGGCTTTGATTTACCCCAGTAATATCTGGAATATGTTTAATACTGATTTACATTAAAGGATAATTCAAGATATTAACTAGTGTGCCTTTACCTTCTGAACTTCAAAAATCTAGTAAAGAAAGTTACCAAAGTATAAATTAAGATGAGCACCTGAGAAAAATGTTTGTCCATGTTGCTGAAAGTTTTCTTTTTTGTGTAAGTCTTTCAGGTCTATAAACACTGTCACTCTATGCTTGTTTTTGGATTTTATTTGCTTTCTTTAATTGTTTAAGTTTTGCTAAATTGATTTTCCTTTACATATTTCATCCAATAGTAGTAAAATATGCCAAATTTTCAGGAAATTGTAAAGGTCTTTATTTAAAAGAATTCAATTATCTTAATAAAATGATGTCAATTTAAAACATTTCAATTTTGATATGAAATAAATGTTTTCAGTACAATATGCAGCACAGCGGTTGTCATTCTGCTTCTTTCAAAGTATGACACATATGACACATTCTTGTTATGTTGCTGATTTTTGTATTTGGGCTGCAATCCCTGCTCTTGTAATTGATCATACCATGCCTTTGATGTTGTAGGAATATATATATAAGGTTACCCCCACCAGACTTAACAGATCCCTGCCTCAGCATGTTATAATCTTAGAGGTCGGTATAGTTCAAAATAGACCGTAGTATATAACACTTGTAGTGTACCTCTGCAGTTAGTGGTATGCTATGTTTCCGAGCACTGTCAAAGGTTAATACCATACATACTACAAATAATACTCCATAATGCAATATTATCGTAAGTGGAAACAATGGATACTGCATGACAGAAAACAAAATTCTAGATACCACTCTTGTATACTTACTCAAAAGCAAATCGGATTTAATGCACATACATACATACATTTATGCTAAAGATGGATTCTGTAATGGTTACTTAAATGATCATAATTTTGATAATTATAGGTATTATTTTAAGGTTGATTATCAATACATGTAATGAAACTGACTTTGATGGCCACAGTATTATGAGCAAGTGACTGTGATCCACTAAAAACATGCTAGTAAACAAACAACTTCAGTAAAGTGAACCTTGGACTTCACTTCACAGAGATTACATTGTACATAAAACAGATTATATGTGTAGCAATTTTGATAGTAAAGATTGATTTATTGATTATTGTTTTACGTCACTATCCACAGAAAAATTCATGTATATCTGACTGATGTGTTACATAGAAATATATACCTTTGCAACGGACACCTCCAAAGGAGTGAGGATATACTTTTATGAGCCATCCCTACCGTGATACAGGACCTTGATTTCCACTGTCTCATCCGAAAGATGGGATACTAGTGTGCACATGGTAGAAATTGAACCCGAGACCTGTTGGTCATGAGCCGAGCACCTCATCCATGCACTAAGCTACATGGGCTCCATTTCGATGGTAGATGTAGTATTTGTATCAAGATGTCAGTCAAAGTCCAGTTCTCTGCCTTTGTCTCTACTATCACTAGATATTATATCCTACAATCTTTCAATCAAATGAAGAGCTATGGTACTTAAAGATTCACACTTTGAACGAAGGAAAAGTGGCCATCCAGTACCTTGTTGTTTTCAGTCATTCAGTACCATGTTGTTTTCAGTCATTCAGTACCATGTTGTTTTCAGTCATTCAGTACCTTGTTGTCTCCTCTTGTGCATTTAAACTCACTGCTGTCACACTACCAAAGTTTATAACCTGTTATCACCAGCAAGTCTAGTCTGTATAAAAGTATTGTGAGAACAGATCATTTAACAACAATTACACATATTATCATAAAACCAACATATAATTTCATCCTTGTTTTTGTATCATCTCTTCATAATTGTATGGTTTCATGTGTGCTTGTACTTGCTTGTCATGTTTAAATGTGTTCTCTTTCACCAAATATCATTGTCAATCATTTGTTAATCAATGTTGATTATAAGATATATTCTAGTCTTTCTTTTTAACAGTAGCAGGTGGTATTTTGTACCAGGGTACTTCTGTAAATTAAGAAATAATTCGATTGTAGTTTCTAATAATGGATTATGCATATGCATAATCCATTATTACGCATTCTTATGAAATCATGTATATAGTTTACAAATTTAACAAAATGTTTTAATACTTAACTACATCATGTAGATTCTATTTTATCAGGTGTAAACAGATACTTTATTTGTGTTTTTATTTTAACATCATGCATCTTTTATTTCATAAAATGTCAGAACAGACCCTCTATTAATTAAAACATCTCTTTTTGCTTAAAATTCACTGAAAAGGGTTACCTTAAATTTTCATATTTTAATTTTGATTAAATGCATGTGATATTTATTATTTTGATAAATACTACAACATTAAAAATTAGTATGCATATTCTGCAAGTTTAAAGGTTTAGAAAAAAAAAAAGAAAAAGGTATTTAGGGTTGTATTAACAACAGTACCTTAATATATATATATACAGTGTGTAGATTATAAAATACATTATGTATATTATATATATATGTGCATGAAATATATCAGTATTCTCTTTTTACAGAATCCTGATGAAGATGATATGAATTCCACCGCAGACAACATTTCTTCCAGTACAGATAGCGACCCCTTAAAGGTGCTGGAGGAACAGAATGATTTACAGCATGAATATAACGGAGATAGCGGGTACGAAGCTGAATCGCAGAGAAATGGAGAAGACGATAATCTGTTATTAGATCAAGACACTGTTGATATGATAACACCTCCTACCCCAGATGACTCTAAGATGTATTATGATATTTCATGTATGACTTACACACCACATGATTCACCAAGTTTTGCCTCCACTCCTAGGAAAATGTTAATTACACATGTTGAAAATGGCACGTAGTGTATATATATAATATAGTTTACCATAGGAATTTATGATATTTATGATTTTATTTTCTTTATTATAGATAAAAGATTAAGTATAAGAATAGTGCACTATATAATGTTTTCATTTGGCAGCCAATACTTGTTAGGGCATTTTGTAATGAAAAATCGTGCAGCACTTCATACTGCCTTACACATAATAGCTGCTTACCACATTATATCAAATGTGACAGTAGATTTTTATATTATTATTAATATATAAAGTAATCTGGGCATAAAATCTATTATGTAATAGTTAAATATGTCTTGAATTAATTTAAGACATATGCTTCATTGACATTTTTTTTAACTCAAACCTAATTCATATTGAAGTTATTTTCAATCAGAAATGTGTGTAGTTATATGGAGACATGCTACAAAATGATTTTTTATCACTTCATAGTTTCAGTTCTCATTCATCTTGTGAAAAAAAACAATTCCAAAAATGTTTTTAACACCCCACGAACATTCTCTTTATCAAAAATTCAATACTCACACATTATGTAACATTTCAGTGAAGTATTATGGATAAACTTTGAAATTACACGTACATGTAATGACTTGAAAAGTCATCGCTTTAACATTCCAATGATCAAATGTTACCTGTATCAGATATTGTCAGGTTTGACATGAAATGTCAACAGATTTGAGAAGTCATTTACTGGTGCTTCACTGTACTAAATGTTTTATGTACCTGCATATATGTAAAGTTTGCACTAATCATGAATTTGGTCTACAAATCTGCTTCTTGGATGTGTTCAGTTTGAAAGTATTTCATATGCATATTGTAAATCTCGTGTATCAGAACTGAGGCGGATATTGTTTTTCTAATATCAAATTCAAATAAACTGTTAAATCTGAAGAAATAAACTAGGGTAGAGATAATGCATGTCCATTATATATGTTTTTTATGTTTTGTTACATTTGACAATTGTGCTATGATGTTGAATGCTCATTTCATTCTGTTCTGAATAGATTTTTGACGATTTACAATATGTACAAATGATGAAATATGTTAATGTGCAATTATTTATGACATAAATGAAATAAAACCTTTAAATTGTTCATATCTTTTACAAATACATTGCCATGGGAAGTATCAACCTGATAAATGGATTTAACAATAGAAGATAGGGAATGAGAACATTTTTGCAGTTGAGTGAACGTTTCATTCACATTAGATAGGTGCATTTTCAAGTTGATTGAACTTTTTAAAATGTTGATAAGATCATTGCACTTTCACTGTTGACTGAACATTTCATTCAAAGAGAACGAGTTCATTTCCAGTGATGAATGTACGTAATAACTAGGTAAGTAAACAAGGTATACAGGAAGCATAGCATAAATTGGAATCGTAGTCATTTCCTAATTTTTTTTTCTTTTGGAATACTTTTATGTTGTGTTTAATATTTCATAGTGCGTCACACAGCTCTAGACTTAAGTCCATAAGCAGTAGCACGTTTATGACAACTTTTCGAAAACGGATAATTACTTATAGATAAATATTTTAAAAATGATCCAAACAATAAACATGCCTATGATCCTCGGACACACTGGACATTAGAGCCAGACTTGTCAAATGTGTGAGTTACTACACAAAGTAGGCACAACAATTGTTCAAGAAAAATACGACGAGGTAAAAATAACCTTTATAGCTCGTGTCAATGGTAGTTCGAATAGAAAAGACCCAATAGTAGTACAAGTTTCGAGGGGTATACATTATTATATGACTCCCTCTTATTATTTTCTCCTAATTCATTAATATGGTTTACCGTAACCCAAGAACAGCAATCGTGGAAAAAAAATATGGAAAGAATGGTTACACGCACGTGATACTGGCCTTTTATCATGCGTTTGAATGTAAACAGTTGAATGATGGATTGAAAAATTAGTTATGAAAGTTCCTCTTCCTCCTCCTCCTCTCTCTCTCTTTCTCTCTAAATATAAATATATATGTTCCCGTATATTCTCTATGCAAGTAAATTTCGGAGCCAAGTTCTGTTCTTTGATCTTACATATCGAACTAGCAAGAAAGTTCCTACGAAGTACTTTGGCCTAGTATTCCACTTAGACCTGACGCTGACAACTTCGTCGGACCTAAACGTTCGCATCAAATATAGGGGGTTTTTTTTATTGATTTTTGTCTTTACGTCACACCACGAATATTTCACGTATATAGTGACGGCATTTGCCTGATGCGGGGTCATACAAATTTTGACCTTTGCAATGGACCCACCCGAAGCAGTGAGGGACCTTTAACGTGCCATGCATACCACGACACGGGGCCTCGGTTTTTACTGTCTCACCGATATGACCAGAGCGGGACTCGAACCCCGGCCTCCCGATCAGGAGTCCGACGCGATACCACTAGGCCACGCCGGCTCCATCAAATGTAGTAGTTATTTGTACGTTTATTTTTCGTAAACAGCTTGATGATGACTTCGTGGATACGGAAGTTAGCCCTGATCATGCACATTAAAATGGACGAAGGTATTGAGTTTAATTGCATTATTTTTGGGGATTTTTCCGGCAAATGTGTGGTTGACATACCAATCAACCATAGCTAACAAGACGTATGAATGTAATTACGAATTACTACTTGTACATCGAACAAACATCACAATGGGCACCAGTAGTGGACTTGGGATGCTTACTCCTCCATGCTACCTGACCCCTATTCTGGTTCATGGTGGCCCTTTTCCTTAAAAGGTAGCCGAACAACGTTTTGCCGGACTCGGATACGCCACTGTCGGGGGTATCAGGAATAGATTTTTTTTATCTGTTGAGCATAAAACTGAAATAAATGAACCTATGAGAAGTCATAAATATCTTGTTTCTCCGATTCGACCTTTTCTGTTTGCTTTAATTTAAGCACACAACATTTAAGTCGTTATTTCATGACACACATCAAAAGCTGTTGAATTTTTACTGTTTATTTTGAAAAGGAATCGCCCCAAACAAATTCATTCGTAAATGATGTGTTATATGACCCCCGTCAGAGTATAGCGAATGAAGAGACTGCTCCCTCACGATACACTGACCTAGAGGTGAATGCTACTATGTTTCATCGTCTTCTTAATCAGACGTATAGGGACGTTGCCCCTATAAAGTCTCTTTTAATAATAGCGCGAGTCAATGAAATGTGTTAAAGTTGCAATAACTTTGTATTGCCCCTTGTTCTCCTAGAGGGTTTTGTTGCTTATTGGAATATACACAGTTCCCGTAAACATTGTATTCCCGTAATGAGTTTGGTCCGGATTTCAATTTGGTATCTAACTTTGAACTATTTAAAAATGAACGTATTGACCTTTGAATATCAATGTGACAACAATGTCTCTCCGTACAATTATTGCTCGCCATTTGCTGAATAGTCTCCGATATTTCTATGTATGATGGTTTGCTTTCAAGTGAACATATCATTTCTATTGTTTTTGGTGTGTTGCTGTGTTAAATTTGATTTTGCAATAAGGTTTAAAGTTTCTAATATTGGTATAGTGGATATCGCCTGTTTATTACAAAGATCTCGATAACGAGACCTTATCTCCGCCATTAACGAGATGGGTGTCATATTCACTTTCTCGTTAAAAACCGCACAAAATACCTGACAGTTTGATTTCACTTCTTATCAAAGTTTAACTTCATCTTGATGGATCAAGTAATTTTACTGGTGTTAAAAATAATTTACTTTTTCACAACCCAAGAAACATCTGTGTCCGTGACAGGTCTAGGAAGTTTTGCTTCGAATAGTTTACTGTTGTGTGTAGATTTTCTTTATGGGTATTATATTTTTCTTGGCAAATCAGATAGTCACGACTTAGAAGTTAGTTATTTGTTTAACGAGTTCTTACGTCAGCCTCCCGTTTTAGTTGTCTTGTACAAAAAGAAAAATATGTTGAATGGGTACTACGCCAAGTTTATAAAGCATAAAACAGAGTCACAGTCTGAGAACAGAGTAGAACGGAAACGGATCTTCCATTGGATGCTGAAGAATTCGGGGAACCACCTAAGGCATCTGTTATGAGAATCTACATAAAGTAAACGATTAATCGACGTGTACACCACAGTATAAAGAGATGTTCATATAGGTTTCATAAATAACTAAACGAGTCGATGATTGTTCGATGTTGTTGCATCATTGTGTTCTAGAATTTGCATCAAGTGAACTTTGTTTATAAATACGACTTCGATTATGTCTTTGTTAAATCCTCCTTCCGTAGAAGAAAAACCATCTAAATACACATATAAACAATGATCAGATTATAGACAAATATATAAGTTACCAAACAAACGAATCTAATGAATTTCTAGCTTCTGTTAAATCGTACTAAGACTTATATTCTACAACATTTCCTCGCCGTTAAAGCTTCAATATCTACAATGACAACTAGTATAAAATGGAACCTTTTCTAATTCCTTTCTCCCGAAAAATAAAAAAAAATTATTTATCCCCCCCCCCCCCAAGAATACAGGTAATATTCAACGTCAATAAAGACTAGCACACACAGGCACGCATGCACGCACGCATACACCCGCACACCTACACACTCAAACACACCGACACACGCACATACGTACCAAGACAAACACAAACACACACACATACATATACTTGAACAAAAGTTTGTTCGATTTAAAATAATCGAATCTGTATTTGTTTGCGGTGGAAGGAACGAACTACACCCCACCCCGTCAAGAAGCATTTTATCCAGATGTCCCTGTCTTGTTAGGAATCTTATATGTGTGGACCATTTTCGCCTAGAAGGCACCACATTGAAAAGTAATTGTTATATTCATAATATTGATATAGAGTCAATATCAACCCAAATGTCTTCAATCGTTGTAATGAATAATGATAACCGAATACGTCGTACTATTGAAAAGGATCTCCCATTGGAGGCATTTGATACCGAAGACAATCTACTAGAGAGGAACTTGATCGGAAACTATTATTTCATAGAATGTTGACTCCACATATTATCGTTAGTGGCCTTTGATGTCCACTTTTCATAATCACAATGTTCTGTGTCAAGATAATACGGAATATTCATATCATCACCGCGTGATTCTACTTCACTTTAACACTGTGTTGCAATCTTGATATCCTTTGAATTTCCAGCTGAACTTTGCTATCATTTTGACACATTTTACGGCCAGGACGCAATGTCCAACAGAGTTGCATTAGAATTCTTTATCAGTTAACCCTAATTTTTTCGTCAAAAGTAACTCTTGTAATTGATTTTCTAAAGGCCATGTTTTTTTTTTTATTTTCAGTTCAACCATTTCCGCAAAATACCCCTTTCTCACAGAGAGTGAACCTTCTAGTCGCGTTTCATTCTGCTCAGTTTTACCAGTACAATATGATCAAGAAGATCACGAAGTACCCATGTACTTCTTTCCTACCACACAATTCAATTACTCTTACTACAAAAGGATGTCAATTAAGTGACCACTCAGTTTGATCAGTTATTCTAGGTATACCATTCCACGTGCTTAGACTAGATCGGAGATAGTAAATAGATAACTTTGGATGAAATAATTCTCTTCAACATTAATTTCAATTTGATTCAATCTTTCTCGCATTGTTTCATTAATCTTTTAAATTTTCGTCTCTCATTCGTATTAGTCTGAAAGGGAAATAGGGGAAAGATACAAACCACGCGATTATTTTTAAAAAGAACATGCAACTTCGATACTTGTCAAGGACGCCGAAAGCTATAAATGCTTATCTAAATATATTAATATTCTTTTTTTTTTTTTCCTCGTGAGAGCTTGAGTCGATTCATCTGTGAATCTTATCGAATTACCCCGTGTAAAGCAACTCGTGTACTTTCTCATTTCAAACCACGGCTTAGAATTACATACTCGATACCTTGAAACAAAGAACAAAACGTCTTATCATACGGAGCCTATATACCGTGTGACATCACTCGGGGATAACGCGTTAGCAATTTACATGAGATACTTATTTGTTGACGCGCTCATATACAGATCAGTGAGTTACTCGCCACACGAGCGTGCGCGCCTTCGCGGGGAAATGTCAACAGAATGTATTTACACTAAGATCAGCGGAAAGTGATATCAACAAAGAGCTATAAAACTTCATATATACAACAAACATGTTGGAATTTAGAGAACAAATTTGGATTTTATTACTTATATGTGTTTCCATGATAAAATCGCAGGAACCATGTCCGAACAAGTGTATTTGTTTAAGAGCTACTGTCCGATGTATGTTTCAGCAACTGGACGCTATCCCGCCAAGTATACCACGCGACACAACAGTGTTGTAAGTAAACTTGATCTTACTTTTTATTTAAACGAATTATACCACCCATAAGATAGTTAAATGCAAGCAGACGACATACATGCAAAATGCGTCAGTTTTTGTTAGAAATGAACGAACTTATTTCATTCATCTTTGAATTCCTATTATAATGTATGTACTAGGTATAGAAGACATAGACTAAATTTAAAAAGAAACAGGATTTATATGAAAAGTGGTATGATTAACTATTTCGAGCAGGGGAGGGCAGAGCACAACTTCTAGATGAGTAATTACTGGAGGCAGCGAGAGACGACGTTTGAGCAGTAGTAGAGCCCAAGTCGTAATTCATGGTTTAGATGAAAGATTACCTTTATACTCCTTATTATTTTGGGAGGTGTTTAGCATAAAGCCCCCTTTGTGTAATCAACAAAGAAAAATCATAACAAAAAAGGTCTAGTCGTCCATTTATGAACGTTTTAATGTAAAACCGTGTTGAGCATAAGGAAACACCCTATGATTATATTTGTAGCTAGTCGAAAAGGTTTCACCAAGTATCAATTTCCAGTTTAAATTTGAAAAGCACTTTATATATCCCGAACGGTGTTTTGAAGTCGCACTGACACCCGAATTCCTATCGACGTCCTGACAATGAAATCCCCGGCTGATTCTCACGAGGGGGTAATTGATAATGCATTAAGTTAACTCGAATCTTATCAAAAGCACGACGATAAATTGGATCTGCTATATTTGATAGAATAATTGAAATACGAAAACCGACAAAAAGGTAAAAGTCAGAGGACCTATTGGACATTGTTTGTAGTAGTTGACCTACCGCTGTTTTGTTTAAGATATCCAGATAATATCGTTAGTGTATGATAGCCACTGTTGTATAAACCACCTGTAGCTAGAGAAAGTAGGCCGAGCATTGGTCATCTGTAAGTTAACACAGTCATATCAACATTTCACACCCTTCTAGTTATACAGCCCACTATGATAAATGATAGAGAATGTCAACTTCCGACCTTGTCAAAGTGGGCTGGGTCCAATTTGACCGAATTGACATGTTTGAAACCCCCCCCCCCTTTTTATGTGCATTTTTAGTCATGTCTTACTCGTTGATATTCTTTTAACAATATGTATTTTTGTTATTAATTATTTGCGTCAAAAATATAGATGATTCGAAATGAGTTTTCAACTATACAATTACATGTACTTGCAATGTACATGATGTAATGCTGTGTTGTTTTAATATGTTTAAATTCAATTATTACAATTTAAAATGACATATTAATAGCGCCGAAAGGGATTTGGAAATTCGACAATAATCATAAGCCCCCAGGTAATGCTCTTAGGTGCATTATACTTCTGCATTAACAAAGAAAATTCCATCAAATGTATCATAATAACACTCATTGCCTTGATTTATATCTATCCATTCATATCCATTGCAACACGTGCTTAGTTAAATTACACGAACAACTTTGGAACTGAGTCAGAGCCTAGAGAAAATACCACCTTCAAGAGCATCTGTTCTGCCACACAAAAATGCCCGACTTTTCTCATGATATACTTATCGCAGGTAGATTTGGTATCTGACGGGCAGAAGGGTACATAAAGAGAAAGGCGATATACAATGCTATGCTGGTCTTGGTTAAGAATTAGTTATGACGTGCGATTACGTTATCGGATACCAGTTACAGTTTTATTGTCTTCGACTTATTTTCCGAGGAACACCTCCGACATGTGACATTCTTGAAATATATGCCAATTCATTAGCCCTATAAAACATGTCAATGGTTTAAAATCATAAATATAGATGTGTTCTTTGTTATACTTTTGTACGATGAATCACCGATGGCGTTTCTTTGCTGTGATATCAACAGAATATTTGAGGAAATTGGAGATAATTTGTTTCTTCTTTTATCTTGTTACATCACATTCACTCAAAAGTATCTCGATTTCTTTTCGCCCGGGGTGTGCTGACTGTACGAAGTAGTTGACTACAGTAACCGATAGCGTGAGATAAGAAGTGAAATGCACTTCCGCGCACCCACAACGAAATTCCTTAGTTGAAGTGCACAGCCATGCTGTGAAATTTCAGATTCGTATTACTCTTATATAAAAACTAAATATCCCATGTGATCAATATAAAAGACGCCTTACTTACATTCACTACCACGAAACCTTTGAAAACAAAAACCAATAACCCTCACCAGGTATTTATCTGGAGAATACTTGAAATTCGTTAACGAGGTTTTTCCCGCATAACTAAGAATAAAGATCATTATACTAATGCATATAAACGTCGACTCACTGTCAGTTCATAATCTCAAATTTGAGTCTCGTCGTTCTCTCCCTCGATGTTACATAAGTAAATAAATGTTTCAAATGTTAAGAAACACCCATTATTCCACTACACAGATACTCGCTTCGGTGTCATCGTTCGCCTCGGTTTCATCGTTTGGCGCCCTGAATAAATTTCAGACTTAAAGTGAAATTCAGGTCGATCTTGGACAATGTCATAAGTAAATATTATGATAAAGATAAAGGTAATTGAAATATCCTATTACCAAATATTACCACCAGGGTAATAAAATTATACTTTTTGATGTTGTATACGTTGCCTGTGATTTCGTTCATTATGTCAAAGGAGTAATGACACTTTGTGCCGTGATTAAACCACACTCTCGCTCTTGAATGGGGCAAGTTTGTCAAGTGGTATCTACTGGAATATGAATTCGTGAAAAGATTTCTCTATAGAGATTTATCACCCCCCTTCCCAATCTGACGATAAACTGAGGTCCCAAGTATCCGCAGGCAGTGAGTAGGGTAACTTCTTTGCATAAGTAAAATTTGATAGAATAATTGGAATACGAAATCGGACAAAAAATTAATTCGTTCGATCCCATTTATGGAAAGGATTTCTACAAAGATTTATTATCATCTGCCTCCTTCCTTTATGTCATTCTGACGATACAGTATATACTGAGGTCCCAAGTATTCGAAGGCAGTGAATCTGGTAAGTTCTTTGCACAAGTAAAAATTGGAAATCCTGTACTTAGCAAGCGTTGCCACCATATAAGTGAAATAATCGAAGTCTGGCTTAATTTGAAAATAAATTTTAAAGAACTACTAATATTCTCGCTCATACATATTCCTGTTATCTTTTTATTATATATTTTATATAGTCGATTGTATCATGAGATATTTGAATAGAACTGACAATATGGCGTGACAATTTTATCTGTAAATTTTGATAAATTTGGGTGATTTTTTATAGTATATATCATAAGAAAATTTCGCAGTTGCCATCACGTTGAGTTGAAATTACTGAGCGTTCATTTAAGTTTCCTAATCCTAGATAAAAGTGTTAAGTGTATATACCTCTCGTGTCAGTTTGTTAAGAGTGTACCTCTCGTGTTAGCTTATTAGCCAAAACGTCCATTTGCAGGTGGGTGCGTACTTTCAGTCTGTACTCGTTTCTGGCCAAACTTGCTCTCCGATCCTTATACCCTGTCTAGTTACGTTGTTCTATTTCATGTTCTACACAATTCTGAACAGAACGCAGAGAGATGTTATGAATTTGAATCGAAGTCGTACCTCTAAGATAGAGGCCCTTCAACTAAATGGAAATATGTTCCTAACTGACAACTCCTTGCCCAGAAGATATTAAGTATGGAAATATGGCAGTGGGAAAAACCCCATGACATCACATGTGCAAAATGGTACCTCAAGAATTGACACTGAAGGTAGTAACCTCAATTTTACGTTTATTTCCTTCCAAAACTTGCCAGTCGTTGAACTGCGGATTTAGAGCCCCCCCCCCCCTTTCGCCACATATTTACAAGTAAAACTCCAGATTTGGCACCAAAAATGGCTAAGTAGTGTGGCTATTACACCAGTGCCCCCCCCCCCCCCATTTTGGAGATACTGGATCCGCTCCGCCACTGCTATGAAATGTCAATGTGAATTTCTTTGCCTTTGGCCCAGGTTAGCTAAAAAGATATAGAAGTTGCAAACAACAATTTAGAGGAGAGAGTGGATGGAGATCATTCATCACCTACAGCAGTGCTCTTGGCAGTCTATGTGTTGGATATGGCCCGTGTCATTAGGATGCTGTTTATTTATTTGTGGTACTCCGTTATCGATGTTACTGCACCAACTGATTGTGTAAAAACACTAGTTAGAAGGAAAGCTCCATTTTGTGAAGAGAAACGACATCGTAACTCAATGTTTCCAAAAGCTGTCTAATAACAAATGGTGGTGAAAATATCTTGTCTCTGTAGAGATATCCTTTGTAATGTCATGGAGTTTTTGTCAATTAGGAAAACTGAGAACTTTGAGTATGCACATCCTAGAAATCTCTAGAACCTCTGGGTATAATCAGAGACATATATACACATATGTCTCTGATATAACTAATGTTTATGACAGTCTTCTTACATGTACATGTACATAAAATGAAATATATCAGACGTGGGTGAATTTGGTCTACTCCAAGCTTTATTTAAACCGAGTATACCAGATGTGGGCACCAAGCGGTCAGCATGATTTTTTTAATTCATAAATCAGTCTACCAGATGTAGGTATCATGCAATCATAGCCAAAACCTCTTTCACAGTAAATCAAATTATCGGACTTGGACATCAAACACTCCTAACCAAACTGCCTGAAGTTTGCCAGAGATGCAGGGCGGTTTTAACCCGATGTCCTCCTGTAGACGTCATGATGCGTCAGATATGAATGTCAAACTCTTAATACTCATCCTATTTTCCATCAGATTATTAAATAAAACAGGCGAGACTCATTATACCTCGTTCTGTGTTGGGAATAGCGTGTAAGACGTCTTGTATGGTGTCATGTTTTAATTTTGTACTTACCACCGAAGAATTCATTCAAATATAATGATATGACAGGAGGAAAACAGGTTTGTCTGTTTGTACAAGATACGAGGTGTCAGATCCCTTGTCTTTGTAAGTCCAGAGACATAGTCTCTAGTAAGATGTATAATACTAAGTGGGGAATATCACGTGACCATATCGGCCAAAATCGCCATAGTTCTATTACAGAATCACCGCATGCGGATATCATGCTGAGAAAAATCAGTTTTCCGTATGTGAAACTTAAATATCGCATTATTCTGTATATGAAATATGTATTATTCTAAAACAAAGCAAATAGAAATGTTAACTATTCAATTAGACTATTTTCCTGAAATCGCAAATGTGACAGCCAGTGTGCACAATCGGATGATTGGCTCCTGACCAAGAGTTCATGATCACGTGATCGAGTTCAGCTGGTGGATCGTTGATATCCCGTCTTTCGGATGAGACAATAACACAGAATCCCCGTGCCCATTGTCACGGTGGACTTTGCACATTAAAGATGCCTCAATGCTTCGGGTGGGTCCGTTGTCACGGTCGACTTGGCACATTTAAGATACCTCACTGCTTCGGGTGGATCAGTTGTCACAGAAGACTTGGCACACCAATGATTACTGCTTCGGGTGGGTCCGTTGTCACGGTAGACTTGGCACATCAAAGATCCCTCACTGCTTCGGGTGGGTCCGGTGTCACAGTAGACTTGGCACATTAAAGATCCCTCACTGCTTCGGGTGGGCCCGGTGTCACGGTAGACTTGGCACATTAAAGATCCCTCGCTGCTTCGGGTGGGTCCGTTTCATAGGTCGATATTTTTGTGTATTGCAGATCCCGTCACCATATAAGTGCAACAATTAATCAAACATGCAAAGGGATATTATGTAATTTTAATCTCACGAAATGTTCTCTTGAAGATAGTGGATGTCGTGTGATTATACTCCGAATTCCTCAAGCAAAGACCTATGATCACAGTGCAATATCTTTGTACTTTATCATAATCATGCTGAATATCATTCTCGTAAGGTACGTCGAAACGGGCATCAGCACGAAAAGCCTAAATATCCCTGGGTCTCACAATACAATGTCTTGATACAAGTAGCAGATGCACTAGTAGGCTTGAATATAAGGGACTGAAAGGATTATATGTTAAAGCGCGTTAGTATGTGGTACAAGCGAACTGATAACGATCTGCAGATTGCGCCATCATATGTAAGAGGGAGGTAACTCCTTGATTTCATTTCGCGGTATGATGGAAAATTTGCCGAAAGCGACGTATCACTCTATGCAGCACCTTACCTTACAACTTCTAGAACATATCCAGCAATTCGACACATACAAATGCATAGATTTTTTTCTAAAGCTTACAGCAGAAAAAGGTATGACATTTGCTTCATAGTATTGACTTGGTAGCGTTTACGAATTACCTAATGTTACGTACCAGTAGTAATGGTGGTGTTTGTGTGGCGAAATGGTGTGTAAGCAATGATTATCCACGCAACATGTTGGCTAAACACGGTACCAATATACAGTCAAACCTGTTTTATGCGACCACCAAAGGAAAAGGAGGAGAGATATCTAGTCCAAAAATAGAAACCCTCGCTTGAGTCTGATACTTCAGTAAGTCGAAGGCAGTGTTGGTTATTTTAGTAATTGACGAGTGTCTCTGCAGTCTTGTTACCTTATAGCTACATTCGGTCTATGTACCCCGTGTCGTCCAATGTGATGTCCTTGTTATCGGACCTTTTGACCAATTAAACCGAGTGCGACAGAATCTATAAGCATTTAAGTTTGCTTCACCCGCTGGGCTCATCATATAGCATAAATTCAATGTAAAGCAGAGATGTCAAATTTATAGTACACGAGATGTTTATTTAAACATTAACCTGGCTGTGCTTTTCAGATTAGAGAAGAAAACTATGTGAAGTGAATAAAGATTTATTGCTCTATACAAATGTCCGTATGCTGCATTTATCACACGGTGACAGTTTCATATTTCATGCATCATGGCAAAAGATAATCCCAGCTACCATAGAGTCTGGAATCTCAATGGCGACACGCATTTCACAAAATATGTTATGTGCCTGGAATAATATATGAGCCATATCTATAAACTTGCTTATTTTGACAGTTTGAAAAAGACTGAAAAGCGACAATAGAGTGTGGGTAAATTATGTTAAAGATTACGTAACCAGTGATGCGAAATGGATCTCAAACGTTAGATTCCCTCTCGACAAGGTCTCATAAACTCCCATTGAATAGAATCATCATGTCGTGTACATGTATTTCTTATGCAGTGAACATTAAGGAGTTTGATTTGAAGCAATTTTTTTCCGACCAAGGATAAATCAAATTTAGGTTTAAAAGAAATTATGTTGTGATAATGGAACTGATTGATCATGTATTAGCTGGAGTTTTCGATATTTTCGACATTTTGCACAGTTTTTCTTACCATTGTTGTTCATTTATCTTATCCCATGAGATACGTTTTGAACATGGTCTTGTGGGATGAATATTAATTTCAATGTCTCGCTGCATGTCGTTTGGCAACTGTCTGTTTCTTATGTGTGAACAGAGTGTGTATATTAACGAAAAAGTCAAGTTTCCAAATATCAAGGTCATTATGGTCATTTTTAAAAGGTCATGACATTATCTGAAAGAATCTAATTGTTTTGCAATAAGATGATTTTGTGTAAATCATATACGCTTTGTTTCATTGCTGTTCTGCAAGGTCATTTTCACAATGTGAAGGCTGTTTAGCTCATATTGTATTTTTATCTGCTGTTTAACGTCACGCTAGAATGATTTCATATACTTGGTAAATGCCAGTGTTTAATGATGGACGAAACTAGAGAATATGAGAAAAACACAGACTTTGAATTGATTGATTGAATATTGTTTTACGTCACTGCACGATTATTTCACGTATATGGTGACGGCATCTGCCTGATGCATTGCATAGAAATTTGACTTTTGTAACGTACCAACCCGAAGCAGTGAGGGATCTTTTACGTGCCATGTCTTTTTACTGTCTCGTCCGAAAGACAACACAAGTGTGCCCAAGGCGGGAGTCGAACCCGGGACCTCTCGGTCACCAGCCGAGCACCTTATCCACTAGGCAACACCGGCTTAAAAATGATAATAATAAAACATAAACAAACATTGAATTAAAAGATCAGATTAAAAAAAGTTTTGATGATGTTGATGATATATTACGGTTTCTATTTATAGGAGGAACATCTATGTTCACCTCATGAAGGGAGGGGGAATTCCGTACGTATAGAACTTTCCCTTTCACGAGGGGAGGATCTACAGTGGAATAATCTGATACAACACTGGGACATAAAGTATACACCTTTGTACTTTCCCTTATCATACAGCGTTGATCGACATGTATACAAAAAGACCACGAAATGCTCTTAAAATAGAAGTCATTTGTCATAACTTAAATAACCTTGATTCTATGCAGACTATGTGTTCAATTTCTGCAAATTTTGAAGAGATTATAATACTAGCAGTTTAGATTAAACAGTTGGTCGGAGGTATATCCGATAATGTGGTGGAGATTTATCAGTATGTATAGTCCCTGACTTTTTGTCAATTTCTACTTGTTTACACTCAGTGTTCATACACAAGAGATTAAGAATGTATCGGCCCCGAAGCCTGGTTTTAATTACTTGACATTGTAACAAGGGGAATACCTAGACTATAATTCCTATATCTCGATCTAGAAGGACTTTATTGCTTTTGTTGTAGTATCTCAATCTACATCTCTATTTCAAACTTAATCTTGTAAAGAGATTTGAAAGTGTCATTATATCGTTAAACGTAAATTGCGAGTGGAGGTCTGAGTGGACAAGAAAGGTATAATGTCTAGTCGCCAATGCTGATATGATTTATTTGACAGGTTGTTTTATCAATGCCGCATTGCTTATACTGTCTACAGGTGACATTTTACAACTTTGGTATTTTAAGGAATAATGCAGGAGATTTGTTACTTTTTGTCTGGTATTCTGCTGACTATATTAGGGTCCAGGGCCATAAATTAAAAAAAAACACGCAAGTCAATTTTTTTTAATTTCCATTTTCAAATGTTCTAATAAATTGTTGTGCGTAATGACTTAATTCTACCTGAATAAAATAAAGTGTAATAAAATAAAATCCCAGTCATTCATTGTTTGTAAAATAGATAAACTTGAAAATATGACAAGTATATTTTCTGAGTTTGTGGCCTAAGACCCAGGACAGGGGGCTTCGTTGCACAATAGTAAACAGTGTTTGTTGAAGACCGATGAAAATGTACAAATATGAATTCAAATTTACATATCATTCAATAAATATGATTTAGGATAATAGAGAAGGCAAACTTCAAGAGCATGGCACTGTTATATCGACATTCGTGTTATGCATACCTAGTGCACCGTGCATACGACCTAGAATGTAAATACCTGATCATACAGGTGTGGGCGTACGATGTCTCGTGAATACTAACCCAAAGGTGCCTAAATACAATACGTATTGCCATGATTTTTATATAATGTATCGTGAGAGATTATTTCCTAATGCGTCTAAAGAGAATTTTCTTATGCTGTTTGTTTATTTTTCGTTTTTTCCCCTTTCCTTCAAAGATTCTTCGTTAGTTTGTCTTGTGAAAAGTATCTATTGTTGCACTGCACGATCTGTCTTGAGATAATATATTGATGGTACGTCTTGAGAAAATTCTTTTATAGAATACCTTGAGAGAATTCTTTTATGGCAGGTTTAAGAGAGTTATCTTTTGGTTCTTCCTAAGAGAATTCTTTTATGGTATGATAGCAGAGAATTCTTTGATGTTTTCTCTTGAGATCGAGATGTCTTCTATGGTTCTTCGCCTTACATATTTTTGATAGCAACATATTATTCTATAAAATTTTCATGAAACCTGTTGATCCTTGTACTCTAATTGGGGATTATTTATAAATTTTTAAATGTGTGTCCTTTGAATGTGCTGCTTTTGCGGTGAGTGGGAAGGTGGGCGCCCGTAAACCGGTTAACCACACGAATTGAATGACGTTTGTTACTTCAATTGACCGTCCTAATTCGGTATCGTAACCGCAGCACAATCTAATATTTTTGTAATGTCGTTTTTCAGTGTATATTCTACTATTGTTATGTTTTGTGTGTGTGCCCTTGGTGATTTTTGTCATACAGCTGTGTCAGATGTCTTCAGTTTTCTCTTCCTAACAGAATTCTTTTATGGGTTGTCTTGAGAAAATGTTCTTGGAAACGTTTTTTTGGTACTTCATAATTCTGTAATTGTTTATGTTGGAAAAATTATGTCTTAGTACATAATGAGAGTTCTTTGATGACTGTCTCACAAACATAGCGTAGGAAGAGGAGATGGGCACTTTTGTGGCTGATCATAAAAATAATGCCCCCCTAACTATTAACCTCCAGCATATCTACTGTATATAGATGATATAGTTTACGCCAATCTATAAAACCTCTTTCTTTTGGTCAATGGGAGTATGAAACATGCCGTTTAGTTGATTGTTGCCCACACTATAATGCCTTTATTTGCAAATTAAATGCTGTGTTTAATCAGATTATTGTACCCCTACCCCAATATTTGATGTGCATTCTACATCTCTGTGCCCCGAGAGAATTCTCTTGGTAAGTCTCGATTTAATTCTCGAACTGTACACATTAGTTAAAATACATAAACTGTCCTTTAATTGTGCATAATTTTACTAAAGTAAATTCAGCTAAACTAAGACCTGACTCCCTTGTACATTATAATATATAGTATATACAATAAAATAAGACAGTGTAAAATAAAGGAAAAAAATAAATCGACTGAGATGCATTTTTAAAAATTTTCTTACATTTTTATCTACTTCCCGTAAATCTACCTAGACAAGAAACAATCTTAACGCCAGTTTCCTGCTTAAATACCTGTGTTTTAGTCATCGGTTACAAGTTAACATGCCAAACTTTCGGTAAATGATTGATTGTCATATCGCCTTTTTTCTGACGGACATCACTGATATAGGGATAAAAGTGTTGGTCAGATACAGCCGTATATACATGATATCTGCTTTATCCATTCAATACGAGCAGTGGCGACACATTTGGTAGCATGTTTGGATCGAGTCCAAGAAGTCAAGAGAGTTCGAACCCCACTGGAGGCTCGTCGAAATATTGTCTTTTTGATGATTTGGGAAATAAAAACATGGATAAGTGACTGTTATAATAGTCATTTATGTGTTAATATTCCAGATTACAAATATGTCATAGGACAGTGAGAACGGTTTCTCGGTAGATGCTGGCACATAAAAGATCCCACACGACTTGGGATGGGTCCGTTATATAGGTGTACAATGCATCAGGTAGATGCAGTCGTCCATACGTGAAGAAACAAAATCATCCTTATAAATGCCATTAAGGTACAGATTACAGGGTCGTATTGTAAACTAAATTGATTTATATATGTTGGGTGTCTTGGTTTTCACTTGAAATATTTCATTGTTGGCTACTTTTTGTTTTGATTACAACAACCGTGTGTGTTTGCTATATACGTATAGAAACATCTTGGAAGTCCATGCGTTAGAGGTCAGTTGGTGTGATGTCTGTCTCTGTGTTTTGGACTACATAAATGTAAATAAAACCATTATGTATAATTCACTATACATGTAGTAGGTTCAGATTGCGTACAATCACATTACATGCTTATGTATGCTGAAATAAAAGTACACTCTTGGAACAGATGATACAATCTCGTTGAGATGGGTATCAGTTGATATCGACTGCAACCCGTGTACTTTGTGTCAATTGATATTCTAGCAAGTGTATGGTTACCGTAATAACGTTATATGCTTCAAGAGATTGAACTCAGTTTTATACGCCCGTTGTAGACGGACGTATTATGGTATAAAGTTGTGGGTTTGTGGGTCGGTGGATCCGTGGGTCTGTGAGTCTGTCTGCATCTTATTAACACGATACAGACCATACCGTTAGACTGTGACTTTCGAACTTGGTACACTTATTTCTTATAGCATGAGGACGAATCCTATTGATTTTCGAAGGTCAAAGGTCAAGGTATTTTTAAGAATGCAAATTTAAACAAGGTACAGGCCAAATCGTTTATGAACTTTTAAACTTTGCACACTTATTTCTTATGACTGGAGGATGAATCCTATTGATTTTCAAGGTTATATCTTCAAGGTCAAGGTCACAGTGCTTGTGTCAATTATTCTTGTCCAGGCCATACCTTTTGACACCTTGCATGGATTTGAATAATATTTCATAGAAATGCTGCCCAGCACCCAAAGGTGTGTCATGATCAGACTCAATGTCACAAGGTCACAAGGTCAAGGTCACAATGCAATGTAAATATTTGTCTGGGCCATAACTTTTTACCCCTTGTATGCATTTGAGTAATATTTCACAGAATTGTTGCCCATGACCCAAAGGTGTGTCATGATCTGAACCAAGGTCATATCTTGACATTTGAACCAAGGTCTTATCTGCAAGGACAAGGTGGCAGTGCATATGATGGGTAAATCCTTGCCCGGTCCATCACTTTTTTCACATTACACTGATTTGAATAATATTTCACGGAATTGATGGCAAAGGGGATGTTTCCATACTTAAAAATCCTATCCCTTCAAACTAAACGACGGGCGTATTATGCCACGCTAAATGTTGCTCATGATTACGAAACAAACGTTTCGGTTACAGAACATTTAAAGAGAATAGAATGCAAGATGCGATTGTATCACGAAGGTTCGATGAACTAGAAAGTGACTCAGTTTTGGGTTACCATATGACAGCGTGTCGTCGCGACCACAACAAAAATATTCTTTATAGATAATAGTGTCACGGCCATCACCACTGACAAATCTCTTTGCAGACCCGACGGAAGTCTAATTTCACGAAATTCTTATGTCAGACATTTTATATTTCACAAGAACATCACCAAGCAAAGCATTTCTCCTCGATTTAACACTCACACACACACGAACAACTACGTGCAATGGAACATTTCCGTGTTAGAGAGTAGCCCAAAGTACAATGCTTTTCGTTTTCACACAAAATAAAACATGTCGGTATAATTAATATATATTGAATAGTTAACAAAAATCAGTAAACACATTTACAATGTAATCTTTGTGATACATGTACCATGTCGGTCATAGTCCGTCCGTTCGACCAACCATAGACGTTTGATTGTGACTGTTACTCCTCCGAGACAATTCAACACCGAAAGTCACACTTGGTCTCGATTTGTCAGATATGTGGTCTAGATATGTATGTCCTATTTTTGATTTGCTCCTTGACCATGTAGCAAAAAAGGGGGGAGACGGTCCCCCTCCCTATATAAGTCTATAAAATACTGTATTGTGCTCCTTTTTCATTGTTTTATAGTGATTTTGACGAAGTTTAACATAAATTATCTATGCATGATACTTGACGAATACATGTGAAAAAAGTTTGTTATCCAATATTGTTTCCATGGTAGCAATCTTGAAAATATAACAACTGATTAAAAGTCTTAGAACCGATTTTCATTTTAGTAACAATTTTGATGAAGTTTCACTAGAATGTCCTATTGCTGAAGATTGAAAAAGTATTCAAATGCCTGAAATGGTATTTTATGCCACAAAGTGATTGACACGGCATCCATCTTATAAATCTTTATAGTGGACCTCAGTTTTTTTACCAAATTTGATGAAACTGTACACAAATAATCTACTCTATATACCTGACAAATGTATGGTCATGTGACAAAATATGGCCGACATTACAGCCCTCTTTACAATCTAGGAACTGGATTTTCTCCCTCATTTTTGTATCAATTTTAATGAAACATTACATGAAAAATTTACAAGGTTCGACGGTATGGAGTTATTAGGGATGCAATGGCTGTAGTCTTTGAAAGTCTAAGAACTAGATTTTCGCTATAATTTGGGAAGCAATCGTAATGGATATTCAAAAGAATGCTTTACTCGTAATGCAAGTAATGCTTGTTATTTCAACCCAGTGGAGCTTCAATGTCGACATTATCTCTGGTTGATACTGCACCATGTAGAGATAATTTCTAAATGAGTAAATCTGTTTTAACCCGACAAAGGTTAATCGCTGGACAAAAGTGGTCACATGTTGTGGAATGACAAATTATTTTAAAGGATAAATTAACAAATAAACAGCGCTGTTGTTGATTTTTCATTTATATCTGATGATTATTGAATACTATAAAATGAAGTTTTGAGTAAAATTCACATTTTCAATTCCTCTGACTCGCATTTCTCTCTTTTTTCTTTTGTTTTTTATGCATATGTTTCTTGATACAAAATGAAAAAAAAATCAAACGATATAAATGATGTTTCCTATTTGTTGTGGTCTGATGTTTTTCTGCATCTGTTTCATACAGCCTCTTATCAACTAAACGATGTCTAAGTATCGGCATTGGTGTTCACCTTCATAATTCCGTCACGCCCGGGTTCAAATTATGATCGAGACATGGAAAAAAAAAGCGGAGATATTCACAGGATACTTTGGGAATTACTTGTAGGTGACCCTGTAGATTATAAGCTGATTGGCTGACACGAATTCAGCTGCCAATGTATGAAAAATTAACGATTAGGTATTATTTTATCGTCTTACGGTAAATTGTTTAGTAGAGAATGTTCTTAATTCAATGAGAGAATCATTTGACAACCTTTTTAATGCTTCTCCTTTATATAAACTTACACTTTACGCAATATCCTATATTATGTTTGTTTTAGTTCATGTCTCATATTGCGTATAATAATGTGCGTAAATAAGTCTCTTTACAAGGCACTAAAACAGACGGGTTCGCGGGAGTGATTTATGCTTCTTTCGATAGGCATTACATCACCAAGAAAATAGAACATTTTTCATGTCTTACCGATTAGGATAGATGTAAATATTTTACCGGTTACTACATCCTGTCGCACAGCACTGTATGATTTATAGACGCATAGCCAATATATCTAGGAAACAAGATGTACTGCATGATTCCGTGGAATGTAGCCATCACCCGTCTACACGCTGTTCCGTGCTATGTTGCTGTATAGCATAGACAGAGGAAGAAAACATCAAAGTATGACAAATATGATATACATGTATACAAGTGGAGTGGTTGTTATCAATATATCTGGGAAGAGTATGCCCTTCCTCTTATTAATCTACTTCTACTTCAACTGGATATAGTTGCAAGTACTTTACGTCGCTTTGTTTGAATATTCGAGTGTTCGCTTAACTTTTGTCCGTCGTCCGTCTGCTGTATAATATTTTCTTTTCTTTTTTTTTTTTTTTTGGTCCCTGATCAATAATTCTATCAAGCTTTACTGTTCACCAGAACGTGATTCATAATTTTTGAAATGTAAACACATCGTATGATTCTTTGAAAATATATACACTTTGATACTGAAATTACATTTCCTTCTTGTTTGGTATTTGGCATCTATTATGTAATATCAAATCGTTCACACGAACGTTTGTTGCAGTATCTGATACCTCCAATGACTAAGTTTCAAGTTTCTCCATTTTTATGGATTGTCCGCCAACATCGAGAATATAGATATAAAATATATATATAATAATAAAGTATATATGCGCAGTTCGTGCATTATTTACGTACTTGATAAGGAGAGATATACTAGGCCCAATGTAGAAAAACTGACAGATCATTAGCAATTTCAGCATGTTTACAAAAGTATATTAAGAACCGTCTTATAAAATGATTTGGGACATAACATTTTTAATTTTCATCGAAATAATGAATTTTGATATTCTTAGAAATTGTCTGACATTTTCTTAGATCTCGTTCAGTTATCATATTTACCGTCTATTGTTTTCAATAACTCTCTTTATTATATGTACATAATGATATACGCTAAAGTGCGTTATTTTTACGACTGAATAATAATTACAAAATGGATGATTGACATTCAATATGTCCAACTGCATTGCTACATAAATTGTGTATTCTACACAGTAGAAGTCAAAAGTCTTACATCTCAGGTTAACGACATAAGCCCCGTAGAGATCTAAATATCTCTGAGAGAAACAAACAAACAAAGAATCTTGTATACCATTGAAATCGTAGTCTAATACGTTATTTTCAATTGTCAGTATTCGTCTTATTGCATGTGCACACAGAATAAACCTGACTCAGGTAGCACTGTCCGTACATGAGGCGGGCCCTGGGTTAGAATCCCACTCTAAACAATTTTAATCCTGTCTAAATATTAATCTGTGTATTGAATTATATTTCATATTTGTTTGATCTTCGATAAACAGTCTATTCAGTATAAATGATACAGTAAAGGCTAAATTCTATGAAGTGTAGAGTGTATAGATTTCATGCTACATGGAATCTACTTTCTCATAATGTTTTATTGCATTCACACGCCAAAGTCCAAAGGTTATCAGTGTATGTTTGACTGTTATTTACATCAAGTTGTTTTTTTTATTTTCAGGGATCTGCGATTCAATATGATCAGAGACATTCCAAGAAATTCTTTTATAGGATTCAACAATCTCAATACTATGTACGTATGTAACAAATATATTTCATTATCGCCTGTCAAAATCTCCGGGAGTAATTTTATAGTAAAACGTTAAAACATATATAGCACATATTTCAAATATTTATCCATGTTTACAAATTGTTGAGGCAATTCTTATGGTAAATCAGTTCTCATACAACCACACAAGAAGTTTGCAATAATAACAGATGACTTAATAGACGAGCAGCCCAAGACCTGACATGTAACTCTTTGCCGGGGTTTTCATTGTGATGTAAAGGAAAACTCTCGACAAAGCATTGCATGTCGGGTTTTGGGCCGCTTATATCATGTAAAATATGAAGATCGTCTGTTGTGATTATTGGCGTCGCATCATTTGTATTTGGACTGCAGTATCCGTTTATAGAAGACGTATTTGACGGAATTACGCATTTCGTGCCTGAGTAATGTTCAGTGTTTTCGTCCAAGTTTAATATTGATGGGTTTTCATTCCTAATCATATACGTTATTAATGCGTCATACACGACTCACGTCAGAAAATTTGTATCAATCAGATTTTATATAAAAAACCGAAATTTATCACCGTTTGCCGCCCACAATACCATGAGTTCAGGTGCCCGGGAGGAGTAAGCGTCTACTGTATGACTTTATATTTTCGAAGTTAATGCATCTTCTACGTTTCCTCGTTCCCACATCTGTATTCATCCTTTTGAGTTCATTAAATTTCCTTTGATATAACTCATAATTCCGCTTAATGGCTGTGTACCAGAAGCTTTTTGTCTGACTGTCTACCGGTTTCCACCTTTGCATTCACCTTGTTGATACTTTTATTTCTAAACTTTCGATAAGCATCATTTGCAAACCTCGATGACCTAATTAAAGTTATTTTCTTGTTCATATCGTTCGTTGACAGTTTTAGGAATAAGAGATAGTTACCAGCATATCCCATTTTGCTATTTGAAAAGGAGTCACTCCACCCTCTTGAGAAGAATATCTAGCAGTTTATGTCAATAAAACTCCATCAATCTCTTTATGTCCCCAGAATCAAAGATTCAGGGGTATGTAACTTTTTGCTTGTCTGTCCGTTTGTCTGTAGCAAAAAGCTTTAACAATTCAGATAATTTTTCATCTGTAAGAGATACGGCTTTCATATTTTACATGCGTTTTCCTTATGACAAAATATTTATGTGGATACAAAATTTTGACCTCGTGACCTTGACCGTGACATTTGACCTACATTTCAAAAACATTAACTTGGGGATATCTTTTGAATGGTAAGTGATATGGCTTTAATACTTCCATTTGTATTTTTTGTGACAAGACCTTTCCGTCGGTACCAAAAGTTTGATCTTGTGACCTTGACCTGGAGTTTGACCTAGTTTTAGGATAACAGCTTATACTGACAAAGTTGCCACCGGGGCATTTGTGTTTAACAAATACAATGTGGAAAAGGGCTTTTTTTAAATCTAGATCTGTAAACTTTAAGGTTGATCATAAATTGTGAATAGTGAGAGATACGGATCTATTTTACATGTGTATTTTTGGTAACAACACTTCTTCGTTGAAACCCAAATGTTTGACTTTGTAACCTCGACTGACCTTTGACAATCTTTTCAAAAACTTTAACATTTCAACCATCCATCACATGTTAATCCATTGTTAATGTAGCAGCTCGGGACATAAGGCATCTGTAAATAATTCTGGTTGTTACTGATTCCTTCTGAGTACATTTGCTAATTAGACATTTTATCCATGTACATGTATTTTTACTTTTTACTAATATACTTTTACTTTCTATGAAGTTTTAGTTCTGTATACTGTTGGCAACCAGACCTTTCTTGTGACTTAGATTTTCGTCGTTAGTATGGTCTTTTTCTGTGTTATTATTTCTAGACTCTTCATACTTCTCTGTCATTTTGTATCTATAATTTTATGAAACATCAGCTGTTGTACTTTTGCTTAAACTTCTTAAACTCCATATTCCTTGATATTACTCATTAAGATAATTATGTGCCAGAGAAGAAAAAGTTGTTTTGTCTCTCTGGTCTCTTTTGTCTCTTCTGTTGTTAGAGTCATGCTTCACTCGTCAAGTTATCTAGTTGGTGGTTGCGTTAACACTAGTGCCTGTCTGATTCCGTTTGTTATTTAGCTATTCATTTTACTGACTTTACAAAAATATTATGACTTCTACAAACAACTTTTTTGCAAAAGTACAACCAGTCTCTCTTCATACGTCTTATATTTACCATATCCTTTTTCGTCCCACTTGTGAAACTGCGGTGGCCTACACCCGACGTTTCTTTCTCTGGTGTATATTTCAGAAGTTTTGATTAACTCCACTAATTTGTGGTTTTGGTGAAATATGACTGCATCTTTATAGGATAAATTTACACAACAGACAAACTGTTCTTTAACGCCACCTTGTATATTTACTTTGAAACATACACACATGGCTGAATCACATCTTTCATCTTCCATTCATTCTTCAGATCTCTGCTTCTCTTACGACTTATTTTACATTCCAGTCTACTCATTTGACCTATTGTTGATTCTCATGTCATGCAATTATAAGCTCTTTTTGTGATTCATCAATTATCTCTTCCGAAGAGACAGCTATACCTGAATGATGACTGTCTTGTGTAAATACCGGTGAGCTAATAACAATGTATGGGCAGTGGTAAATGTCAGTTATCATAACTAAGAATATTCATCTTCAGTTTAGATCTACTGGTCTCTTTGTCAAATGCCGTTGAAAATTTCCTTTGAAATACTTCTACTCTTGTCATGATTTGATGAAATTTACAGCCTTTTAATTTGTTTTTAATGTTTTTCTTCTTACTATAATTTTTGATTGTATTGTGTCTGGGTCCCTGGTGCTATGCCGCCAGGTGTATCATTCATCTTTCTAGACCTATTTGGCAAACTAAAAATGTTATAAATTGCTTCACTTTCTATAATATTCATATATTAACCTGGGCCAACGTTATAATTGCAGTATTCTGATCAGCAATGCTTTCCGTCTATTGAGTATAGACCATTAATATTTTCATTTTTCATCAAAGACAGCATATGTATTGTAAATAATCATTTGGAGACTAGGATTTAACTTTGTTGAAAACAAGGTGTGGGCTAATCATTTTAGAGCTACTTGGCAAATTAAAATTGTTATAAATTGCTTAACTTTCTATAATATTCATATATACTTACCTGAGCCAACGATTTACTTTTATTATTCTGGTCAGCAATGCTTTCCATCCATTGAGTCTAGACCATTAATATTTTCATTTTCGATCAAACAAAGCATATAGATAATATAAATAATCGATTAGAGACTAGGATTTAACTTTGTAGAAGACAGGGTGTGGGTTATATAAACTGTCTTAAAGTGGCAAAAATTATTAAAGATTGAAGACATGCTTTTGATGGTGTTGTATTCCACTAACTACGAATATTGTTCATGTTTATACTTACGGAGATCTGTTTAAGTTATACATCATATACCAAGTTTTTATTTGTTTATGGTATATGATGTGTAAGTACGCAAACTAGAGACTTGCAGGTGCAATATCTATAATGAAATTTCTACTTTTCATACTTTAGGACTTGAAGATTCCGGGCTAATAATTTTGTCCTCTGAGTTTGTCTGTCTGCAGACATGACATGACATTTGAGCGATTAGATATAGATGTGTGATTTTTGATGCCTATTTCCTGTGACGACACTCTTTATTTGACACCACATTTTTTACCATTTGACTTTGAATATCTATTTATAGTTTGCTTTGTACTTATCACGAATGTATTTCTTTTGTAGATTATTAAATAATAATAAATTAGAAAGAATTAAAAATGGTGCCTTCAATGGACTGCCACAGTTGAGACATTTGTAAGTAGAAACATTTTTCTTTTGATGCTAAAACCTGATGATACTTTTAAATTATGGTCTGATTTTACAATGGTTGACGTAAATGTAGTTTTAAAGTTAATGGGCAATAGTTACATTTCCTCAATATACCTAGAGCTTTTGCTCTAAAATTTGCGATTAGATGAGAAATAGTGTGACTTTTATGTTTTTATCATTCAGATTTTTTAGTTCCATTCCCTAATCATATACCATGACAATGTTTTATAAACATGATAAAAGGTTCAATTCATTCTTTACAGTAAATATTTATCTATATATACATAGTAAAATGATTCTATTGTCCTAACACATTGTATAGCCTTGGAATAGAAGATCATTACATTAATTCTGCTGATACTTACACATTCTACATCATTACGACTCGGATAAAGATTTTAACTTAAAAGAAATGACGAGGGTGATTTTTACAACTTTGTCATTGAATGAGCTCTACATTCCCAATTACATGTCCAATATGTAAAAATGAATATGAGAGGAATTTAAAGTAACTCAACTATTCATATTTCTTGCAGATATTTATATAAAAATGATATACGAACAATAGAAAGCCAAGCTTTCAGCAATCTACAGAATCTACAGCAACTGTAAGTTATAAATTATACAAGGCGGATTTGGGTAGAAATTTAATCCCGTATTTTGACGGTCTTGGTAAATGACATTTTATATGATATGATATAACAATTAATTTCTATTATTATATATTTATATTCAGATGTTTACAATGAAACTTACCAGTGATGGTAATGATAATTTCCGTTTAATGTTCTAGCATTTGGACATTTCGGGCATGTGAGTTTTGTCCTGTCTGTCTGTCTGAAAATATTAACATTCGCCATATAACATTTGAATGGTTAGGGATGATAGGCCTTTGCTATTTGAGAACCTAACTTTTCAACCTAGTGACAATTGCTTTTTAATAAGACTTCGTTCCTTCGTTTCAGACGGTTAGATTCTAACCCATTAATTTGTAACTGTGATATAATATGGCTGTCTCATCTCCTACAACGTAGAGCAGGACGCCTTCAAGCCTCAGCAGTTTGCCATGCACCACGACTGTTTCGAGGCAGGCACATTGCCAGACTGTCGTCAAATGATCTCAATTGTGGTAAGCACAAGACGTAATAACTTCTCCCTTTTCCAAATCCTGTACAAAGAATATATTATTTAAATTAACTTTTACGTAGAATTAAATAATAATCACTCTAATGTCGGGACTTTCATCAGTCATTAGAGATAAGTAGAATTATAGATATTATCGAGAAGTTTGCTCATTTAATCCACCCTCTACTTTCATCCAACAACATCCTGGGAAATCTGAGCAAAATCTGCCAAAAACGACCTATATGTAAACAGATGCCATCATTACATTAAACACTTCAACAGACTACATGTGTAATGACATTAAATTATCTGGAGTAGGGATAAGCCATATTACTGTTCTCTTCCCTACAGCATGTTTGTTACGCATGTATGTTATATTCTCGTCTATGTTATGAATGAAAATGCCAGAAGTAGTCCGTTAACAATTTATTTGATTCAGCATTAATTCTCAAGTAAAACATATGAATGAAGACAACAAGTACGTGCACCAGGGTCATCAGCCTGATACTTGATAATGCATTTACATTGATGCTTATTTGATTCATTACCAGAAACAATGGCACTTTCATAATCATTTACTATTTTAAATAAATCCGTAAATCCGCTTCAATTTTCACTTTAAACAGATACATATATATCATTTTAAAAGCCTTCTCATGTACAATTAGAAGTTATAATCCATGACTCTGTTATCATTAATGACAGAAAAAGCAATTTGATATAACATACATAGACATTGTCTACATGCGTTTTACCGGGGCATGTTTATGAATGTGTTTGTTTGGCATCAATGTAATTACAGTGCTTAGATTAATCAGACAAAGGAAGAGTAGCTGTCAATACCAGTGTCTATGAGTATTTTCTTGACCTCGTATTGCTACTGTCTGTCTGGCCAGATTACAACACAACATGAAGGCGTGATCATATCTGTGATCGAAATAAACCAGATACATTTGAAAAATGGTATACATTGTATATGAGGATGTAAAAATTAAATGTATGTATAGATTAGCACAATTCATAAGATTCATTTGGCTATAGCTGTAAGATAGAACTAATAATATATGCAGAGGTTTTGAGTGAGTTAAGTAAGTCGTACATGTCAATGATATATTTATGAAGGGTACAGTTTGGAAATAAGCTGTGTGAGACCCAGAGGTTGGTTATGAATTGTACCAGCTGGTTAGGTTGGTTATGAGTTGTTGTGGTTGGTTTGGTTGGTTATGAATTGTACTAGCTGGTTAGGTTGGTTATAAGTTGTTCTGGTAGGTTTGGTTGGTTATGAGTTGTCCAGGTTGGTTTGGTTGGTCGTGAGTTGTTCTGGTTGAATTGGTTGGTCATGAGTTGTTCTAGCTGGTTAGGTTGGTTATAAGTTGTACTAGTTGGTTGGGTTGGTTATGAGTTGTACAAGCTGGTTAGGTTGGTTATGAGTTGTTCTGGTTGGTTAGGTTGTTATGAGTTGTTCTGGTTGGTTTGGTTGTTTTGGGTTGTTCTGGTTGGTTTGGTTGGTTATGAGTTGTTCTAGTTGGTTAGGTTGGTTATGAGTTGTACTAGTTGGTTAGGTTGGTTATGAGTTTCACTAGCTGGTTAGGTTGGTTATGAGTTGTTCTGGTTGGTTAGGTTGGTTATGAGTTGTACTGGTGGGTTATGTTGATTATGAGTTTTTGGTTGGTTATGAGTTGTACCAGTCGGATTGGTTGGTCATGAGTTGTAGTGGTTGGTTAGATTGGTTATGAGTTATTCTGGTTGATTTTGTTGGTTATGAGTTGTTCTTGTTGGTTAGGTTGGTTATGAGTTGTATTAGCTGGCTAGGTTGTGTATGAGTTGTACTGGTTGGTAGTTGGTTATGAGTTGTACTAGTTGGTTAGGTTGGTTATGAATTGTACTGGTGGGTTATGTTGATTATGAGTTGTTCTGGTTGGTTTGGCTGGTTATGAGTTGTACATGTTGGATTGGTTGGTCATAAGTTGTAGTGGTTGGTTAGGTTGGTTATGAGTTGTTCTGGTTGGTTAGGTTAGTTATGAGTTGTTCTGGTTGGTTAGGTTGGTTATGATTTGTAGTGGTTTGTTAGGTTGATTATGAGTTGTACCATTTGGTCAGGTTGTTTAGGCTCAGACAGTGATGATGTGTATAAGGTGTGTTGGTTGTTGTGTTGGTTGGTGTGTTGGTTGGTGTGTTGGAGTCGAGTACTATGAGATGCTTGGATGATGATTTGTTGTATAAACAGTAAATTTTATGAGATATACAGTTATATTATGAAACACACAAGTTTGTGATATATTAATAAAGTACACATGTATATATAGAATGGTTATAGTGATGAGTAATGGTAATTGACAAGGAATTTTATAAAGTACATTACAAGTAGGTGAGTAATAGGGAATGTCCAGGTGATAATGTGCTACAAGTCTGTAAGCTGATCTTGATCTTGTGTTAATACTGCTTACTGCTTACTTGAAGAGGGATGATATTTTAAGACAGTTTAAGATCTCAACCTCAAAATGAAAAGGCAAGCATATAATCTAGTCACATTTTAGGTAGAAATAGAAATTTAGTTAAACTGTACCTGGCAGCATACATCTGTTTTACTCAGTCTATTATTTGTATTTTCAGCTACCCCTCATTTCATTGTTGAACCTCATCCTTTAAACATATCCTATGGAAACACCGCCTATTTTTCCTGTCGAGCAAGTGGCAACCCGCCACCACAAATATCTTGGCTTCATAATGAGTAGGTAAAATGCTATTATGCTTTGGATTAGTGTGCTGTTAAGTTTAATAACGTGAGAAGTTCGTAATTACAAGCTTCATATTCTCTAGATAGCAGGTCGGAAAATTTGTCACAAATAACAACAAAGATTGCACATGGCCACATTGAAGAAAGGAGTTGTAAAACATTTTAATCTCTTTTTTATGATTTTAAGCTCACCAAAAGCTGAAGGCTCAAGAGAGCTTTTTGTCCACATCCATCATTCATCCATCTTCTGAGGTCGTGAATTTTCCACATCTTCCCACAATGTCAACTTCTCTCCTAAACCACCTGCCAGATTTTGATCAAATCTGTTATACTTGAAGTACTAGAAGTCCTCTACAAAGTTAGTGTTTTTGTTCAGATCTGTCAACAGATGTTGCCACCTTAGTTTGTGCGAGAGGGTACCTTCCTTTGAAAAGCTTCTTCTGATCAAGGGATGTATGAACTAATGAAATGAAAAACTAATGGTGTTCGAAAAGAATCAAGTTTGTTCTTTTTGTTCAAACTGGTATAAGTTGTTAAGTGTTCTGTAGCACTCAGTCATTTATATCAGAAATAACATTATGGACTTAGTCTTTATCACACAATTAGTAATATGTCATTTTCTTGGTTTATTCAGTATATCTGTAGAAGCCATAAAGCATTTATTTACCAACTTTTAATAAAAATAAATATCTATTTAAAGGGTTATTTGAAAGATTAATGTCAAAGTGTCTGTGGATTTTCATTACTTATTTTCTAATGTTGATATAAGCCAGTATTCTGGCTTGCTGAAGGGAAGCACTTCAAACCCCACTAAAAGCCAAGAAATATATATATAGTTCCATTTCACACCAATACAAGATATCATATATTATTTACTTGATACAAAACTTTGTATCATTTTCTTGATTTATTCAATGCAGAGAAGCAAGTTTACAATCTTTTGTTCATTGTCAAAACTCAATAAGCAAGAGAGTATTTGCAAATTTCTTCAGTCTGTAGCTTGTACTCAGGTGAGCAATATATGCCCACTTGGGTCTTGTGTTATGTTTATGTTGTCATGTGAGTTTAGAAATGTTAAGTTTAGTACACAGTACAGGGCATTCCAGTTTTAATTTCTTTCTCCCAGTGTGCATTACAGTGCTAGATTAAGTTATTTGTGTACGAAGAAATAAAAATCTGTTAGATAGATTTTCATGATCATATTATCAAGGTGGATTCTGATAACTTTTATCATTGCTTATTAGACTGACAAGTTTGGAGATAATTAAAAATAAAACATAAACATTATGAAGAGATAAAGTAAAAAAATCAAGATAAGATATCTGTTGCTCATCAATAATGCCAGAGTTCTTTGCATAGAGATGAATTCAGAATTTTCATTTTTTTTACTTTTTCAGCGTTGAACTAAACACCAATGATAACAGAATCTCTATTCTGAATGATGGAACCTTAATGATCCATAATACTCAGCAACTTGATACGGGTGATTATCAGTGTGTAGCTAGAACCACATCAGGGGAGATCCGCACCAATAAAGTCCAGCTTACTTATACCAATAGTGCAGGTGAGATTTCCCACGTGTGTAACAGTCTTACAAGGCATGATCAGTTTCAATGAGGTAAATATTCAAAAACATTCTTAAAAAAAGGAATTACATTATAAAATAAGCAAAATTAAATCACAAGATAATGTGAAGATATAAACATTAGTACTAAATGTATTAGTGTCAATTTATAAAATATTGAATTTGAAATGAGATTATTATTTTTTTTTTCTATATTGACATTTGTAGATATTTCGTTTATTTGTCTTTGTAGTACAACCAGAACTGACAGATACACCTAATGACAAAGTCGTAACAGCTGGACTTACAGCAACCTTCAGCTGTTCGGCTTCTGGATTTCCTAATCCCACTATCTCTTGGCTCCATAATGGCAATACCTTATTGGCTGATGGCAATATTGTAATAGATCCTCGTGGACGTCTGGAGATAAGAAATGTTGATATCACAATGCAGGGGACTTATACTTGCCGAGCCTCAAATGATGCTGGCTATGCCATAGCAGAAGCCAGGCTGACAGTAAGTGGTATGTACTATTGCTCAACATTTTTGTAAAAAAGGAGTAGTCAGACAGAAAATAACAATTGCTTGGGACACTTTGTATTTGATTCCGATCACTTGACATAACCTATTTACAAAAGTATTTTTTTCAAGACACCAGCTCTGATTTTTTATACCTGAAAGGTTGGAGGTTCAGAATCTAAAACAAACATCAGCTTTACATGACATTGCTTCAGCAATAAATATGAAGTCAAAGTGATATCAAGTATAGGCATGAAAAGGTATAGCCATGTAAGCTTTTTCAATAGGTTTAGTATATCGTATGATTTACTACATGTACTTTATAACATAATCACAACTGTTGTATTTAAGTCAAAGAAGTTTAGCATTGTGATGTATGTTTATTATAAAAAAAATTGTCATTTGTATAATTACCATATCTACGAAAAGACATCACTACTGGGTGAATTGGTGTTGATATTTTTAATGTTCAGTATTACTAGGTGATATTTGTAGCATTTCCTCCTTTCAAGTTTCAGTTTTTTACTACCAAATGGAGTAACAATATCAGAAAATATTTGCATAATTATATATTTTACAATAATATATACAAAATAAATGGAAAGGTATTAGGGGTTTTTTTTACTTCACAATCTATTATGATCTGCGGTACATTATGATTACCCATTATGATGAACCTGTCTATGGTAGAACCTCCTTGGATGACCAGGAGACCTGACGATCAGACAGTTACAGAAGGTGACACCGCAACATTTAGATGTGAATTTGGTGGTGAAGGAGTAGATAAGTCTTGGGTAAATGGAGGTAAGTATCTAATTATGTGGTTTCTACATGTAAAAGTATCACAAGTTAACAAGTTATTGATACTGTTTGTTTTAGTCTTACTTTAACTCAAACTTTGTTGAAGCAGATTTCTTGTATTACCATTGTTCTCCTTTATATTATTATCACAATTCCTATAATGTGTTACATAGGCATTTACTTTATAATTGCTTATGTTGTAAATATAAATATAGGTCTTTGATTAGGTCTGTAAATCATGTTTTATTTACAAGAAATCATATGTTGCACAAGTATGACTTAATGCAAAAATAAAGTGCATGTACTTGACTTTATTACTAAAAATATAATAATTGTTTATAATAAATATTCTCATGATAGTTTGTCTTGCAAATAAATACAAATAAAATTGTATAAGTAATGTGCAGTATTCTGTATAATTCTATTTGAATAATATTATTATAAAGATGTCAGCATTTTACTTATGCATTCATAAAATAATTTATCTTAATTATCCAGCGGATTCCAAGAAAATCAAAGCTTAAGTACTCGGTGTGCAATTACCTCTAAATATTTTTATGACTATGTGGCTTGCGTTCTGTTGCATGTTGGCATGGTTTTAATTCAATTCAATCTCTTACATAATAGTACAGCAAGTATTGCCAGTAAATAGACGACAGCAGATATTGGAGGAAGGCCGTGTGCTACGCATTGTTCAGGTGATAAGATCTGATAGAGGACCATACACTTGTAGGGGACAGAATCAGGCAGGACTTGCTGAGGCTACAGCAGAACTCTCTGTCAATGCACAGGGTAAGTTATACTACTACTGTATTACAATAAGTAGATTTTTCCATAATACAAATTTCATCATCATATTTATGCACTAGAGTTTGAATGCAGGAATTCATGTTTGCAATTACACTCAATTTGGTTGATTGTGAAGAACATGCATAGAGTTTGTCATCAAGGGATTCATTTATGAATTTACAATTTTGAATGCCAGGTTTGACATTTTCCGTTGTCATTACAAAAAGTATGTAAAACGTTTTCCCCTTGCATTAACATAATTATATTCACCACAACTACCTCATCAGTACACAGGTTACATGTATGTACTGTAATTACTATTCATTTTGAAGCTGATGTTCTTTTTGTTTGTATATAGTTTCCTGTAACCATTAAATGTGTGATGCTTGCATGGAAAATGTGTGTACCAAACATGATTTTGCCCAGTGCATACAAAGTACAGCACTAGATGGACTTAAATAAGACATGGATATTTTTGTGAAGGTTCATTAATCTGTAGTTTAATAATTTTGTGGAGACATGGTGTATTTTTGTTTAAAAATACCTGGTGCAAACAATAGTATACATGAGCTTGAAATAATGATTTTCAATAGAATTCTTATTTCACACATTTGAGAATTTTTGAAAACAATATCAGTAAAATAAAAAAAAACATCAGTAAAGATGTGTTATTGTCAGAACTCACATTCCCAGATCCATTTGCTGTAAACTGGTGATAAAATCTATTTTATTGTCCTCATTTGAAAAGATATGACTGGAAGGACTGAACAGATGGGCTCTTGTCTTAAAGTAGAAAATGGTGTTATCACTCATCAAGAAAATACATACATCCGTAGATATTTTCTAAGTGAAGGTTATTGCCGAATGAAGTGTAATCTGCTCGCCAGATAATATCAAGATGGCATTGCTTACTGAGTGTACAACATAAGTATCACTTGATTCACAGATGTTCTATACAAAGTACAAAAACGGTTTAAAGTCTGCAACTAGGAATTGCCGCATAAAGGTGAAAGTACTTGGCAGGTGGGCTACATGTAAATTTCTGTGGTACAGAAGTTACATCAATTTCCAGAGTGATATTTTGTATAGACTACATGGAAGTTTCTGTAGGTAGTTGATATCAACAGATGCTGTTCTATGTATAAGTGCTTTTGGATGAAATTTCAGTAGGTCGTGTGAATATCTTGAGTCTTAGTCATTCCTATGCGAGTTGAAGTGATTTCGTCACTATAATGTGCTTTAAAATGAGTAGTTGTTATAACTACTGAAGAAAAATATATTACATCAGGAAGGAATACTTGTAAAAAGCACTAAACAGACCTAGGATGTTTGACCTGTGTAGGATTTCTCTAGTGCATACTTATATTTTATTCTTTGTGAAACACAATTTGTATTTGAACTGATTAAGGAGTTTACACCTTTAGGATGGGGACTTTACTTATTATTTTCTATGGATGCATTTGTATCCTTTATGAGAAAGGAGAGGCTATGCGATTTAGGGGTAAGCAAATAAATTGTTAGATTTTATCTTGCCTTAACCTAAAGATTTACATATGTATGTAAGAAATGTTGATAGTCTGTGGTTCAGACGCAATGGTTCTGGTCATTTGCCATTAATATAGTTCAAGGAAAGATATTCTTCAATATTTGGCCCAAAAGACCAAAGTAATGATCAACCTTTGTACTAAACCTCTGTATTCTTTGTATTAAAAATGTGAATATACAAAACAGAAATACAAGATCTAAGCAACTTTAAATTGGGTTCAGTTTCTGATCTGCCAATATTGATCTTGATCATGATTTGTGTATACATTATGTTCAGTTCCTGATCAGCCACTACTGATCTTGATCATAATTTGTGTATACATTATGTTCAGTTCCTGATCAGTCCCTTTTGATCTTGATAATGATTTGTGTATACATTATGTTCAGTTCCTGATCCATCACTATTGATCTTGATCATGATTTTTGTATACAGCATGTTTCTTTCCTGATCCGTTACTCTTGATCTTGATCATGATTTTTGTATACAGCATGTTTAGTTCCTGATCCGCCACTATTGATCTTGATAATGATTTGTGTATACATTATGTATACATTATGTTCAGTTCCTGATAGGCCACTATTGATCTTGATCATGATTTGTGTATACATTATATATACATTATGTTCAGTTCCTGATCCGCCACTATTGATCTTGATCATGATTTGTGTATACATTATGTATACATTATGTTCAGTTCCTGATAGGCCACTATTGATCTTGATCATGATTTGTGTATACATTATGTTCAGTTCCTGATCAGCCACTATTGATCTTGATAATGATTTGTGTATACATTATGTGCAGTTCCTGATCTGCCACTATTGATCTTGATCATGATTTGTGTATACATTATGTTCAGTTCCTGATCTGCCACTATTGATCTTGATCATGATTTGTGTATACATTATTTTCAGTTCCTGATCTGTCACTATTGATCTTGATCATGATTTGTGTATACATTATGTTCAGTTCCTGATCAGCCACTATTGATCTTGATCATGATTTGTGTATACATTATGTTCAGTTCCTGATCAGTCCCTTTTGATCTTAATCATGATTTGTGTATACGTTATGTTCAGTTCCTGATCAGTCACTATTGATCTTCATCATTATTTGTATTTACATTATGGATTGTATTGATATTTTCAGTCACATCTAACGTACTGAATACAGAATTTGAAGTAGAGACATATGCAGGAAATGACATCATTCTTCAGTGTGATCCTGATGATCCTAATCAGCGCACAAGATGGATTAAAGATGGCGTGTCGATCAGAGATAGTGCTAAATATTCATTACAAGGGGGGCGTCTCATCATAAGGACTGTGTCACACAGTGACTTTGGCAGATATGAATGTTTTCCTGTGAACACAGTAGGATTTGCTAGAAATGTTGTAAATTTAAAAGATAGTGGTACTTCCAGAAGAAATCCTAGTAAGTTAAATTAGGAATGCTATAAACTATGCAGGATGTAAGTTACCATTGTTTAAAAATCATAAACTTAGCAAATGGGCCAACATACCATTGGATTAATGGCTGCTTTGTTTATAAACTATTTAGTGAAACTTTTTTTTGCTTGAATAAATCTTATGTGAATAAGAAGAATTATTCTCCGTCTTTCAATGTTAAATTTTCTCCAGAAAGAAATTTGGAAGCTGTGAAGTTGTTGTAATCATGACATTCCTTGCAATTGTGAATATCAATGACCTTCAAATAACAAATATTTATATACATCTTTCACTGCAATAAAATCACTAACTGTTATTTGATATGAACAAGATGGGTTACATCCTTAACGAAAGGAAAAGTTTGTTATATTTTTCTTTTTCTGCATTTTTATATTGATATTGTTGTAATTAATTAGAATTATGACTTTATTCTAGATGGTCAGCAGCGTACCTATGCAGGAAGTCAATATGTGGACAGTGCCATACAACAAGCTACTCATGAGGTCAACACAGCTATCAATCAAACTGTGAGGAATCTGTTTGATAGAAGTCGCCAACACAGTGTTCAAGATTTAATTGCTATTTTCCGTTACCCTTCAGCAGAAGCTTTGGAGATAGCTCGAGCTGAGGAGATATTTGAACAAACCCTCCGTATCATTCACAGACATGTGCAGGGAGGCCATGAATACAATCTCACTGATGATGGTAAACCCTGTGAATTTTATCTTCAAAATATTTTCTTTCAGCTTTCATTTGTCTTTATTCTCATAAAATGGATAAAGTTTGGGCTCATTCGATATTCATATTGCTTTGCATCTACCTGTAAATGAAAAGTCCTAGCTTGATTTTCTCACAACTCCATAACATTTATATGAATAGGAATATATGCTTATAAAGAGATATATGGGAATACATGTACAAATATTAATGAACAAAAAGTTGGGAAGATGTTTAATTTACAAAGTTTTATGCAACAATTAATATCATAAATTAGATAAGCAGGTATAAATACATAAGTATAAATTCATATCAAGTGTAGATTCTGTCTACGAAGCAAGTTATATGAAGTTTTAATGTACGACTTTGATTGCTTTCTTACAGTGGGATCCTACAGGGAAATTCTGTCACCAGGCCATCTAGAATTGATAGCTAATATGTCTGGTTGTTTTCCTGATCCCAGGGTTATCCGATGCACAGATATGTGTTTTCACAAAAGATTTCGCTCTCTGGATGGACTATGTAACAATTTGGAGAACCCTACCTGGGGAGCATCTGTCATTCCTCTTAAACGTTTAAGACAACCTATTTATGAAAATGGCTTTAATACACCAGTTGGTTAGTATCTATTCTTACAGATCATAATCTTCGAGTCGATTCACTTTAATCTGTAAATCACTATCACATCATAAGTGGCATCCGGCATAAATGTAAAGGTCAGATGTCAAGTTTGTTAGAATTCTGACTACAGTGCTTTCTATTAACTCCTGAGTCTGAAGCCAAGATTCATGTCATTTTTCAATGACCTCTAATATGTTTTAAATATTTGTATTCAAAAAATTGAACACAGTTCAATATTTCAAAAGACAAATTGGCAAAAAAATTTTTTTTCTAGTATCAGTAAATTGCTACAAGGAATGTTATAGACCGTTAAAGTCAAAACACTAATTGAAAAAATAAATCTGTATTATGGTATGAATAAAATGTATTTGTTTGACACATTATATATCTAAACATGTGGTTACTCTTGTACTATCAATATTTTAGGATGGGATAGAACAAAGATATATAATAACTACCATCTGCCTAGCCCTCGTCTTGTTTCCTCTTTCCTAATGTCCACAGACCATGTAACAGAAGATGAGAAAAACACTCATATGCTGATGCAGTGGGGTCAGTTTGTAGACCACGACATGGACTTGACACCTCAGTCGGTCAGCAATGCTAGGTTCAGTGATGGACGATACTGCAATGAAACGTGTGAAAACCAATATCCTTGTTTTCCTATAACAGTACCTAGGAGTGATACACGTATACAGAACCATGCTTGTTTAGGATTCTCAAGAAGTAGTGCTATGTGTAATACAGGGAGCACTTCTGTCTTCTATAAGACTTTTACGAAAAGAGAACAAATAAATGCTATAACTGCCTTTATTGATGGCAGTGCTATTTATGGAAGTAGTGATTTTGAAGCACAAAGACTTCGAGAATTTACAAATGGTAGGGGGCAACTCAGAGTTGGTGTTTTATCACAAAGTGGGAAACGATTGCTTCCCTTTGACACTGGGAATTTTCTCCATCATTTTGACTGTCAGATTGATCCTAGAAAACGACATGTACCATGTTTTAGAGCCGGAGACAATCGAGTAAATGAACAATTAGCTCTTACCGCAATGCATACTTTGTGGATGAGGCATCATAACCTGATTGCTACAGAATTACTTGGAATCAACCCTCATTGGGATGGTAACATACTTTACCATGAAACGAGGAAGATTATTGGGGCTCTGATGCAGCATATAACATACAAGCAATGGTTACCTCATATCCTTGGGCCTACAGGGATGGCAATGCTTGGTGAATACAAAGGCTACAATCCTACTGTAGATCCTTCAATATCCAATGAGTTTGCTACAGCTGCAATGAGGTTTGGTCATTCCCTTGTTCAGCCTATCATATTTAGACTGAATGAGAGTTTAGCGCCAATACCTGAAGGAAACCTTCCTCTTCATAAAGCCTTTTTCTCTCCATACAAGATACTAGAGGACGGTGGTGTTGACCCCTTATTGAGAGGATTATTTGCAGTATCAGCAAAAAAGAGAATGCCAGATGAGGTTATGAACTCTGAATTAACAGAGAAATTATTTTCATTGGCTAATGTTGTAGGGCAGGATTTGGCATCACTGAATATTCAACGAGGTCGAGATCATGGTCTTCCTTTCTATAATGATTACAGGGTATTATGCAACTTGACTCGTGCCAACAGTTTTGATGGCTTTGCTGCTGAAATGCCTGATGTAGCAATCAGAGACAAATTGCTAGCACTGTATGGCCATCCAGGTACAAGCTTACAATTTAATTGATTTTAATCTCTTATTGAAATCACTTGATAAGAATACTGGAATGTTGGGAAAATGTTTTAAAATTTTTACAACTAAAATGTTAAATCACAATACTGTATAATATATTGATGAACATGAATGATGATAATGAAAAAAAATTCGAATATTTCACAGACAATGTTGACTTGTTTGTCGGTGGTATGGCAGAGCAGCCCGTCCCTGGGGGAAAGGTCGGCCCGACATTCCTGTGTATATTAGTAGATCAGTTCAAACGTTTAAGAGATGGAGATAGGTTTGTATTATTTAGAAATAACAACCTGATGAAAAGAATCCTTCAAAAAGCTGTAAATTTGATTTCTGAATAAGATTGTGACAGACATAAAAAGCAAGTTTAACACTCTTGCTAGTGAACTATTTTTTTCTGACAATATGGTTCTTTGTTGCAAGTAAAGCACACAGCGTGAGATCAGTGCTTGGATTGGCAGCCTGCCGATATGTTACATTTGGTGGCAGTATAGAGACTCTGGCATCTCCTGGCCATCCTATGTGGATGGACAGGTGGTGGGCCTGTGGGCAGGGTGTTCTCGCAATTGTAGACTGTATGTCTACATAGTGGACTGGATGTCTACCATAGGAGAGGTCACTTGGTTGTCTAGAGGAACCTACAGGCCTAAGCTTCGGGATGAAGCTTCTCTGAAGAGGGGGCAATGTGACGGAAACATGATAAATGAGTTTAACATCCTTGCTAGTGAAAAAGTTTTTCTGGCAACGTAGTTTCTCTCAACCAGTTCTGTTGCAAGTTAAGCAAGGTTGAGCACAGTCAGTGGATTGGTGACCAGCCTACACGTTACATTATATTCAAATCAACCTAGATGTCTTGTCTCAGTGCTATTTAGAGTTAACATGTAAGATCAAAGTATACAGTATTATCACATGTTTGAAGTCTTTAAAGAGGATTCTAGCCATTCAAGCCAGGTTACTTTTCATACCAAATGATCTTTAAAAGTAACCAGACATTAAAAAGATGTAAAACAATGCATGAAACAGTAGATTATAGGTGGTAAAAATTTTTTGTTCAAATTTTAATTTCTTTTTTATCTTGCTCAGGTTTTGGTATGAAAATCCAGATGTATTTAAATCAAATCAATTGGCAGAGATCCATCAGGTTACATTATCACGAATTATATGCGACAGCAGTGATAATATCAATAAAGTACAGAAAGATACCTTTATCAAAGCTGAGAATCATGAGGATTACCTCCCCTGTGATAAGATACCAAAACTGAACCTCAAAATCTGGTCAGAATGTTGTGCAGGTATTTACCTCTTATTTTATTCATTTTCTGAATACCTGTATTTCTGTATCAGATCTTCTAAAAAATATGTATTAAGAAAGAGATAAAGGTAGTACAATGTAATGTATTCTTTTTCTTCCTTCAAAATTTTGAGAGTAGAACCAGTATATATTTGTTACATATTTTCTTTTTTTCTGTCATTTCAAAATAATATCTAACATGAAACTGGATTATAATTCACACAAATCTAGCTTTTGTTTCAGTTTCTTAACCAGTATACCAGTAAAAAAAATTGTTATATTTTAGTTCCCATTTATAATGTGCACCCATGAAATCCATACTGAATAACTCTTCATTTTCAGACTGTGACAAGACTGGGAATTTCCAGACCTTGACCAGTCATTTTAGACGCTCTTCGTCCAGTCAGTTCACACACCAAGAGGATCGGGACCATCAGAGAAATAATGTGCCAGTAAACACTAACAGTAATGCCAACAGCAATTTATATCCAATGCCAGATTACATTAACGACCAAATGCAGGTTCTAAATCAACAAATGTCCACCTTTGACAGTAAAATGGAAACAATGGATAACACAATAAGCATGCTAACAAAAACAATTGTTAAACTGAAAAGAAAGGTATTACAAATATTACATCTTATCAGATTTCTTCGTTTCAAAGTTTGCTAACTTTACCAAAGAAAGATAACTCTTTTTTTGTGATTTTTATGGAAGAAAGATAACTATGTGTATTACCGTTTTTAAAATAGAAATCAGAGCATACTAGGATGTTCCTTATAGTGAATTATCATAGCATTTTCTATTCTTTTAATTATGAAACTGTATCTTTTTTTTCAGATGAGAAAAATGACAAAAAAGATGAAGTTATCTTTGAATCCATTTCAATGTATAGATAACCGAGGCAAAAAACGCTCAGAGAAAGATGTGTGGAAAGTAAATGCTTGTAGGACTTGTAAATGCCGAGTAAGTTCATTCAATTCATAATGTCTAGACTATATTGTTTCATGTGTATATCACACATTCCTTGTCTTTAAGAGGAATTAAATGTATTACACTTTCTGATTTTATTATTGATAATATACAGAACCTAAACTAGGCTAAAGACTTCATATATACATGTATGATTCAATATTCTAAAATAAGAGTACTTTACATAGTTATCATTATGTTCAGTATTGATGGCATTAAAGCTCTGAAATATAAACAAAAATTAAAATAGGTCAAACTAAAACTATCTTCAGCTAAATTTTTTATACAGATAAGTCCATTGCCTATGACTTTTTTTAACTGTATAAATGAATATAGTAAATGCATGTATGTACATTTATATTAGGGTATGACGTACATTTTTCTGAAGATAGTCACTGATTTCACTTACAGTAAACAAAATGGAAAGTTCTTTAGTGATACACATTCAAACTAATTATTTCTTGCAGAATGGCCAAGTAGATTGTGAAGTAGAGAAATGTCCAACACTATCATGTCCTAACCCTAGGACAGTTAGTGGGCAGTGTTGCCCTACATGTAGTTAATTCCAATAATACTATACACTTCAAGACACACTGTTATTACTCGTAAAAGAAACCGAGGAAAATGGACCTGACGGGTGTAGAGATAAATGTGTAAAAAATAAGGAGGCACTTTTCCAATAGCAATTACTGACATCTCATGGAGACAAATCTCCTACAGGAGGGAGTTACTGTACGATGGATTTTACATGATCGTAGAACCTCATGAGCTCTTTGACTGGTATAAGAGTTACATGTCATCTCTTTAATACAAATTCACATGGTGCTATTATAATTGTTCGCATTTTTATCTCTCTGTAGTATTACACTTTGTACTTATCTTATAAGGGTAAGAATGTGAGGTTTATTTGTGAGTTTTTAAATGTAATATGGATTGCAAGGTTGTTCACAAAATGAGTTATTGAAGAGATGATAGCAATCTAAAAAGTAGATATATTATATTCAAATAATATTGTAACAATTGTACAATTATTATGTTTTTATTCGATTCTTTGTGCCATTATGATAACAAATCATGAAATGTTATGTATTAGTTTATATCATATGATAAAAGTTCTCCTATGCCACATGTATATAAAGATATCTAGTTATTGAGCACTTGATTACAGTGCAGGCAACCTTCATTACTTTTTCGAGCATCTTTTTATTCTGAGGGATGTTAATACTCCTGCTTCTAAATGTCTCTGTATTACTAAAAATAATTAGAAATAAAGTTCGTCTCTTAACAAACCAACACATACTCCATGAAAAGGGTAGAGTTGTCGTATTTGATACTATTATTGTGTTGTGAAGTTTAGAATATCCTGTGATGTTACCATCATAGCTTTTATTTATTTTTCTTTCTTTTTTTTTTTTGTAGTTGGTAATTTAGCACATACAAAAAATTGCATTTATTTTAGAGTATTGCTCTTCATTAGATACTCGATTACATCATGTTTATAGCATCTAAATTCCCTCATTAATTTTAGCATATCTATTATCATTTAACTATTCTCATACAAACTCAGAATACTCTAATGCACACTATTTTGACATTATGAAATCCATATAAACATGTCATGTATTTATTTCATTTTATACAGTAAATAGGAATGGTTATGTGTACCATCTTCACTTGCCCAGGTTACAGGGTTTATATACTTGATAAAGCATATTTAGTAGGAGAATTCGAAATTGTTATCCATTTTATTGTAGTCTCTAATCATCTTTTATATTGTAAATAAGTAAATAAAGCTAAATTCAAATGCCACAAATTTTTGGGCACATGCCCTTTAACAAGTGGATAATAAAAAATACAAAACAATTAAGTAAAATCCATCCTGCTGGTATAAGCGCCCAGTGTAAATAAATAAATAAATGGTTTATTTACTCATCGGAAACGACTTCACTTTGGAGGATAAATTACTAAATATTTGTTTTATTGTAGCCTCTGAATTTGATATTTTACTGTCATTACCAATAATGAATGTAGCAAAATACAGTTCATTCATGCTTACTCAAAAGTTACTATTTTCAAATAAGTCAAATTAATTTCTTAGGTACAAATTCATCCCATGAAAAGTTGTTATACATGTAAGTTGAGCTTCAGGTAACTTAATCTTTTTTCTCATTCCCTTAGAATTTAATTTGACGAGAATGAACAGGATGTTTTTAACGTTTTTTTTTTTTTAATTTTATAAATCTTTATTGCCTAATTTCATTATTTTAGAGCATTATAAAAATAATAATATTCATTATGAAATATTGGTGTTCACACCTATCTTTTGTTAGTTTCTCGTTTATTTGCCGAGAAGATTGGCAGGTGGAGATTGGTATCTTATCCATGTCATTTTACTCTTTAGATTATGAATTTATACCTAATATTATGAAATTATTACACTGATATTTTACTTTATCTTACATTGTGCTTCAAATATTAAAGCTAAGGTATGTTTTGTATAAATGTCTCAGGAGTTAGCTTCTTCATTAAACGTCAACTGATTGGGATTCACAAGCTAAATGTAGTTTAATATACCCAGTAATATTTGGGTACCATTGATTTCATCAAATTTGATATTTGTTCCAAATTAATAAAACTTATTCCATGGAAAATGAAGTGGAACACATGTCAAGGAGATATACTCAGTCAGTTTTTGACTAGTTAGTAATGCAGTAGCAAATCAACACTCCACTAATCTTCTGCTACCATAGCTATGGTTTGCTTGGTCTATTTAATGCCACACCAGGATTGTTCAAATATATAGTGGTTGCACGTTTCAGGTGCATTACTTAATCATTGTAACCAATGTCTATTTAATGCCACATCAAGACTGTTCACCTATATAGTGGTGGTACCTGTGTATTTAATGCCACATCAGGATTGTTCACCTATACAGTGGTGGTATCTGTGTATTTATTGCCACATCAGGATTGTTCACATATACAGTGGTGGTACCTGTGTATTTAATGCCACATCAGGATTGTTCACTTATACAGTGGTAGTACCTGTGTATTTAATGCCACACCAGGATTGTTCACATATACAGTGGTGGTGCCTGTGTATTTAATGCCACACCAGGACTGTTCACCAATACAGTGGTGGTACCTGTGTATTTAATGCCACATCAGGATTGTTCACCTACACAGTGGTAGTACCTGTTTGTTTAATGCCACATCAGGACTTTTCACCTATATAGTGGTGATACCTGTGTATTTAATGCCGCATCAGGATTGTTCACCTATACAGTGGTAGTACCTGTGTATTTAATACCACACCAGGACTGTTCATCTATATAGTGGTGATACCTATGTATTTAATACCACACCAGGACTGTTCATCTATACAGTGGTGATACCTATGTATTTAATGCCATACCAGGACTGTTCATCTATACAGTGGTGATACCTATGTATTTAATGCTCTACCAGAATTGTTCACTTATATAGTGGTGGATATGTGTGTTTAATGCCACACCAGGATTGTTCGCATATACAGGGATGGTACCTGTGTATTTAATGCCACACCAGGATTGTTCACCTATGTAGTGGTGGTACCTGTGTATTTCACGCCACACCAGGATTGTTCACTTATACTGTGGTGGTACCTATCTATTTTTAATACCACACCAGAATTTTTTACCTATATACATGAAGTGGTGGTACCTTTCAGGTGCATTATTTCATTATTGAAACCAATGTCTATTTAATGCTGTATCAGGATTGTCCACATATATAGTAGTGGTACCTGTGTGTTTAATGCCACACCAGGACTGTTCACCTATATAGTGGTGGTACATGTGTATTTAATGGAAGAACGATTGTTCACCTATACAGTGGTGGTACATGTGTATTTAATGCCACACCAGGATTGTTCACCTATATAGTGGTGGTACATGTGTATTTAATGGAAGAACGATTGTTCACCTATACAGTGGTGGTACCTGTGTATTTAATGCCACACCAGGATTGTTCACCTATATAGTGGTGGTACCTGTGTATTTAATGTAAGAACAGGATTGTTCACCTATACAGTGGTGGTACCTGTGTATTTAATGCTACATCAGGACTGTTCACCTATATAGTGGTGGCACCTGTGTATTTAATGTAAGACCAGGATTGTTCACCTATATGGTGGTGGTACTTGTGTATTGAATGCCACATCAGGACTGTTGACCTATACAGTGGTGGTACCCGTATATCTAATGCCACACCAGGATTGTTCACCTATACAGTGGAGGTTCCTGTGTATTCAATGCCACACCAGGATTGTTCACCTATACAGGGGTGGTATGTGTGTTATTAATGCAAGACCAGGATTGTTCACCTATATGGTGGTGGTACTTGTGTATTGAATGCCACACCAGGACTGTTCACCTGTACAGTGGTGGTACCTGTGTATCTAATGCCACACCAGGATTGCTCACCTATACAGTGGTGGTTCCTGTGTATTTAATGCCCAACAGGATTGTTAACCTATACAGGGGTGGTTCGTATGTATTTAATGCCACACCTAGATTGTTCACCTATACAGTGGTGGTACCTTTCAGGTGCATTACTTAATAATTGTAACCAATGCATTAGATACACCTAAATCTGCAAGTGTTCGTTTACATGCCAATATATACTCAACGTGCCCCGTCAGGACATAAATGAGACTGGTGGGATTATACATGCCATATTTCTCAAGGCCCATTCAGGGACTTTTTCTGGGACAGATGTCAAAATTCTGAGACATATTTCATAGAATTCCAGGACACTTTCTGGTACAATGTTTGGTACATTTTCCATGTGTTATATAAATACAAAATACAGTTTATATCTTTACTTTACACATTATAAGCTTTCTTTGCAGTTACAAGACCACTTTTTGGAGCTTTATAATTACTACATTGTAAAGTAATTCACAGTAATCACAATCAAGATACACGCTCAGGTAAATACAACCCTTAACTAGCGGATCCGCTGTTTGTTACACGACATGATTATCATGTGACAATAACGTTACCCAAATTTTGCTCATAATGAGATTTTATATAGACAAAATGGTGACGCTCATGAATTGCGGGACAAAACCAAATTTTATGGGAAAAGTAATGTCCTGCTGGGACATTCAGTGGATCAATTATCCGGAATTTTCAGTCTCCCAATGGGGCATATGGCATGTATGTGTGATTTTAACTCTGTACCATTTAACCTTGAACCAGACATCTTAAATATTAATTTATGCCATCTCCTCTGAAAGACATATCATCAATGAGACTTGCTTGATTTTCACCTAGGGTTTTTAAAATCTTTAGACACCTGAACCACAAAGCTGCTCCACCTTAAATTCAGTGTAAAGCAAATGTCACGAATGCAACACATGTCTATATATACACTTTAATTTGTTCATTATTACACAATATATATATTACTAACAAATTCATGGCATGTTAGTCATATGACTGTATGAAAATTACAAAATGTCTCTTGGCATGCAACACCATGTAAAGATTTAAATTACTACTGTACAGGGCTTGAAACTAACTTCTTCCATCACTAGTCAGACTGATTTAGGTACATACATTTGATGAAAATTATCTCAAAATAAAAAAGATCAGGCATACTTTAAATCCTTATACTTTTATATTTATCACACTGTGCTGGTGTAGAGAAACCATAAGCTAATTGATGTCAGATTGTTGTCCACATCATTATTTGATAAAGTCCATTCATTTAAAACAGCCAAAGGATTACAACCACTGAGTTATATCACATGCTCCTCTCAAGTCTTTCCGTCACATGTGTGCACTTGATACTTTTCCAAGAACTTTACTAAAATAAGTGCATTGGTTTTCCCTTGAATTACTTCATATGAACAGATACGATACATATTACAACAATGCATGGCAATGTTAGGAAGACTCACATTACCAAATTTGTGCTTGGCCCAATATAAATTAGTGTTTGTAACAGAAAAAATATTGTGTTTATTTTGACATATAGATCTGGAAATCTGTACAAGTCCACTGGACTTGTTGATAGTAAGTTGTATCAGTCCGTGATAAAATCACTGTGTTACGGACTTGCGTTCAGTTTGAGCCCTCCTACATCACTGTGTCATGGACCTATGTTCATTTCAAGCCCTGCTACACAATTTAAAACACAGTCTACAGAAATTGCTAGTTAACCTCATTGGAATGAGGTCGAGATTTGACTTCGAAGTGCCAATTAATGTTCCATTTTCTGAGCTCCATTCACTACTTCACCTTCCTTTGTCTCTGATGCTGCAGGGTCTTTTGAGGCTGTTACAGGGGCAGGAGAACCTATATACAGAATAAATGACAATGCTTAGATTTTGTTTGTTCCTTGTTTTCATTACACCAAGATTAATGCACTATATGGTGGGACAAGAGTTTAGAAAATGCAGGTATGAAATTAGAACCTCATAAAACTATTCATGGTTTTCATAATAAAGAGTTTTTTCCCATTAGGGTGGGTATCTGATGTCAGATCCATTATGATGTCAAACAATTTCTATGGAAGTATCATGTTTTAACCTTGATTTCCCGTAATTTTGCATGGTTTCTATCACAGCTATTCAGAAGAGTAAATCTTAATCATGAAAAGACCCAATACATTCCTGGAATTAGATTTTTGTATATGCATTCACTATTAAATAAATTCAATATCATTGTATACTCTTCTTTTCGCTTTCATCTCTGTTTTTCTTCAATGTTAAGAAATGAAACAATCATGCATTCACTATTGATTTAATTTCAATATTATTATATACCTTTCTTTTCACCTTCATCTGTTTTTTCTTCACTGTAAAGAAATGAAACAATCATGATCCAGGTTTGTAAATTTCAAGAATAACTTAAAATTTCCAAATAATACCTTAACGAACCAACAACTTATTTGTCCCTAACTATGGAATACGAAAGTTTCAATGAAAGATGAGTGATAGAATTTTAAAACACACCTTTTTTCTGTAGATGCTGATTTGTTCTCATCCTTTAGATCGACAGTTTCCTTTTTGGTTTCCTTTTCATCTTTCTTTGTATCTTCTTAAAAAAATTGAATTGTAAATTATTTGTACTTAAATCTTTTATTACTAATGGTTGAAAAATGTTTAAATTCTAGGTATTAACCAAGTACTTCTTGATACAATTATTCATTACAAGAAAAAGCATACTCAGAGAATTGTAGTCCCCACTTTCGGGGTTCTATCAGCAAGGGTGCAGTGATCTGTGATATATATGTCATGGTTGTGCATGTCTACAGACACACATGCCAAATATGAAGGGCCTACGTTTTACGGTAAAAAAGTTACATTGAAGTAGGCCAAAGGTCATGGTCAAGGTTACATGATAAACATTTTGGTACCAACGGAAAGGTATTGCAATTAGGGACACATATGCCAAATATGAAGGCCCTACGTCTTATGGTTAAAAAGTTACGACCAAGGTTAAAGTTTTTGTGACAGACGGACAGACAGACAGAAGAATGTTATTTAATGTCCGCTCCCTTTCGCTAAAAGCGGGAGACAAAAAGTGAATATGAAATGAAGAAATTCTAAGAACAATGACACAACTCATGTATTCTTAGAGAGATGAGAGGACTGAAAAAAAACCCCAGAAAAATGGTGATTCCTGTATACCTCAACAAGCAAATAAAGTAATTTTGATCTAAATAAATCCCAACAACTTTGTCACAGTTACATGTACATAACATTACAATTACTCTGTTGAAAATGTTAAAATCCTCATATTCATCTGTGAAAATCATGCAGAGTAAATAAAAGCTCTCTACATTAATACATCATGTTGCTGGTAAAATAAAACAATTTATTTCTTAAATCCTCTTTCCTCAGATAAATACTACATCTACCTTTCTCAGTATTTCCATCTTTCTTTGAATCACCAGCCTCGGTTTTCATCCTCTTGGCCTTAGGTTTATAACTTGATCTGTCTTTACGATCACCCTCATCCTCGCTGTCTGAGTATTCCTCATCCCCAGTGATCCTCTTGTCACTTGCTCGAACTACAAATAACCATATACCATTAAGTGCATATTAATCAGAACAAGAAAATATTTACGAAATGCATTCTAAGGAGACAATTTACAATAATTCAACTTTCCAAAAATGCATTTACTCTTTACTACAGTTTGTAAAACACACTTCACATGATTTTCAGAGGGTCACAAGATAAGTGAAAGGCCAGAAAGTGTGTCTTAAACGTGTTAAGGCACTTAAGCACCTTTGAATTAGAAATACAGAAATTGGTTCTTCTTAACTACAAATTCAAGTTATTCCTACATGAACAACTAAGAATCAATTATATAATATATAAAACTTAAATTTTAAATGCTCTTACTTGAAATTCTTTCATCTGGGTTTTTATCTTCATCCTCCTCTTCATCTTCATTATTCAAAGCATCTTCAGGAATAGCTACAACGTAATAATAACTAAAAGTTGTAAACACATACAATTTTTATTTCAATGATTTACCGTTATCACTTAAATAGTTCAAATTACCTGCGAGGGAAGGTCATGTCCCATTCATGTAATTCTCATACTTATGTCAGTAATAAGAGGAAGATCATTTCGTTCACAACACACTAGAACTAGAGACTTTGAGACACACCAGAACTAGAGACTTAGAGACACACTAGAACTAGAGACTTAGAGACACACCAGAACTAGAGACTTAGAGACACACTAGAACTAGAGACTTAGAGACACACCAGAACTAGAGACTTAGAGACTTACCAGACATCTGAACACCAGGGGCATGTGGCAACATCCGTAGATTTTCAAACAACCTGGTTCTGGAAAATAGAATATAGTCCTTCTAATAAGTCCTTTAAAAGTGTACCTTATGCCATGAATACAAGATAAGATAAGTAAGCATACCAAGGGCTATGACTGTATATGACATGTTTTCAAGAAATCATAAATTACTTTTTCCACAAGTCACTGCTGGTCTGAGAAATTAGATGATTTAGATAGTTACATTTTAAACTTTCCCGTTTACTATCAGATAATGAAGACATTAGACATGATAGATAACGTAGGTGAAATTCCTGGTCAATACTGCTTTAACATACGATTTTATGACAATAAAATGTATATTTTGTGACCAACAGATTCTGTACTTAAAGTTGTAATATATCGCTTATTTGCTGTTGAAATACCCATTACAAAAGGTAAAACAAATCCGCTACAGTATGTCTACAGGTTTAGTGAGCCGTGACGTGATGGCCATTGATTAAATAACGGTGTGGTAAAAGAGTCTTTGTCGGGTATCATTCACCAAGTCATATTAGGGTTTCACTGCGTTAATGAATTAATTACTTAATAGTTAAATAAACAAGCAATGAAGCCACAATGGTCGTCGTGTTGTTTTTGCTATAATTATCAAATAAATAACTATATAAAAACAGCCATTTTCACGGCTATCAAATTATTCGAAAAGTAGTCACTTAAACTATGAAGTAACACCGGTAGATCGTGTTATCTTAAATAAATACATCTTTTATATGTCACGTTTTAAATGCCCCTCTATTGAATATGTCAATTAAATTCCCGTAGTGTGATGACGCACGCTCATCATTCTCCGAAGCCTTTGTATACATTTCTATGAATGAATGTCGGTTAACTTGTACAGGCTTTGTTAACTCAAAAATTCCAACCGACTTATGTGTGGGTCAATGGCAAATCCCAGAATTTGAGCGCCAAAACGTACCCCCCGACTTATACGCGGGTCGACTTATATGCGAGTATATACGGTAACCTAAAGCAGTGAGAGATCTTTTTTGAATCTCTGTCTACTGCTACTACTTTTGCCAACACCGCCTTACCCACAAGAGAAGTTATTAATGAGTTGTCTGCTGGGTTCAAACCCTGAA